>JBAFSY010000006.1:790870-805645 GCA_036919915.1 Melanotaenia monticola | reverse complement strand
CTATTAACACTGTGCTTTATGAATCATCCAAAATGTACTATGAATGGGTCAGTGGTCCAGTTCTAGAGCGAAAATGGTTTGTTGACTAATATCTGTCCTTCATTATCAGTGTATAAAACAGTGTGTGTGTTTGCACCATCACTACACCAGTAGATACCAGCAGACTCTGCACACTGTTCAGTCAGCTGATCCAAACACCAGACACTCAAATCTACAAGGGAAAGTAGGTCCAGAGGGGTGGAGGTCACTAGTGGGATGAGACTCTCACCCAGGACTCTCCCCAGGTGGAAGCACAGTCATCCGATATGAACACCTAAAAACAACATTTTCTGTCTCTCTTACACTTAGAATCAGAAAGTTTTTCTATTAATGGAGGCATCTCATCAAGGGCTGCAGTCTATCAGAGACTGGTCTGAACAGGTGGATATACCTGGATATTATCTGCAAAACAAAAAAAAAGAAAGATTGTGTTTCTTCAGGACAACATTTTCAAATCCTGTTCATCTACAGTGGATAGGTTTTTAGTCCTGACCCTGTGTTATCTTTGCTTTTTTCAGAGCTGACACAAAAAATATGTCTGCTAGGAAGCAAAAAATGAAGACACATGGACTGGCTCAGTACTAGCAAAGAAAGACCTGAGTGATTCATGATCAGATTTAAATACAACTGACAAATAAAGATCTCTGTAAGCATCGTCAACATTATTTTAGGGGGAAATTATGATAAAAGCCAAGGTAGTTGGTACTTTTTAAAAGTCTTAGGAACACTGGTAACTCTGCCACTGATAAAAGCCTATTTTTCCTGATAAGGCTGTGGGGAATACAGTGTGTTTCATTAGCCAAGCACACACAGCTTTATTTAGATTCCCACATCCTCCCGCTGTCCCCCTCAGAGACACATACACCGTTACTGTGAACTCTGCACGCACCAGGGGGCCTGTGTGATGGTGGTGGAGGTGCAGGTGGATGTGTGCACGAGGAGGGTTAGACGTGCTTAAAGTATAGTGTAAAAGAGGGAAGAACTGTGCATGTGTGTGCTGTTTTTAGGAAAAACAAGCACTTAAAAATCTGCATGTGGTCTGTGGTATATGAAGGGAAGGATGTGTGTGTGTGTGTGTGTGTGTGTGTGTGTGTGTGTGTGTGTGTGTGTGTGTGTGTGTGTGTGTGTAGTTTTGTCCTGGCTGCAGTGTCTCCTGCTGTTGTTGTTCCTTCCATGCTGCTGCTACAGACAGAAGGATACGGAGTGGAAAAGGTAAACCATCACCTGCTGCTGGAAACTGTCATTCTGCATTCTGCCACCAGAGGGCGCACACTGGCAGAAACAGTCTGCTTCCAGCAAACCAGCACAGCTCCAGAAGCTTTAGATCCCAGTAAACCACCAGCCTCATATATTTCATCTGTAAAATTAAGCTGGTAATTACTTTAAAGCATCAACACATAAACAACAAAGTTCTATTAAAATGTAAATGAGGATTTATCTCAGGGAGAGAAGCTGGTTTTGGGCATTAATGGAGACTGAGACAATTTTCCAGCTTTACATCTAGAGGATGCTGCAGGACGACCGTCTGATACATCACACTCGTCATTCTGCTCCACGCTCCTCACCAGGAAGCTGGACTGGACTCCTGTTGGTAGAAATGCTTCCTTGTTAGAAAACCTGCTGAGGGACTCTAAAAAGACCCCCTCTGACAGCAAGATCCTTCAGAAAGAGGTCTAAGAGAACCCAAATGGTACAGCCCCAGGCATTGGCCTTGGTATTGTATGTACATTTCTGTGTTTGGTTGCAACCAGGAGAGTGGCTGACTGCCTGCATTTCTCCAGCAACATACCTGGCTGTGCCATCACCCACCTGTGATTGGCCCAGTCGATGTCCAACCAGAGCTCCACTATTTGAGATGGCTGCTGACAATCATTCAGGACAGCTGTGATCGTCCATCACCGCACTGCATGCTATTTGCTGTCTTGGGACTTAGTGTTGCAGTGTGTTTTGGCTGAATTGTGATTAGATTGACTAGTTTTGATGATTTATTTGAACAAGCACAATAACAATACGATGGAATAAAGAAGAAAGAAGAAAAGAAACCCTATAAATATTAAAGCATCACCCTTCCGTCTTGTGCTTTGCCATGGATTTTGCACTCTAATAACAGGGACCATACATCTGTAGGCCATTTCCAAGCTTGTGCTATGCGCTCAAAAGCAGCAAAGTAACAGTTCACTTCAACCTCCCAAAATTCTGGCACCAAAGCAATGTATTTGGTTATGTCAAAGGGTCTGTCTTTTGTGGGTATGGAAGAAGAAGACCCAATTGAACCAGTAGGTGCAGCAGGTACCTGTGCAGCACTAGCTCTTGCTTGGGAATCAAGTTCAAGTTGACACAACCATATGGTTTGCTCAACTTTCAACTTTTTTATCTCTAGTTGGAACTGCCTCAGTTGTGCTTTTTCCTGGGCCTCCAGCTGCAGTCGAGCAAGTCGGACTTTCAGTCAAGTGGAGCCACTATCAGAGAGTGGATTAAAGCGAGGAACCGTGAACCTTATCCTCCACCTCAGGTACCTTAGAACCATACTGAGACACATGCTCAGTCTTGTGGCTGTCTGCATGTTCAGGAGATGGAACAGCAGATGGCAATATGTCAGACACACCAGGAACCTCAACCTCAGGCAGAGAAGGCAACACCAACAGCATAAGATCAACCAATTTCCTCACAGTCAGATCCTAAAGTTCTTTTTTAATAAGTTGCTTAGGATAGGAGATGGAGAGGTGGGCTGCAATTAAAGCTAGGTCATCTTTTTTACGTTGGCCCAGCTGATCAAAAGAAGGACTTTCTAGAAACTGCTCAAGATCAAACTGAGCCATCATCCACAACAAGTATTGACAGCCATAGAATCCAGTGCACCGCACCAACCAATACTTAGTCAAGCCACATTATAGGTAACATATCCCGGACAAGCCCCTATTTAATGTTACAACCTGCTGGGAGAACAACATTAAGGACAAGAAATTAAAAGGTATAGGTAAAAGGTTTATTTATCATGTCCGAGTTATTTAATTAAGGAATTTGTCCGGAATCAGATCTCAATATCAAACTGTCATCTACAACAGAATCGGGACCGCCAGCAACTATAAGGGCAGAGCTGCCAGTTGGACCTGTCACAGGTTTAGACACATCTGCATCTTGAAGGAAGGATCTTGAGTATAATATGGTTTTAACATTTATTAATATGGCAAACACAAGTTTTCCTTCTTCTCTCAGATGTGCCAATTACATAGGCGGTTTCACTCAGACATTCATGAACCTCAAAAGGACCTGGAAACTTAGCGGTTAGAGCTGCACTGCATACTGGTAATAGAGCCTCTATCACCAACTTGGAAATGGCCAGAAACAGCATACCAATCGTAACAATGTTTCATGGACTGTTGTGAGACCTGAAGAGACTCTCTTGCAAATGTATGCATTAGATGCAAATGCTTGCAGAAATGAGAAACACAATCCAGCACCTTCTTTTCTGGAAAGCTTTTCCTTTAGGATCTTTAGTGGACCACTGAGTTCATGTCCAAACACGAGTTCAGTTGGACTAAATCCCAGTGATTCTTGATTGGACTCCCTAGCAGCAAACAGAACAAAAGGTATTACTTCATCCAAGGCTTTCTCTACATCAGAGCAGTACTTACGTAGCATGGACTTTAACATCTCATGCCAGTGCTCTTAAGCACCTTGGGATTCTGGGTGGTACGTGCTGGAAATTGTATGCTGGATATGTAGCTCGGAGAACTTGCTTAAAGAGTTTAAAGAGCTTTAAAAGGTATGTTGCTATAGAAATCCAGGCAGTCAGCCAATCACCTGGTTGCAACCAAACACAGACATTTACATACAAAACCAAGGCCAAAGTTTGGGGCTGTAACACAACAAGGACTTTTATAACAGGCTGAAAACCTTCCACTGGACTTCTTAAAGCTCTTGGAAACAAGAATCACTGACTGGATGAAGAACTTTAATCTTTCCGGTTCTAATCTAATGATGTTTGGATGTTGTGCTTCCAGGGAATCCCCACCCTGCTGATGGCTGCGGGAAGCTTGGATGATATTTTAGCTCTTACTGGCTTCTCCACCTGCCTGGGAATGGCCTTCTCCACAGGTCAGGCTAGTTTCTGTGTGATTGGGCTCTATGAGGCTCTCGTCTTTTCTACATGATGTTTGTCTTGCAGGCGCTATGTGGATGAACGTACTCAAAGGTCTGCTGGAGGTGGTGGGAGGAGTCGTAGCTGGGCTGGTCCTGGGCCTGTACTTATGCTTGTTCCCCAGCAGTGAGCAGGTCTGACGTTGTTCCAGCTTTTCTCAGGTTATTTAGCAGAACGTGTCTGAGCATCTTCTGTCTGCCTGCAGGAGGACCTGGTGCTGAGGAGGACTCTCGTGCTGCTGGCTCTGTCCATATTTTCAGTCTTCTTCAGTCATGTTGTTGGCTTTGCAGGGGCTGGCGGCCTCTGTACGCTGGTGCTGTCTTTCTTGGCCGCCCTGGGATGGAGGAGGGACAAGGTGATGCCCGTCAGACCCCCGAAGTCCGGCCCTGACAGACCACCAGTCTGAGGCTGATAAAAACTCTTCCCTGGTGTTCAGGTCCCAGTGGCAGCTCTGGTCGGCCGGTCATGGGACGTCTTCCAGCCGCTTCTGTTTGGTCTGATTGGAGCTGAAATCACCGTTACAGCCCTCAGCCTCAACACCGTGGGTAAGAACCAGACTTAAGCTGGTTTACCTGGTCAGCTGCACATTTACAGTCTCTGTTTCAGGGGTTTCACAAATACTTGCTGACTTTTAACATGCTAGCATCTGTGTGTGGTCAGGTCTGGGTATGGCCTGCATCTGCACCGGTCTGGTGGTCCGCCTCCTTGTCACCTTCCTGCTGGTTCATGCTGGAGGTTTTAACTGGAAGGAGAAGGTCTTCATCGCCGTGGCCTGGCTGCCTAAGGCCACCGTGCAGGTCTGTTAGAGTAAAACGACTCCCTGGGACAGGAAGGTGACATATTGCTATAACACACAGGACTCAGGACAAAATAAAAAGACCAACATGGCGTCCACAGAGTCTATAGAGTTCATCACTGGCAGCTAAACAAAAAGCAGGATCCCGAGCACCACCCTTAAAGGTTTAATAAAATCGCTAGAGGGTCTTGCAGCTATTGGGGCGATGCTAACTCTTCTTGTTAACTCCGTTTCCTGCTAGGCTGCTATTGGCTCCAAGGCGTTGGACATGGCGAGGGAGGAGGGGGACGAGACCTCGATCACGTTCGGTTTGGACGTGCTAACGTTAGCAGTGTTAGCCATCCTGACCACGGCTCCCATTGGTGCGTTGGGTATCGGCCTGGCAGGACCCCGTCTCCTGGCCCGACATGTCAAAGGTCAGCAAACACTACGGTGCACTAAAAGGGACAAAATTCAGACCTTACAGTTCCCACCATCAGCTCATCGTCAGCTCAAACACACACACACACACACACACACACACACACACACACACACACACACACTGTTATCTTATCTCTTCTTCTCTTCTTTAAATGTGAATCCCAGCAGACGAGTCGGAGGGAGAAGCCACGCCCCCCTGCCACAATGGACCCCTTCAGGAAAAAGACAACGCGACCCTCGAGAGCCGACTGTGAAGCTTCAGACTGAACAAACCAGATCACCAGACTCACCAACGTTTGAGTTCTGACATGTTGGAACAAAGTCTGACTTTGTGTTTCTGTTTTATTAAAAGCCAGTTATGAAGCTACGCTGTGCCTGTCAGCTTTTTAAAGAACTTTACTAAGCTTTTAGACATTTTAAAAGAATAAAAACTCTATTAATCCCAGAGGGAACCAGTTCAGGCTCCTTCCCTGCAGGGAGGTGCCGTTCCAGGTCCGTAGGGTCAGCTTTTGTAGCCCAGGACTAGACCGCCATGGTCCCCGCCTTCAGCCGCCCACCAGTTTACACAAGCAATATAACCCCTCCTACAGGTGGTCAATCCATAGAGAGGGGTCCTATGTTGCCCCTTTGTGCTGTGCCCAGCCAGGTTCCCTTGGGTGTTTACCTCTGAATCTGGGCCCAGCTCCAGAGGGGTTTCTTAGTGACCCACATTTGGATGAGTAAGAGTTTAAGTCCATGCTGTTATTTCTCATATGAGGTCTTTCTGAGCTGCTCTTTGTCTGGTCCCTCACCCAGGAGCTGTTGGCCTCAGGTGACCCTACCAGAACCATTAAACACCTGAGCTCCTGGGATCACTGGGACCAGCCAAGTCCTCCACCCCGATAAGGCGGCAGCTTGTGGAGGAGAGTTTCACGTCCTAAATCATGAGACCATAACATGTCACATGTCGGCCAGGTGGACCAGCAGAACACACGTGACCCAAACCATAAACCAGCTGAGCAGCTGAAGGGTCGCCATGGAAACTAGGGCCTCGTTATAAAGCTAGCGTGTGCACAAAGACGGCACGCAGCACTTATAAGCTCAGTTTAGGGTTTCTAAGAAGCAAAGTGGATGGGAGGATGTTCATAGCTCTGCAGCACCTCTGACCCTGCTGTCTGCAGAAAATCTAGAGAAACATAAACTTCTGCGCTGACGACACGAAGATGAAAACACAGAAGCCAGTTTTACTTTTACACCACCTGTTATATATCAACCTTACCTGCAACAAGGAACTAAGAGACATAAATGATGCTGCTTCTCCTCTCAGTGCACACGCTGACGTGCACTAAAATCAGATGTTTGTTATTAAAGAAGCTCAACTAGGGAAATAAATCCCGTCATTGTGAAAGAAAACTAACGTCATCTGGAATCCACGGACAGCTGGTGAACAGAAAATGCTGCCAACATGCAGGCGCCACGTCTCCTCAGACGGTGGCTGCTCCGCTCTGTTCCCACCCTGCAGAGGAAGCCGTTTCCAATGTGGACCACGGCCAGACGTGCTGTGATGAAAGGCCGCTGGCCGAGCCTCCATGCCACAGGATCCATCACCTTCTATGTGTTTACCTTTAACTGGCAGCATCTCCACCTCCATCTGCTCCTGCTGGACCAAATGCTGCTGCTGCACCACCGTCTGGAAGTGTTGCAGCTCACAAGAGGGACAGAAATATTTTATTTCTTCAGCAGCTCTCTCTGAGTTCCCACATCTCCTCGTCCACCTCATTAATAGAGCTGATTGTGTCCCTGTGAAGGACGGTCTCTGTGAGGACACGGTGGCTGCAGGAGGACCACGGGGTGCAGTGGAGGTACTGGTTTCACCTTCTCCAACCACAGCTGCAGCACCACCGACCCAGCTGGAGCAGCCAGAGATTATAAAGGAATCCCTGTATTCTTTAGCACTAAATAAAGTAAAGGTGGTGTGTGGAAATGTTGATTTAATCATTTCAAACAGGAATACATGACCTGCATCATCATCCGGTGCCTCTTCCTCCATCACTGCTCCACCCAGGAGGACCTGGCCAGGTATCCTGCTAGTTTTCTGTCTGTGGGGGGAGCTGAGGTCTTCCCTTTCCTCCTCCTGTGGAGAGCCCTGCATGTTTTACAACGACAGAGCAGGTTAAGACGTCAGAGGATTTAACAACCTGGAGCTCAGGCTTCATCACAGCATCTGGTACACCTTCCCTCTGGGACCCCCCAGGTCATGTGATGCAGCACTCGGTCACCTTGTCTTTAGATCTTTAAACCTTCTGAGCGAATCACCGGCTAAACAGCATCTCATCATGACCCAGGAGCTTCTGCTGTAGTCAGTGACTGTTTCCTGTTGCTCTCTGACTCTCATGGCTCTTTATTTTCCTTCACACCTCCAGTGATGGAGGTGTTTAGAGAAACCACAGAGTCTGACTTCCTGCCACAGAGGTGGCTTTAAAAGCAGCGACCCCCCCATCCTAACACACCTAATGCTTTATTTCTGGGCGTTATGAGCAAGCAGCTCCACATCATGGGACTGAGACGTCCTTTAGTCCTGAACCAGGACATTCTGGCCTGGACGTGTTCTGATATGCTGGATCCTTTTTACCAGAACTTCTGCTGTTTGAGCACATTTAACATTTAAAGAAGAATCAGAGTTTTATGGATGGAAACACCCTGACCACAGGATGGGAGTCTTTTTATTCTCCTGCTTCTCTCAGATCAGCACAAAGCAAGAAGTCAGAGAAATGATGTGAAACTGGCAGCATAGAGTGAAGCCGTATGAGCAGCAGGTTCAGGCTGCAGGACCTCCTCCCCCCTCCCACCACCTGTGGTTGGTTTAACAGGATGTTTTCACCACATTTGCTGAGAGACGCTCGGTGAAGTTCAGCCTGAAGACACCATGAAGACGCCTCTGCTTGTTCTCTGTAAGTAGAGCCAACTTTCTCCAGCCGTCAGAAACCTGCAGACGAGGATGTGAACGGAGGGAAAAGCAGCAGAGATGCTGAATGACTGAACTGTGGAACATGTCAGCAGCAGGAATGTGTGACTGAGATGAATCTGACTCTTGTTTCAGGCGTCTTCACCTCCTGCCGGACGTCTGACGCTCGTGGTGAGATTCAACCCTTCCACACGTCCACATCTGAACTTTGAGTCCAGGTCTTTCTGTTTCTTCCTGTTTTACAACTCTGAACATTCTTCATGTGTCCGCCCACCACGCACCACTTCCTGTCTGCTGCAAGTACAAGAAGATCCCTGAGCAGGCCGCAGGTTTGATTCTGACATGGCTAGAGACATAAAAGTGTCCACAGAGTCCCTGGAAGACAAGAGTTGTGCTGCTCTGATGACAGACGGCTGTTTGCAGGATCATGTAAATCTGAACAAGCAGAAGAGCCAAATCTTATTTTCACTCCATCAACTGAAGTGAACCCAGGATTATTTTACTGAAAGATTTCTGTGGCTCGTGTCTCATCTCCTGCTCTGTCTCTGTCTGTCTTTCTGTCCTCTCTTCCTCCCATAACGTCTTCTTCTGTCCCTGAATCAGCCCGGTTCAGCCGCTGTGTTTCCATCCGCTTGCTAGCGCGTGGTGTGGTACGTAAAGCCAAACTCAGCTGCAGCGCCACGCGGCGTCCCGGAAGAAGAACCGGTGTAGTCGGGTTTCTCCGCTTCGGGACGCTGCTGGCCAGGAACGGCTGCAGAATAATAGATGTCACTGAGCCATCAAACCGCTGCAGAACAAGGAGTTTTAAGGCCGGAAAGTTACGTAAAGCGGCTTTAAAACTCTGCCTTCCCGATTATTTCACTTATTAATGTGGTTTTGGAGCTTCATCATTGTATCCCGCTGGTAAACAACCTTTCTGTTGCCATGGATACTCATCAGGGCTTGAAAGTCAGAGTCCAGAGTACGAGGATAAACTAGCTGAGCAACACAGACTCCAAAGCAGCATGAAAAAGGTCTTTAAAACAAAGCCAGACATATAGCGACTAAAGGAAGCAGCCAGCTGTGTGTAGAGAAGGAGCAGCTTGATCCGAGCCACCACCGCCTGCTGCCCCCTAGAGGAACATCCTAGAATACACCTTCTGATGAAGGTGCTGATAATAACTGTGTCCTGTGTCTGCTTGTCCTCACGTCTCCACCAGCCTCCTTGAAGGTCTCTCCCAGCTGGTCTCAGCATTTCGAGTATGAGGAGATCTCCATCAGCTGTGAGCAGTTGGGTCCTGGTGATTGGACGGTGTGGGGATACTCCACAGAGAGGTCAGGGTTTAGCTTTGTCCAGCACACCTCTGCCCAACCAGCACACCGTTAGAGCTACACATGGTTAGCAGCTTGGTCCAGTTTTAGCCGTCATTGCTCCATAACTCTGACTCCAGCAGCTCACCGCTGCATTTGTTGACTTGGAGATTGTTGGTGAGCTTCAGCCTGAGTTGATGAGCATGATGAATGCTGTGTTCTCAGAAAGCAGCTGTCCCAGTGTGGGTCCATGTGGGGCAGCCCCACCCCCTCCACCTGCCAAATGAAGACCGTGAAGCAGTCTGACAGTGGAGTGTACTGGTGTCAATCTGCACACAGAGACAGCAGCAACGCCGTCAACATCACCATCACCGGTGAGATGCTCCGCCTCCCAGCTCCTCCATCCACCTGCACCACCCATTTACCTTTACAGTAACACCTTCCATCAACTAGTTCCCAGCTCGCTTCCCCCGAAATAAACACAGGAATGAACCCGTTTCATCCTTTAAACTCCACATTGTATATATATATATATATATGTTGAGATGAGCAGCCTACCAGGGGAGATGGGGGAGGGAAGAGATCCAGAATATGAAGACTGATTAATGAACTGCAGACACATGAACACTGTATTCTGTGAATAAAACAGCTGAAAACTGGTGTAACAGCAGAGAGTTTACTGACTTGTTTTCTCTTGTATGTTCATCTTTTCCTCTCAAACATACAAACACGTGTTTCCGTCCTGTGTCCAGACAAAGCGCTGATCCTGCAGAGTCCTGTCCTCCCTGTGATGGAGGGAGAGGACGTCACTCTGAGCTGTAAAACAAAGACCAACAACCCTCCCTCCAACCTCCCAGCTGCTTTCTATACAGATGGCACCCTCATCGGGGCGGAGCCTACAGGTCACATGACCCTGAAGAATGTTTCTAAGCGGAATGAAGGATCCTACACGTGTAGAATCGGTCATGAAGAGTCTCCAGCCAGCTGGCTGCTGATGAGAGGTAAACACCACCTACAGCCGTGGTTCTCCATCTCTTTACATCACCGACCACATCAGAGTTTTTCTCTCTCCAGCTACTGACGGATTCAGCTCAACTTACTGACTGATTCAGCTCAACTTACTGACTGATTCAGCTCAACTTACCGACTGATTCAGCTCAACTTACCGACTGATTCAGCTCAACTTACCGACTGATTCAGCTCAACTTACCGACGGATTCAGCTCAACTTACTGACTGATTCAGCTCAACTTACTGACTGATTCAGCTCAACTTACTGACTTACTGACACGTTTAGAGAAACTAACTTGAACTCTATAACAGAGAAAGCCAGACTGAAAACACCTGCTCTCTGTTCTTTTACCACATTCAGAGCAGATTCCTCTGATAACAATAACCCCACATGATGCTTTTATACATGTATGTGACATGTTTTATAAAATAATATAACCACATACATTAATACACGATAAATAACACAAATGAATTAATATCTTTAATCTGCCCGTCATGATAGTAAACACACCCCTGCCCCTCCCCCTCCATTTGTCCTTTATTTTTATTATTATTATACTATGAAACTGTAGTTTTATTTGGTTTCTGTCTTTGTCTGTTGTTGTTTTTACCTGCAATTGTTTTTTAAATAAAGAAAGAACTCCAGATATCAATAAATAAATACACATGATGTAAAATTCTCCATCCCACCACTAGAGGGAGCAGTAGTAGCACCAGTTTGAGAACTATGGATCTAGAAGAACTGCAAATATCACGTTGATCTGTTTTTTCCGTGTGTTTCTAACCTCATCTCAACCACCAGGAGAGCCGTTTAAATGAGGTTAAATGCCAACAGAAAGCATCAGATACATTTAACTGCTACACTGCTGTTTATTAGACATGAGATCATGATGGAAGACAACGTCACCTTTTCCAGTCAGGCTTCATTAATGTGTTCAGAGTCTGCAGCAGAGGCTCATATACAGTCTGCTGTAATGGTGAACTGGACTTCAGAGAGTCTGGGAGTCTTTCAGGGACATTAGAAGTCCAGCTGGATCCAGGCTAACAGACTGTCTTCGTCCCCAGATGACTCTGAGCCGGCGTCCTTGACGGTGTCTCCAGACTTGTCTCAGCTGTTTGAGTATGAAAAACTGTCTCTGAGCTGCGGAGACAGCAGCTCTGATGGGTGGAGGATCAGCAGGTTCACCTCCGAAGGCCAAATGTCCACCTGTGGACAGGAATGGGGGACGCTGACGTCCTCTGTGTGTGAGCTCCAAACGGTCAAACAGCGTGATAGCGCCATCTACTGGTGCGAGTCTCCTACGAAGCAGCGGAGCAACTCAGTCCAGATCTCTGTACACGGTAGGAGCGGCAGCCATTAAAGAGACCATGTTACAGGTCCATGGTTTTATTATGGGGGGTCATCAGGACAAAGTTTATATTCATTAATACTTAAAAACCTCTCTGTTTATCTCATGGTGACACTGTCTCTGCACCTCTGGTCACCTTCTGTTTCAACGCTCCATTTTAGCTCCTGTCTCTTTAAGAGCCGTCTACAGGCCTAGTCTGCTCTGATTGGTCATTGTTTGTTTGAGCTTCTACAGACCGCCCACAAGGCAGGTATTATGCAAATGTGGGACGTGGTGATGTCATCAAGTACACGAAGTAAAGCCTGGACTCCAAATGAGGCGTTCAGGTGGCTCAGGAGAAAACAAATTATTTCAGGGTTTTTAAATCTGTAAAAGTCTAATGTTCACACAGAGCTACACAACACTGAAGAGAAGAGAAAACCAACAAAACCATCATTAACCTCTGATTATTTCTCTATATTTTCCTTATTTAAATGTTAAAGTATTTTAGATTAGATGTTTTCTGGCTGCCAATCATATTTTTAATTTGTATATCTGCTCTCTCAGGAAGCTCGTGGATATTCACATCTGGAAAATTCTATATTTTTTTGTTTCCTCTTCTCTGTTAATCCACTGACTTTGTTTTTATGCAAACTCATTTTTCCTTTCTGTGTCCAGACAAACCGGTGATCCTGCAGAGTCCCGTCCTCCCTGTGAAGGAGGGACATAACGTCACTCTGCGCTGTAAAGCAAAGACCACATCCTCCAACCTCCCAGCTTCTTTCTATAAAGATGGCTCCCTCATCAGGACTGAGTCTACAGGTCACATGACCCTCCACCATGTTAGCAGGTCTGATGAAGGTCTCTACAGGTGTAACATCAGCGGTCATGGAGAGTCTCCACCCAGCTGGCTATTTGTCAGAGGTGAGGAATTTTTACTGTTGTTATTAAATGTGGTGGCAGCTGAAAATCATTAATGAACTTGCCTGTACAAGCTTCTCCTGTAAAGTCCTGACATCACATCTGAGTCAAACAACCACTTTATGGTCCTGAAACCCTCATAAATGTATTTGCTTATTTTCCTTCGTTATTGGTACATTCAGCCTTCGTGTTCATCCCGGACAAGCCCCTGTTACAGCCACTGCCTGTTGCTGGCAGCTGCGGCTCATTCTGCCATTGATTGCCTGGTTTGTAGGCTCTCTGTCTGGAGTGGCCGGGTTTTAACACACCTCAGTCTCCTCCCCTCTGATTGGTCCACCGAGTAGCCAATCAGGCTGCAGCTTAGAAGAAGCCAATGGTGAAAAGGCTGCAGCAGAAGCCAGTCAGGAGGGGGAAGCCGGAATGGCTCAGGCCGCTTTCCGCTCACTTTGTGCATTGGGTGTGTGTGTGTGTTGTGGTAGTACCTTTGTCACCGTGGGTGTTTTGTTGCCTACTTTCGTTTACGATTAGTTTCAGTGTTGGGCTAGGTTAGTGCTTGTTATGTTGTGACGACGGTCATTTTAGTTTATGGATCTGCTGCCTTTTATTTGGTTTTAGTTTCCTCGCCGAGCTGTGGTCACGTCATTGTTTGCGCTCGGTGGGTTTTGGGTATGTCCGCAGGTCCGCTAACCCCAGCACTTGTTTAATCTGTCTATTTTTCTTTACAGGTTTTCACACGTTGCTTCACGGGATTCTAATAAAATGTGCTTATTTTAATTCACCATCTGTCCTCAACGTTATTTTTTGTTGCGCCCAATCATGCCCCTGAGTCGGGTCGTAACAAGTAGCGCAGGTGGTCTTGTCTGGATTATGGCAGATTTTGGGTAGCATGGCTTACTGAGTGTTCGCTGTGCTTCGTGGTGGTGAATCATTTGGTGGCGGACCATTGTTTGTGCACAGCAGGATGATTTCAGGCTGTGGTGCGTCCCATGTGGGGACTTCGTAATGGTTCTGTTTTAGTTAGATTCACCGGTCTCCACTCAGTTTAGTTCAAGCTGTGCTACACTTTTTAGTTCTGTCATAGTGGGTGTTTTGTGTTTAGTTTTAGTGTTGGGCTAGGTTAGTGTCTTTTTGTTGTGACGACGGTCATGTTAGTTATGGATCTGCTGCACTTCTGTGGTATGATGAAGATGTTGTCGTCAGCATAATCAAATCCAAATTTGCAGAGCAGATTCACGACGTCAGCCTCTGTGTAGCAACAGCTGTCATACTTCGGCAGGTTGGTTATCAAAAGCAGTGTTGAGTCAAGTGCAAAAAGCTGGAAAAGAAAGGTTTTAAATGAATGAAGAATGATACGTTGAGAAATATGGGCTCCAACATTTTTCTCTGTGCACTTGTAGATTTAATTTTAGGCTGTCATGTAAAGTCAGCTGACATGGGCCTACTACGCAGGTAAAAGCTTCATGTGCCTTCACATTTATTGATGGAGGTTAGCGTCTAGGACTTTCAGGGCCTAGACACTAACCTCTATATCCTCCAGGTGAGCCCTTACCTTCCTAAAAATGAGTAGTGCCTTGGTAAATTCTTCTATTAAGTATAGGAGGTCTAACCAATGTCGAAGCCGCTGACGAGTGTTTACCCTATTGTCAATTCTTT
This sequence comes from Melanotaenia monticola, assembly GCA_036919915.1. NCBI lineage: Eukaryota > Metazoa > Chordata > Actinopteri > Atheriniformes > Melanotaeniidae > Melanotaenia > Melanotaenia monticola. Next base: position 791,097 of record JBAFSY010000006.1, on the reverse strand, counting down.
GACCGACCTTTCACGCTCACGTCCTGTTGCTTCCTCTCTTGGATCTTTAACGACCGGTGAGACTCCAGTTGCGAAGTGATGGGCGAACCTTTCCACCTCGATTCTTTTGGCGCGGGAAAAAGCAATTTTACCCCTTTAGAATTCCTGATTATTATCGTCCGCTCATGCGGAGATAGGCCTGAGGAGTTATTCAGGTAGATAAGCCAACCTTTGGGTCTAGGAGTATG
>JBAFSY010000006.1:504732-516087 GCA_036919915.1 Melanotaenia monticola | reverse complement strand
AGGGGGAAAGCATAAAATGCAATTTGCAATCTCATAAATTGAAATTTAATAAAAATGTGTTTTGCATTATTGCATCACTGGGAACAAAGAATTTCAAGTGCATAAATGCAATAAAAAAAACATATTGATTTTAAAGAACTGTTCTGACAGAATATATTTACAGTTTGGTTTTGATTTTAGAATAAACCAGCAAATAAATAAATAAAATAATATTGTGCTTCAGTTGTTCGATATCTCCAACCACTGTACAGCATACTTGAATTTCTGACCTCATTACAACATTATTCTACAACTCAAAATCTCAAAATAGCAGGTACTTTCTCTGTGGATCATAGTCACATCAGATAAAGCCCAAGGCAGTGTTATCATTTCCAGAACTAGTCTAAACATGGCTTAGAAGTAAACTCCATAACATTTTTGCAGGTGTGTTGATGTTAGGGCAGTAAATCTGGCCTGATGAGTGTTGGAGTGATGATCTGCCTTTCTGAGCTCATTCTCACCTCTGGAGCTGGAATTGAGAAAAGAGAATTTCATCTCTGTACAAACTTCTATTTTTCTGATTGACTGTTGACATTTTTGGCCTTGATTGTCTCTGTTTTTCCGTTAGACTTACTGGCTGTAAGGTGGGTGGACACTCAGGGAGACCGGTTCTGCCACATGTTTTGTGTGAAGAAGCTCAATCTCAACATGCCAGTACGAATTTACTTTAACAGAATAACAACATACTTGAATTTCAGACCTTGTTAGAAATTTTGTCCTCTTAAATTTTGATAGCATCATGAGCTAAATGAGATATATTTTTACTTACTACTATTTTTTCTCTAGTTGAATTAAATTCAGATTTCACAAACTGTAGCAATCAGTTTATAAACTGACTTTTACAAATGTTGTTGTTTATTTCAGTAATTTTCCTTTACATTACCAAACACAAACATAATCTGCACATACACCACGTGCAGAAAGCAAGAATTTAGAAATGTATCTTTATAACAATGTCTTCAAATGTGGGTGAGCATGCATGCATGCACATGAGACCAGAGTGTCGGCTTTGCCCCTGATGCCTGGTGGACTGGTCCCTGTAAGAATGGGGCTCATATAAACAGGCTTGGTCGTTCCCACGTCTCTGTTTACATTGAAAGACCCCAGAGCAGCACTACCAGAGCACTGGATTCCCTGCATACAGCAAACTCACACACCATTCATCACCGTCTCATAAAGAAACACTTACACATAATATATAGCATACAGATACATTGTGTGCATTGAAGTAGGAATTTGTGTGTGCATGTATTACGTAAAGATATATACAAACAAGACTACTTCCTCAGTTTTATTATTTTGATTAGTTTTTTCTTCTTTGCTTTATATTTCCTAATAACTGCACTCCACCTGATTTTTGTTATTCTTTTTAGTTTCTGCAAAGAAAAGGGAACTGATAAACATACTGATGTAGATTCTGCAGTGCCACAAAGACTCCTTAAAATTCTCTGAGCCCTTTTGAAATGGACCTATGATGTACACCCAACATAAACAGAAGAATGACATCCTAACATACACACCCAGTTCAAGGCAAAAGCAAAGTCTCCCGAGTAGCATATCTCTGCATGGAGAATTCAGGGTTGTTATCTTTGGTTTTTCTTTTAGTTTTAGGGTTTTTTTTTTTTTTTATTCTTTTAGAAATGTTGCATGTTCTTGGTAAATATCTGACATTTAAAGACAGGAAGAACCCTTTGACAAGATGTGTAGGGGGGGTTCCTCTGAGAATATGAAACAAATCACATGACTGTACATTTTCTCTCAAAGTATATCAAACATAAGACTAAATCTTCATATTTAGTGGTTTACAAACATTGACTGGCTCAGAAATCGTAGATGTACAATCTCCATGGCTCAGTGATATCATTCTATTAAAGAAGAAACAAGTAGAAACTTAAATGTATATGTGTGTGAAGTAATTATCTTACACTGATAACTACAAATGTAAGGTAAATCAAACGATAATAAAGAGAGCTATTTATGAAACACAACAGCAAAGTAGGAAATGTTACATTTTGTTCAATGCAACTATACATATATATATAACTATAACATGTTTTAATGTGCTTTGTTGTTGTATTTTCATAATGTAGTTGTGCTTTTATGTTTTTGAAAAGATGTTTAATTTGTTATTTTTATGGTGTGTATTTGTCAAATGTACTCGTGGTTTCAAGATGACAAAATCTTTTGTTTTTATTTTGTGAAGCACTTTGGTCAATCTGTGTTGTTTTTAAATGTGCTATACAAATAAACAAATAAAGATATTTTGCCCTGTGGGTGTGCTTTTAGAGAAAATTTCTGTTTTGTCACTGTGTTTTGTAGAAAAATTGTTTTTGTTTTGTTGTCTTGTTTTCTGAATGTTATTTTTGTGTGTGTGTGTGTGTGCTTGCTAGAATTTTCTTCTACTTTTGGTTTTGATGTGATCTGTGAAGTGTTGTTGCATTCTGGACCTCAGGGTTATCTAATGTACAAGCAAATACACACATTTTCCCATGGGTATGAAAGATATTTATTTCTTACTTTCCCTGTTTTTTCCTGTCTGTTTTTGACACACTCACACAAATGATGGATTATCTATTTAGTTGTGGATGTATTTGCATCTCTTAAGTTACAAGTGCTTGCATCTGTGGGTTTACATGTTTTATCTTATGACCTAATGAGAATAAGAGCATTGTTCCCCTGGGAAGAGGCTGCCCCAGTGAGATGTAGCCTTACAAACCGTAAACATACTCCTGCACCCTGAGTCAGCCATCAAAACACACACAAACACATGCAGACCATTAATGCAAGTGGTCAGACTTTCCTAATCTACTCTAAATCTAAACCTTTATAGTAAACATCTTGGGACAACTGAACAAGGCTCTTGTGCAGAATGGATGTGGATTACAAGGCTATATTTCACCAAGTGAAGCCCAGGAGGATTTAATGAGAGGAGGAAAGAGACAGTTTGGTAACCAGGGAGGGAGAACAATAACAGTAAAGCTGAATCATAAAGAAGTTATTTTTCTGTTTTGCTTGGGAGCAGGCCAGGCGGGAGAAGTGTTTGTAGTGGCCCGAGATGAAGAGCAGGTTTAGCACACAATGCACAAATGTTCATAATCAAGCAATAAGTCATGGACATCAACACATACAAATAAGAACATAAAATATGCACACACAATTAAACTGTCTTTGGTTTAAGCCACCTTATCTCATGTCATTCTTATCAGTTAAATATTCAGGCAATTTTAAGCAAAATGAAAATGCCAGTGCATGAAAAAACATTCATATAATTGTCAGTAAAGCTATCAATGTCTCCATAGATCACTGTTTGATATCACATATTACCAAGACAACATTCATTGACTGAATTCATTCATGGGCCACAGAGTGATTGTACATTCTTTCATCTATCAATGAAACAAACATTCCCAGCTGCCTCTAACTTTACTTCTTCACTTCTTCAGCATCCTATCCAAACTTCTCTGTTTCGCCCTGGTCCAGGGAGAAGGAAGGAAGAGACGAGTCAGAGGCATCATCCTCCTGTCCCGCATGCCCAGCCGGTAAGCTGATATCTTTTCTCTTTGATAGTGATGATAACAGGAAGGAGCCTGCTTGTCCCACCCTGCACCAACAGTAAAAGAGAGGATGAAGAGCTGGTGAAGGAGGTTGAGGAGCGTGGATGTGGGTCAGACTCTTATTGGAGGTTGGCAGGTGTCTGGTGTGTACAGTAAATGTTGTTAGAAGGGATGAATGTGAAAGGGTAGGTCATGATCTCAGGGGCAGGCAGGGAGGATGTGCATTGAATTTAACCCCTGTGTGGCTGTTTGGCCGGGTCTTGTCTATTTTCACTGCAGTGCTTAGCCAAAGCCGAATGTTCACTGTCACAGCCACAGCCACAAAAACACACCACACACATATCCTTGCTTTAGCGAGGATCGATAGTTCAAATCAGTACGGAGAACATGAAGTCCGCTGATGATGTGTAATAATGTGAGGACATTTTGGGTGATGGATGGTGGTTTGGTCACAGGACATATGTGACCTAGAACCATCACATCACATGCATCATATATCACATTGATGCACATTGATAAAATGCATGTCAAGCACACTTCCTCGCTTTTCTAGATCCGGTACTGCACACACAAATTGTATCAGAAACGGTTGACATGAGCACAAAAGGCGTTCAGTTTTACACAGCGATGAGGATGTTTGAGGTGTGAGCTAGCGCAAGTTGTTTCGGCAAACAGCCTGCTAAAAACAATAGCCCCAGATTGTTGTGCCCATCAGAAGGGGTGGGTGTTTTGCGACTGGGGTGGAAAACAGGGAGGAGGGAAGGAAGAGAGGGGGGTGGGTAGGGGGAAAAAACTGAATGGAAGGACAAATGAATGAGGGGCTAAGACTTTAGAGGAATTTTGTTCTTTCCGATGTGAAAAAACAAGAAAATATGTTGAGAAAAAAGAGGAACCGAAAAGGGTGAAGCAACCTACTGTGGTGCCATGTGACTCTGCAGGTCTTCTTTGTGTGGGGGGTCAGAGAGACAGAAAGAGAGAGAAAGAGAGAGAAGGGGGTTGCTATGGCTAAATAGAAATACAGAAAGAGAAAGCAGGGATGAAATGTGAAGTGTGTATAAAAGTGTGTTGTGTTGGCATTAGGAGAGGGGAGGGGATGCAGAAACTGACAGGGTGAGTGAAAGTTCTGATGTCTATCTGTACCTGTAATCTGCTGACTGTGGTTATAACCCGTGATAATCCATGATAATCTAGATTAACAGACGATTTTACAGCCATGCTGACACTCTCTTTACACGCACACACACACGTTAAACACACATATGTTAAACACACATGTTAGACACACACGTTAGACACACACACGTTAAACACACATATGTTAGACACACACACACGTTAAACATACGCATTAAACACACACACATTAGACACATATATGTTAAACACACACTTTATATACACAGACACATTAAACACACCCACATGTTAGACACATGTACGTTAAACATACACACACGTTTGACACACGTTAAACACACACGTTAGACACACACGTTAAACACACACGTTATACACACACGTTAGACACACACGTTAGACACACACGTTAAACACACACGTTAAACATACACGTTAGACACACACACATTAGACACATATATGTTAAACACACACGTTAGACACACGTTAAACACACACACACAAATTAGACACACACACTCTCCCAGATGAAACACAAACCTTCTGCTTTTCCGTTTCTCCGTCTTTCTGCCAACAATCTGCTCATTAAAGTGAAATGTTGAAATCTGCCTCGTCTACATCACACATCTCCAGAACTAAACTTTCTTCTGGTCTCAGTAGAACCTCATCGGTGGGCTGAGGGCCGTAGCTGGTACTCAAAGTCTGGTTCTGGTCCTGTTCTGGTCCGGCCCGCCGTCTTATCCCTGCGTCTGCAAATGTTTTAGGTCAGATGAGTTACAGGAGCTGAGAGAGAGGGGGGATGGAGGGACGGATCCCAGGGGACGGATCCTAGTGGACGGATCCCAGGGGACGGATCCTAGTGGACGGATCCCAGGGGACGGATCCTAGTGGATGTATCCTAGTGGACGGATACCAGGGGACAGATCCTAGTGGATGGATCCTAGTGGACAGATCCCAGGGGACGGATCCTAGTGGATGGATCCTAGTGGACGGATCCTAGTGGACGGATACCAGGGGACAGATCCCAGGGGATGGATCCTAGTGGACGGATCCTAGTGGACGGATCCCAGGGGACAGATCCCAGGGGATGGATCCTAGTGGACGGATCCTAGTGGACGGATCCTAGTGGCCGGATACCAGGGGACAGATCCCAGGGGACGGATCCTAGTGGATGGATCCTAGTGGACGGATCCCAGGGGACGGATCCTAGTGGATGGATCCTAGTGGACGGGACGACTGTGGCGTTCGGGCATCAGACGAGCAGTCGGGCTGAACCTGGACTTCAGGGTTCTGATCCAGAAGTTTAAGAGCTGGATCTGAAGCTGTAGCTGCGGTAACAACGGAGGAACACGTGGCTCAGATTCAGTTTTATGTTTTGGGTGGATGGACCGGTTTCTGCTGGAGGTTCAGCAGAACATTTATGGACTTTATAAGCATCGCGGGTCCGGCTGTCTGAAGAAGTTCAGTCTCCATATTTAAAGGTTTATCCCAGTTTTAGTCGGAGCGTATCCTGACCCTGAACCCGGAGGTCAGGCGGTAAATACAACTTTAGTTTCAATAGAATAAATTTACTGGATAAAACTTCTATTTTATTCTAGTTGGTTCTAATTTTAATCTGAAAGCAGTCAGAGGAACCTCGGAGAGTAAAAGCTAAATGAAGTTTAACAAATTCTGACGTCGTCCATCAGATGAAACTTCACGCTTTTACTTTGGGAGAAAAGTAATCTCCTCGGTGGTCTCCAGCTCCAGACCTCCTACTGAGAGGAAACCAGTTCATCTCCATACTGACCTCATAACCCACCTTCCACCAGAGATCCAGAGTCTGGACGACATGTCAAATACAGTTTACCTGGCCAATGATGATGAAGATGATGAAGGACTTTTCATGAGTGTTGGTGTCATGTGACTTCGCTCCAGTCGCCCCATGTTTAAAACCAGTTATCCAACAGAGAGCTCACTGGTCTTATTTTAGCTAAAACCATGTCCACCCCAGCTTCCTGCTGCGTTCAAGGACATCAGTCCATCCCACGTCCACCCCAGCTTCCTGCTGCGTTCAGGGACATCAGTCCATCCCAGCTTCCTGCTGCGTTCAGGGACATCAGTCCCTCCCACGTCCATGCCAACTTCCTGCCAAGAAGTAGCAAGTATTTACGTGTCATCACTGACTTTCAGGAATCTGGACTAGAATCATCATGTACGCTGGAAATAAAAACAAGATTAATGAAGTTTCTCTTCTAATTTATCAAGTTTCTTCTACAACCTGATGAACCTCCAGGAAAGTCAGATTTATCAGCCTTATACTGGGCTTCCATCAGAAGACTAAAAAGGTTTGGAAAAGACAGAAAACCAGCAGCTCACATCTAAAGACAAATGTTTAGAGTTTAAGTCTCAGCCTGAGGTTTGATAAAGACGGTGGACCACTATTTACGAGACTACAACTGGATTCTTTCAGCATGTTTGTGACGTGTTGGACAGCTGATATGGAGCAGGGCTGATCTGCCCACAGCAAGCAAACAAGGGAGAGTTTCCCTCCAGGGACTCACACACCATCATTATTAGGTGTAGCTCTGCATCTCCACCAGGTGTTCCACCGACTCCTCCCAGTCTGGAGGATGGAGGACTTTCTCTTCTTCTCTCATTTGTTAGATCATGATACTGTAACATAAATGATCCACAGCAGACGTTAACTTCTAATAACGTCCTCCTCTTTCTGGACGCTCCACCCACGTTTCATCACAGCTTCTTTCTTTTCGTCCGTTTTTGTTGTTGTTCTGTCAGGATTCCTGTTTCTGCTTACGTCGGAGCTCATCTGTTGGTTGGTGATCGTGTTTCTTCACTGCGACTTGCCATAATATGAAACACGTTTGATACGGTCACAGACTAGAGAAAGATGAACACAGATTACCACCTTTAACCTAACGATGGAGAAGACGGGAGCGCTGCGACTCCAAGAAGACTCCTAACATTCAGTAAAGACTCCCGTTTTCAGTCTGGGAGTGTGTACACATTTTTCTGGTAAAGCCAACCAGTTAGATCTTACAGTGCAGGAAGGTCTGTTCCAGGTTCTGGAGGCTGAGAGGAGTCCAGGCAGCTGAAACCCTGCAGTTACTGCTCATGAAAACTTCCCCTCTCAATGTTTGTGCAGTGTCACCTGACCCGACCCATGACCTCCCCACGAGGCCATCACTGAGTATTAGTTGGCTCTGAAGTGGAACACCTGCACATCTGAGCTGCTGCAAAAACTCAGACCCAACATGTTTCCAGTCTTTCATCTGGTACCAGGCCCGTATGACTGGACCAGATTCACATCAGTTCTGGATCTGAGATTTTTCAGGTCAGGATCATCAAACATTTGTCCAATGTTCAGGTTTATTTTCAGAAAGTAGGGAATTTATTCCAACAAATATTCATTATTTCCTACATTTTAATTATGTTTAAATATAATCTAGAATTAAAACTAAAATTGGCATCAGTTTTAAATCAAATCAGCTGATACAAGATTCTCACTAATAGGAAATATTATGTTTCAACAATCATAAATGGCGTGGAGTTCCACAAAGCTTTATGATGGCCCCCCACACTTCAGCATCTACAGGTGGAGTTCCACAAAGCTTTATGATGGCCCCCCACAGTTCAGCATCTACAGGTGGAGTTCCACCAGGCTCCATGATGGGCCCCCCACAGTTCAGCATCTACAGGTGGAGTTCCACAAAGCTTTATGATGCCCCTCCCACAGTTCAGCATCTATAGGTGGAGTTCCACCAGGCTCCATGATGGGCCCCATATAGTTCAGCATCTACATCATCCCACCAGCTCAAATCATGAAAAAAAATCAAATATCTTAACATAATTATGCTGACAACACTCAGCTCTATATTACTGTCTCTGTACGGGACTCTGGTCCCTGACAAAGCTATCGGTCATGTTTTGGTCAAATCATGTTCCAGAAGTTTCTTCAGATAAATAAAAACATATCTGGAACTATTGTGTTTTGAATTAAAGATGAACGTCCAAAAACTAGCGTCCAGCTTCAGCCAGCAATGTTAAAACCAACGGATCCGTCTAGAAGTCTTGGTCCCACTTTGGGCTGTTTTAAATGAAGCTTTTATTGCTTCTTCTGCGTCCTGCTGTGATGATTTAGTTTTATCTAAAGAACTTTGAATAATCTTGAACATAAAATGTGATATAAAAATAAAGCTGCCTTTCCTAAAGGGTTCATGTAGTTTAAATAATTAGATATTTGGCATTTTTAAATGAACTAAAGTTGAACAATTTGAGAAAAGGGTGAAAAATTTACACCTAGAATGTTTTTAAAGCGGTTTTTGGGACAGGGCTTTTTGTCCTCCAAAAACCTAAAAGGTTGTACAGTAAAGTGACCGAGGTCAAAACATGTCAGAAATTTTGTTTTATCAGCATCCAAGTTGTTTTTTTTTTCTTTTTGTCATTTTTTTTTTTACATATTAACCATAAATAATCTGAACATCAGTGAGACAGTCCTGCAGTCAGTAAAGAAACTAGTGGACAAACTGAATTTCTCCAAAAACTCACCCTGAGAGGAAATCCGTTCCATATCTAAACTATAAGAAGTCATTGTAAAGAGTATGTCACCCCATGGTGCGTTCAGGGACAGGAGGACTGCTCTTTTTCCAGTGCCTACAACTGTTTTTACTGCTCAGATTTAGTTTTGTTTGGATAAAAATTTGTTCTGGTGGAGAAGTTGAATCAGTTTCTGAGATCTGAAATCTGACCTGCTGCTGAACCCGGACCTCGTTTCTCAGCTGACTTGTTAAAATAAATAATTATCAAACTTCCAAACACACATGGTGGTGTGTGTATTATATTCAGCCATGTGTGGTGGACTTTATTAGCCTATGTGTTTGTAATAAAGACAAGTCTGAAAGAGGAGAAAAGGCTTTTTTAAATTCATCATTCTCTATAATTTGTCTGAGAGCGACGTGATTGGTCCAAAAAACCGTCGGTGACTTCATGAACGAAGAAAATGTGAGTCAGGGGGGGCAGGGGGCGACTCCTCAGGAACAAAGTCTTCATGGTTTCTCATCTTCATGCTGCAGAGGAGCTTTGACTGAAACCAGAACCAACGGCTGCTCTAAAGCCACCTGAGCCGTGCGGTCAGCAGGTGGCGCTACAGGCTCCACGTCGCTGGCTGGAGCCTAAACCTGGAACCAGAACCAGAACTATAACTAGCATTCTGAGTGACCAACCCTAACCCTAACCCTAAACTGGTAAAGATCAGAATCCCGAGCCGGCAGGCTGGACCAGGCCTATTTGAAGACCTGGACCTTATCTGGGAACTGGAGATAAGCTAAGAGGGCCCTGCAGCTGGAGGAGGAGGAGGATGAAGATCGGGTCTGGTTTCTGTCCTCCACACTCATCCCTCCGTCATCTGACCCTGATAAGAAGAACTCGAGGGGTCAAATGGTGGACTTTAGGCTGCCCACAGAAACCCCACATGATGATGATGATGAAGGCATATAGTGCCTCTCTGTTCAGGTTTTGTCCCGTATCCCAGACCGGACCGGACTGGATCGGGTCACCAGAACTACATCTGTTAGAAACAGCTTACAGCTGAAGAAGCACGCAGACTGAAGCCGACGCCTCATTGATCAGGAGGGTTTATCTTTATTGTGATTGGCTGACGGACATTCTGCTTTGCAACAAAAACATTTTGTTCCTGGATCATAAACCAGAGCCGGATTCACACTTAGACCCAGAACGGGTCTATAACAGGTCTGATGGAAACTCCCTCCACACGGTTTGGAGGCTGACAGGAGCTGCTCCGATTGGCTTGCAGCAGTTTGATTGGCAGGCCTGTAAGCCAATGGGAGGCAGCCTGAAGTCGGTCAGTTTGCTCGGTTCCGTTACAATTCTGGTTTCCAGCCGAGCAGCCGAACTCAGACGTATCAGATCTGTTTCACACGGTTTCCCTGAACTTCAAAATAACTCAGATATCCCGTCTGGGAGGTGGGAATGTTGCTGGCCTCTAGGGAAACCTAAAAATCACCTGATTCTACGAGCTGTGTCAGGAAGCAGGAGTTAAGTCTCTAAACGCCGGCATCTTCAGGTTCTTCACGTCTAGATAGCTTGACTCATGTTTGCTGTTTGTTCTGGATAAATGACGGCAGTGAAACACGTAAAAACGTTTCATCTGTTGTATCGTAGCGCGTTAGCGTTATCGCCACCTACTGACCTACAACAATTACTTCACAATCAGAGGAATTTGTGTGTTTCTGCCTCATCTAAAAACATTCTGATGTTTTTCTTCTAATAAAAAGAAAATGACTCCTTTAAAACGAATATGTGGATTATGGTGTTTATGAGGAGGTCTGAGACCAGGAACTATTCAACCAGTCAGACACGTTCAGAGCTGCACCCTGAAAGTACCCGGTACTTTCTAAAAAACTTTACTTTAGTTCTATACCAGCGTAGCAGCCTTAGGACTTCAGAAAGCCCCCAGCACACCACTGTTATTTTCATACACTACTTCAGAAAGTACTCAGTCCTTCATTAAATTATGTACAAAATTAACAGCCAAGGAACTCAGAAAGTATCCAGTACTTTCTAAAGAATTTTACTTAAGTTCTATGCAAATGTAGCAGCCCAG
>JBAFSY010000006.1:340837-356439 GCA_036919915.1 Melanotaenia monticola | reverse complement strand
CTTCCTGGTTTTAATTCTGCAGCGTTCAGACGCCGTCCTCCACGCTGTTCTTTACTTCCTGGTTTTAATTCTGCAGCGTTCAGACGCCGTCCTCCACGCTGTTCTTTACTTCCTGGTTTTAATTCTGCAGCATTCAGACGCCGTCCTCCACACTGTTCACTGCTTTCTTATATAGTCTGATTTATTGTCTGCATAAACCTGAAATATCACTGTTAACTTGGTGGCTTATCTTGTCAGAGATTTCCAGTAAATGCTGGATAAATAACCCTTGATAAGTTTTCTATTTAAGTTAAGAGCACTCTTTCTAATATAGTTGTGTCCCTTGGAAAACATGAATTAAGAACAGATTTAATTTTTCTATATTTTTTATGGTCTCTTGTTTCTTGTTTTTCTGTGATGGCGACACCCAAATATTTCACTTCACTTTTAACTTTGATCTTACAAATTGACATTTATCAGTATTTAACTTTACACCTGAAGCTGTGGAAAAAGGTACAACAGAAATTTTTCTCTCATGTTTTAGAAACAGGGTTGTGTCGTCTGCAAACTGGCTTATCAAAATGTCTGTGTCCAGAATGTTAAAACCTTCAATACCCTTATTTTGTAGACTTACATCCAGCAGCTCAGCGACCAGGATAAACAGCAAGTGTAACGTGTTGCATCCTTGCTATCCTGTGTTAAACTGGACAGCTTTGGCTAAGCTAGCTATCATGCAGCTGCTCTGTTTAGCTTGTTCTCTGAGTTCTGATAATTGTTTGTCAAATTTTGCGCCATGCTTCTAATGAGGTGGAGTTTGAATCATCCTCGTACTTTTCTTACATACTGGAATCTTACTTGGAGTAGTAGTAACTGTTTTTCTTTTTGCTAGCCACTTTCATTTCCACGGCGTTATGGTTAGCATCACCTGCAATTCCTGCCATTGTACTTGGCCCCGTCTCTTTCCACCAGTTCCTCGCCCTGGTTTCGGTTTTGTTCATCTTTCGTTTAATTTGAAACTTAAGGATAGGACTAATCGAGCGTTACTAAATCGCTAACAGCTCACCAACAGGATGCTAACAGGTTGCTAACAAGTTGCTAATAATCCAACACAATGTGCTTGCTTAACTTACATTTATTAACAGCTGGTCTTACCCGGGATTGGTGCTACACCGTAGCTGCACACATTAGTGACATCAGCAGTCAGCGACACCAAACTTATCACAGATCTCCACACCGATGTAAATAGTTTAAGGAGACGCTGCAGATAAGCTGAAACTCTGAAGCATCCATCCAGCATTCAGGAGATGAGTTTCTCTCTAAGTTTGATGAGGCCCCAAAGTGTCCGACAAAAGCTAAATGGAGGATAAACAGGAAAGAAATCCAGTGATTTCCAATGGAAAATTTATTATCAGATTTATGGATTTTGTTTATTTTTCCTTTTAATATTTCTATTTTAAACTTTAAAAGTTTTTAATTAGATTTCTTTTTGTATGAATTGTTGGATTTAAAATGATATTTAGCAACCTATATTTTTACTTCCCATGTACTCATCAAAATGCTGGGTTTGATTCCAGGTTCTGGTCACATTACAAGGAAAAAGTTTGGAGATGGCTTCCTCTGGTTTTGTTTACGGGTCTCGTATCCATGGTAACGGCCTGTTTGTGTTGCAGCGTGGTGTCTGCGCAGTGAAGGCGTCAGCTCGGTTCTGCTGGGAGTTTCCAACACTGAGCAGCTTCTGGAGAACCTGGGATCCATCAGGGTATAACACGGCTGCACTGGAGCCAGCTCAGGCTTCTCAGTCACATGTTCCTGGTTTTTTCACCATTCTGGTCTGTGATTGGTCAGCTGTGTCTCTGTCATTCAGGTGCTGACTCAGCTGACTCCGCCCCTCATTGCAGAGATGGATGCGTTGCTTGGCAACAAACCACGGAAGGCCAAGAAGGAGGGAAGAAGCTGAGAAAACCAGGAAGAGAGAAAATAAAAGTTTTTGATGAGATGACAGGACTGAGACGAGGAAGAGTATTAACTCTTCAGGTGAACACGCCATCGTCATGGAAACAGAATTCAGTTGGTCAGAAATAAAGCAAAAATATTTATTCTGGTATTAAACTGCAGACATGGTGCAGATCCTGGCGGATTAGAATAGAATTTAGCTGAAGTTATTCATCCTTTATTATTTATGGAATCAAATATGTAAATCTATGGAAGCCCCTTAATGCCAAAAAGTTATACATTACCATGTTTCTGTACATTTTAGCTTAAATATTTAAAGTATTTACAGATAAACAACTAAAACAGCCTATTTCCATCAGAATACAGCACATAATTTTTATTTTTAGAGTACTTTAAACTGCGAGGCTGACCAACGTGCTGTCCAGTAAAATAAGTTAAATAAGTGTAAAAACAGATCAGAAATTAAAACCAAGCTGAAAAAACAGACGAGCCCAACTCTGAAAAACAGATTACCAAATTTAAAAAACACTAAAAACTAAGAATTTAAAGTTTTTTAAAGTTTAATTTCATTACGATAATGAAGATATAACAACTATACCATCAACTGTGTTAAAAACACTTAGTTTCCCAGTAGAGGCCTCATATATCGGGTGTATGGAGCACAGTTAGTGACAAGAAATCATGAAATTTATATTTGGTGTTGAAAAAGCAGCAAACCGAGGCCCTTGGCCCCAAAAAATGAGGCCCTGCTCTAAAACAAGTCACTGCTTCCAAGCCCACAAGCACAACGCAAAGCTTAATCAGCACAAGGAAGCATCCTGCACAACCAATCCCACACTGACTAATTTAAAAGCCCTAAAAATCCTCCACAGACTCCTCACACACAGAGTTTAAAAACTTTCTAAGGAATAAAGACCCTCTTCGGGGTCTGAGCTTTAGCGCTGGTCTGGCACCACAAAGTCTGTGTTACTGGGACAGAAACTGGTCCAGCACTGGTCTGCACTGACGGCAGAACCTCTTTGCTGACTGGAGGGTGAACAAGTTCCTAGAACTTCCTCTGTCCCTACCTACATGGTGGACGTACAGCCCCTCTAACCGTCCTCACCGCTCGAAGCCCTAACCAGCTGCAGCCAGCACCTCCCACCAGAACCCACTAAGCACCAAGGTTGCCTGGTTGGACTTCAGCCCGGTGACAGTTACCAGGCTCCTCTCTCCAGAACCACCCCCACACCAGCTGAGCTCTTCTCACCTCGCAGGTGCTGCTACTCAGGTAATCATGTCACCTCTGCTCCCTCTTCCTCCCACTCCCTCCCTCATCCACCAGAAGTTCACTCACTACACCATTAGCCTAACATTAGCATGTATGTAGCATTAGATTAGCTTTAAGCTAATGTGGGGAAACCAGGTCATGTGTAGTTTCCAGTGAGTGTATTTACACAAAAGTCATTTAACAGCTTTTATCCAAAGCAACTTACCGTGGTTAGGCAGCAGCTTTAATGGTACCGCTTGGAAGGTGTTAATATTCGGCCCCTGCTATCGACCCTGTGACCTTTCATCTGGTCTAACTGGTTCCTACACTGCCACCTGCTGGCTACTGACATATTACACCTTGTTAATTTCTGAGGACATGAACAAACGTTGCTTCAAACACAAAATGTGTGAGGCGGCCATGATAAACACACGTATATTTCTGACTTTAGTCATACATGTAGAAAAGTAAAAGTTTCCCTTTTTGGCATTAACAGGCTTCCACAGTTTCTGCACAGATACTGCTTGTACTTTATAATAAAAACCTGCAGACATTAAATGCTATATGCACAATGTGAGCAAAGACGACACTGCAGTCTCATCGTTGGCATGGTAACAGATGTTGCTATGGTAATGAGGCTCCCGCATCCTCAGACCATAAATATTACTATTATTATTACTATTATTATTATTATTATTATTGTATAGATACAGTTACTGTGAAATATGAATCTATGTTTTATGAATGTAGATGCTCCTTCTGTGTTTAGATAGAGAAGATTTTTGCTCAGTCGTGCTCAGCCTGAGGGGCCGGGACCCCTGAGGGGCCGCCACGTCTAACGCCGGCTTGTAATCAAAGAAGCATGTTTATATAAATACTGGAGGAAACAGAAAGATGGAAAAATATATGAAAAAAGAAAATGTTTGGGTCAGAAACAGAACCAACATGAAACTGAGGCAGTAACGTCAGGTCAGTAACACCGGGCCAACGTCGGGTCAGTAATGTCAGGTCAGTAACATCGGGTCAGTAACACCGGGCCAACGTCGGGTCAGTAACGTCGGGTCAGTAACATCGGGTCAGTAACATCGGGTCAGTAACACCGGGCCAACGTCGGGTCAGTAACGTCGGGTCAGTAACACCGGGCCAACGTCGGGTCAGTAACGTCGGGTCAGTAACGTCGGGTCAGTAACATCGGGTCAGTAACATCGGGTCAGTAACACCGGGTCAGTAACATGATGCTGACATCACTACATGGTGATCAAAAACATGTAGAAGTGTTTTAATGTAGTTGATCAGTTCATTGGTCAGAACAAACCGAGCCTGTTTGTTGATGAAATCCTGTAAAAAGGAAAATATCTCCAGATGTTTTACACCCGTACTCGTGTCTGAACATCGTGACCTTCAGCTCAGGTACATGGAGCGATCAATCAAAGTGATCAGTAGATGTGCGGTTCTGTTCCTGACCCACACCGACATATTCTGACTGATTCCTAGAGACCAACTGGAACATGTTTAGACTAATGATGAGCCTGTGTATTTATCATTAGATAATAACTAACCTACAATAACTATTGATTGAACATTTACAGAATTTAATTAAATGATCTAATAAACAGCAAACATTCAGACTCTCTGTCGTCCTGGTTTTTATTTCCCTGAATGGTTCTGTCTGACTCTTTTCTGTCCCCTCTGATCAATAATTAACCTGCTTCTGATCAGACTCATTGATCCTGACTGAGAAGTGTCAAAGACATGAGTTCAGTTTCAGCTCCTCCACCTTTCTGAATGCTTCTTGTTCAGCGATTGTACTACCAGCCATTCAGTCTTTGCTCAACAGGTCAGGAAACCTGGCAGGTCCGAGTCGTGGTGACGTACAGGTGCTGCTGCGAGGTGAAACGAAAGAGAAAAGCAGTGTGATTTTGAACCCTTTCATCCTGACGTACTGTCAGACTTTAAACCTTCGCTGTAGGTCAAACTTCCTCCAACCAATAACATCCTGATAGGAACTGTTTAGACAAACTGTTGAACTTTAGATTAATTAAAAAAGTAGCTCATCTCAGTGAGAGATGTGTGATCAATCCTGAATAAATTAATTTATATATAAATATATATATATATATATTTATATATATATCTATAGACGCTCATCTTCATCGTCTCAGGCTTTGAGGCTGAAAATAACCCCACTGCAGGATGTGTGTTTCCGCTGCTGCCAGGCAGAAATCAGAGGAAGAGGAGCAGACGGAGGTGAAGATCTGTTTCTGCTCATTATTCTTCTCCTGGTTTCACGTCAATCCTCCGTCCATCTGTCTGCAACCACCTGAAGAGGATTCTCACCTTCTGGCTCCTCCCACCAGGTGAGAACCAATCAGATTCAGTTCCTACATTAATAAGCTCTCTGTCTGACCAGGTTTTACAATTTTATGTTCTTGATTTTTATAATCTTGTTGCTTTGAAAGGAACCATCTTTAATTTCCTACTTAGTTAATCGTATTTATGTTACCTGCGTATCAAGTTAAATCTTCTCAGTGAGGCTCTGTTTGAGGTTATATTTTACCTTCTAAAACCAGTTTTAGCTGTAAAAACTAGTTTCAAGACCTCCCAGCACCAATTCATGCTGCAACAAGGAACTGTTTTAACACAAGGAAATAACATCTGGTTTGATCTCCTGACGAGAAACCAGCTGGCGAAACACTGGTTCCGGGTCCTAAACCAACCTGAGAAACATCCTAAGACTAGCAGCGAAAGACTCGTTCCGGGTTCTAAACCAACCCGAGAAGAACAAGCAGAACTACAGTTAGAACCAATAGAATCATAGTTAGAACCAGCAGAACTACAGTCAAAACCAGTGGAATTTAAGTTAAAACCAGATGAACTACAGTCAGAACCAGTAGAATTATAGTTAGGACCAGCAGAACTACAGTCAGAACCAATAGAATTTCAGAACCAGTAGAAGTACAGTTAGAACCAGTAGAATCACAGTTAGAATCAGCAGAACAACATTCAGAACCAGTAAAATTACACTTAGAACCAGTAGAACTACAGTCAGAACCAGTAGAATTACAGATAAAACCAGCAGAACTACAGTCCGAACCAATAGAATTTCAGAACCAGTAGAAGTACAGTTAGAACCAGCAGAACAACATTTGGAACCAGTAGAATTACAGTTAAAACCAGCAGAACTACATTCAGAACCAGTAGAATATTACACTTAGAACCAGTAGAACTACAGTCAGAACCAGTAGAACTACAGTTAGAACCAGCAGAACCACATTCTGGACCAGTAGAATTACAGTTAAAACCAGCAGAACTACAGTCTGAACCAATACATTTTCAGAACCAGCAGACTACAGTTGGAACCAGTAAAATTACAGTTAGGACCAGTTAGAAGCACTAGAATCACAATGTGGACCAGCAGAACTACATTCAGAACCAGCAGAATCACTGTTAGAACTAGCAGAACTACAGTCAGAACCAGTAGAATCACAGTTGGAGCCAGCAGAACTACAGTCGTAACCAGTAAAATCACAGTTAGAACCAGCAGATCTACAGTCAGGACCAGTAGAATCACAGTTAGAACCAGCAGAACTACAGTCGTAACCAGTAAAATCACAGTTAGAACCAGCAGATCTACAGTCAGGACCAGTAAAATCACAGTTAGAACCAGCAGAACTACAGTCAGGACCAGTAGAATCACAGTTAGAGCCAGCAGAACTACAGTCGTAACCAGTAAAATCACAGTTAGAACCAGCAGAACTACAGTCAGGACCAGTAGAATTACAGTTAAAACCAGCAGAACAACAGTCCGAATCAACAGAATTTTAGAACCAGTAGAAGTACAGTCAGAACCAGTAAAATTACAGTTACAGAAAACACAGAGGGACACTACTGTATCACTCCTGGTGTAAAAACCTGTTTTACAGAGTTCAGTCCGAGTTCACAAACTTCTGCTGAAACAGAGAACTGTCCTGCTGCTGGCTGGCAGCACTGCAGAGAGAAAAACCCTCCTGACTCCGGGGTCTGCAGGGCTTTTTCTGGAGGAAGAAGACACAGAGCTGAAGTCTCGTTTGAGTGTGGCAAGCTAGCGGTCCGCTGGACCAACAGACTAAAGTCTGAGCTGCTCCGTGTGTTTTTAATTCACCGCCTATAACCTCAAATAATTCCACATCATGTCATCTCATCCCTTAACCAGAGGTCCCCACAGCTGGTACAAACCTCCACAGAAAAAGACTATTTCTTAACGTAACTCCCTGTTTTCCACGACAGTTAGTCAGGTTATCTTAAATTCTCTGATCCTCTTCACCTCCATCCTGCAGGTTGTATTCTTGTAATGCGTTTAGCATGCGGGATTCATTTACTTGGACCAACTGCTTCTAATGCGTCTCCCTGCGTAGAAAAAAAAAAAAAAAGCCAGTCATCACAAACCAACGTAATGCACAGTCACCTACTTTAGGAAAACATTCAGGCGCTTTGGAGGTTTGTTGTTAACCTTCCCAGTCTGGGTTGTCCAGTCCTGTTTCCTACCATGTAGAGCAGCGTTTCTCAATCCTGGTCCTCAGGGACCACTGCCCTGCATGTTCTAGAGGTGTCCATCTTTAACACACCTGACTCAAATGAATGGCTCGTTAGCAGGCTTGCAAAGAACTTGACAAGCAGTTCATTTAATCTGAATCAGGTGTACTGGAGTTGGAAAGAACTAAAACATGCAGGGCAGTGGTCCCTGAGGACCAGGATTGAGAAACACAGTTGCACAGTGGCAGTTGTTACACATAGAACAGGAACTAATGTTACCACCAGGGATGCAGGCTTGGTCCAGCATGGATGGTCCCTCTCCTCTTTAGTCTGCAGGACACGGTGACACGATGCAGCAGAACACTGATTATGTGATAATATATTGTTTAAACATTTGTAGAGTATGCATACTTATCACAGTGGTCTGTTAATTTGTGGCCTCGTGCTATCTGGATGTTGGTCTTTGTGTAAATTAGATCTTTATTTTGCCAGTTAAATACCAAAGTACCAGGATAATGTGTAGGATCAGCATAAAGTAAACCACAATGTTAGGGACAACAAAGAAGCAAAAATGCAAAGTGTGAGGAGACGTTTGGCTCAAGTTTCAACAGATTTTCAAACGTCCAGACAGCATATGCTATATTTGGCCTTTCAGTCACTACAAAATAAGTTCCAGCGCACTTCCCACCATCCACCATAACTCACCTGCTTCAGAGACAACTTTGTGATTAACGAGACAGGTTGCCCGTACAGGGGATGAAAGATTCAGGATTTTATTGGCACGATGTTGCTGTCGTTAGGGGAGGAAAATTAAACAGCGCTGTGTTGATGACACCTTTCCAGATGGACATATTACCTCTGGGTCTGGTGATTGTCTGGTCACATGACAAATCTAGAGAAAGACGGAGAGGATGACGACATCCGTCTCACGCTCATTATGACTGAGTCTGGTAGGTTGAAGTTGACGAGGGGTGGTCCATAAGTTTCATTTCATCTGAGTGCGTTTGTGTCCTCAGGCAAGTGTCCGACCTTGTGCTGATTGATCCCATCCCAGAGGACGTTTTTGAAGAGGACCAATGGAAAGAGTACTGGTGAGTTTAAATGGTGGGAACATATGATTATCTTTGCTGGGCGGGGCTCATTACACATGAGTAATTGGGGGCCAAGCAAACTCATTAACAATCTTCTGGCTTGGAACAGATGAGGGGAGAACAGGGGTTGTATTGGTGGACGGGACAGAGTCACAGAAAGTGTAACAACGCTGCTTTAATTCTCCAGGCGAGATACATGTCAAGTGGTAATCATTGTGGCAGCATATATCTCGTTATGCTTTAATTATCATACATGAGGGACGCGTTGCTGTCGATGATAACTGAGAGTGCAGGGGAGGACTGTTGATAGAAGTGTCAGTTATGCAACACTAATAGTCATTTAGATGGTTAACAAGTACAGCACGCCGTCATTAAACAGTTTTACATCACTGAACAGATTTTAATGAATGTATTGTATAAATTAGCAAACCATCTCAAGCTTTTCCATGTCACCAGCTGCAGAAAACCGGTTAGCTAAAATTTCTTGATCCGTTTATCTGACACATTAACAAGTATTATTGATGAGAGCATGTTTAGCGGTGGTGCAGAGCATTGTTACCTTTCAACAGGAAGGTTCCTGACTCCTCCAAAACTCAACTGCCGTTTGCAGATTGTGTTTTCCTCCCACGGCCTGAAGACGTGCGTGTCAGGTTAATTAGTTAGTCTAAGTTAACTTCATGTATGAAGAGCATGGTTGTATCAGCTGTCTGATGGACTGGCTCCAGACCTGAGTAGAATAAAGTAGTTTCGAGAGAATGAACAGATGAATGCTTGACCTGCAGGTAACGGGTGTGTCTCCAATGTCTTCAGTCAGTTTCTTAATGTGTGTTGTCTGTGCTGCTTAGAAGAAAAACCTGCACCGTGAAAGCTGCTGGTTCTTCTAACATGAGCAGAATAGTGGTCAGATCCTTTAGAGGTAAATAAAACAGAAATACTCTAACATGGAGATTCTTCCTCACATAAACACTAACCAGCCACTTTTATTAAGTGCACCTGTTCAATTGATGAACACAAATAGCTAATCTGTCATTCACATGGTCAAAAAAACTTGTCAAAGTTCAAACTGGGCATTAGAATGAAGATGAAAGGGGATTTAAGTGACTTTCAGTGTGGCATGGTTTACCATTGGAAAATATTAGCTAATTTTAAATTCAGTGGTTGCAACACATTGAAAAAAAAGTTGCAACAGGGACAGCAAAAGGCTGGAAAAGTAGCTGGTGCAAACCAGAAACAGCCGGAGGAGCATTTGATAACTGATCAGGTTAATTAGCAACTGGTCAGTAACATGGCTGGGTATGAAAAGAGCATTTCAGAGAGGCAGAGACTCTCAGAATGAAAGAAAGGCAGAAGTTATGTGTGTTCTGCATTAAGTCAGCATCTGCAATTTTGTCATCACAATTAATTTCAAGTTAACAACTGTAATTAATAATGCTATATACTTTATGGACCCTATATGGGGAATTGGCCATTACTTATCTCTAGTTACACTAGAGTGGAATGGGCTGCCATGTTTAAGTGCCAGCTGGGGAGTTAAAGACCCCTGCTCAAAGGCCCCACATTAACTGCCAGTCCAGGGACTTGGATGGAGGTTCTCCAGCCCCAAGTTCACCTCTCTAGCCCCACTGGCCCACAACTCCTCTAAACTGTTGTACTGTTGCTGTGTAAAACATTCCTGCAGCTTAAACACAAATCAAAACAAAAATGGATTTTCTGCTTGTGGTTTTTGAGGAAGTTTTATTGCGCTTATAGTAACAATCGCACCGTATTTCATTTCACCTGGACTTACTATCTCGACTGTCTCTCTGTGCAGGGTCTGTGTTCAGCGTTGTAAGTCAGAGAGCAGAGGTTACAGTCTTCTGCAAAAGCTGTTCAAAGGCCAGATTCAGGACCACCACTAGTCTGAGTCCTTATCAGTTAATGGGACTAAATGTAGTTTAAACTCTGGTCATATTGAAGTTTCACAACTATGTACAACTTGTGTTCCTCTGCTTTATGCAGAAAGCTACAGGGAACTCTTTCAGACACAACACCATCAGATTAACTGAAAACAATGCTATGTGAAGTTGTTGAGCAAGCTCTGTTTTTTTTATTCTGTCACTGGTTTGTGTTTCACTCCGTTTGCTTTGAAACTCTGTATTGATGCAAGCCATATGTGACCGAGCATAATTATCAACTCTTTTTTTCTACTGGACTATTCATCTAACGTCCAATACACAGAAACCAATCTACAGCAGATAAAGGTAATAGAGAAAACGGGATAAAGTCTCTTTTTTCTTTTTTTTTTTTTGAGTGACATTAAATAACAAATGAAATAAAAAAAAAAAAACAACATTTATTAAATTCCTGTTACAAGTGCTCAGTTTCTCTCCATCTAAAACAGAATTTTACTTCACATCCTGTCTTATATTCTGCAGCGTCATTCAGAATCACTAAGCAGGAGTGACTAAACGCCCAGATCTGACAGAAAAGAGTATGCTAAGAAAGTGGTAACAGCCTGATAATGGAGTCATGCCCATGAGGATGTTTCCCGTCCACAGACCAATATTAGCTCGCAGCTTATATAAGCATGAGTCAAGCAAGATAAGAAATGGATCCCTGAAAATGGCCTAATTTGTACGTGACTCAAAGTAGAGCAGCACCATTTATCAGGGGTATGTGTCCAATTATCCTCTGATTAATAGGCATTCATTTAACTGAGTACATGACAGTGCAGCCACAATCCAATTACTCTGTGGAGAAGCAATGTAGAAGTGAAATGAAGCAAAGACTTATATTTAGTGAGAAAAAAAAAACATTTTATCATCTGTGCTTGACTTCCTGAGGGGTAAAAATAGAAGTAGGAATGATATACAGTGTACAGTATGGACATATAGGATGTGTAGTACAACACTTATATAGTAGCAGCATCCCAGGTCCATTAGCATTCTTCAGCCTCTGCCTGTTTTCCTCTTTCTGCCCTGCAGGGTTTCGTGTAGCTTTGTGTGTTTCTCCTACTCAGGTATGCGTTTATTAGCTGTCGAAGGTCTTACAGCATTTGGTACACAAGATAAGTAATTCAGAAGGGAGTGAAGCTGCACCTGAGCAGGATTGTGGGGAGCCTCTATCAGCTTTGCACTGGGACTGGATGATTTACACATCAAAGAGCAGCTCATTAACAGAGGCTCACTCCCAAAATTAGTTCTGTTACATCCTACAAAATGAATCACCGCCATCTCCTGAGAATGGCGTGTGTGTTTGTATGTGTGTGTCCCTGTGTAGGTGTTGGCTTTTGCCCGCTGGTCATAAAGGGTCAGCTTTCCCGTTAGGGTTTTTCCTCTGCAGAGATGGCAGCATGCGTCTCAAGTCCTTGCAAGTATAGATAAAGCTGTTTCTAGATAAATCAAGCATTGGGACTAGCATCAGTGATTAGCAGAGGACAGACTGACAGCTACGGGTTGGAGTTACTTTGCAGTGTCACTTCTTGTTTCGCCAAGCAGCTGAGCTTGTGCTTCTTTCCACTTTAAGACAGATATTATTTCCTGAATTTAAACTTAACTCGCTTTGCACAGACAGCCTCTCTTATGTTTGATCATTCTGTCTTGTTGCTGTGACTTTACATCACCTAAATGACGCTAACAGAAGTAATAGACGGATTAAACTTCATGTAGTACCAGATTGGATCTGCTTTTATTCTTAGTTTCCTAGTTTCAACAAGGTGATGGAAACATTCCTCAGAGGTTTTGTTCCATATTGACATGACAGCATCACACAGTTGCTGCAGATTTGTCGGCTGCATCCATGATGAAAATCTCCCGTTCCACCACATCCCAAAGCTGCTCTACTGGACTGAGATCTGGTGACTGTCGAGGTCATTTGAGTCCAGTGAACTCATTGTCATGTTCAGGAAACCAGTTTGAGCTTTGTGACATGGTGCATTATCCTGTTGAAAGTAGCCATCAGATTATGCTACACTGTGGTCATAAACGGATGGACATGGTCAGCAACAATACTCAACTAGGCTTTTTTGGTTAAACCATACCACATTGGTCTTAAGGGGCCAAATTGTGCTAAGAAAATGTCCCCCATACCATAGCACCTAAACCATTAATGTAAGGCAGGATGGATCCATGCTTTCATGATATTTACACCAAATTCTGAGCATACTTTCTGAATGTGGAGCTGAAATTGAGACTCATCAGACCAGACAACATTTCTCCATCTTCTATTGTCCAATTTGGGTGAGTCTGTGTGAATTGTAGCCTCAGTTTCCAGCTCTTAGCTGACAGGAGGCAACCGGTGTGGTCTTCTTTTGGTGTAGCCCATCTGCTTCAAGGCTGAAGATGCTATTCTGCATACCTTGGTTTTAACTAGTGGTTATCTACTCACTGGATATTTTCCCATTTTCAGACCATTCTCTGTAAACCCTAGAGATAGTTGTGTGTGAAAATCTCAGTAGATCATCAGTTTCTGAAATACTCAGACCAGCTTGTCAAACACTAACAACCATGCCATTTTAAATCACTTAAATCCCCTTTCCTCCCAATGCGAATGCTCAGTTTGACCATGTCTACATGCCTAAATGCACTGAGTTGCTTCTATGTGATTGGCTGATTAGTTAATGGTGTTAACAAGCTACTGAACAGGTGGAGTTAATAAGGTGGCTGGTGAGTGTACTGTACTTGTGTCTCAGCATGCTGATTTCAACCACCATGCTGTGCCAGCTTTGTTTTCTTATACTATTTAAATTTTTTTACATTTTATAATTTGTGTGACCTCATTAAGCCATCATCCATTATACAGAGATACCAGTTCCCATATATAGAGGTCACTTCAGTCCTTAATGGGTTAATATAAGTTAAATAAATGATTTAAATTGACATGTTCAGCACAAAACCTCTGTAGAGTCTGATGGGTATACATACTGTCGACTCAGTGTTCTTTATTCCCTGACAGTTTCAGTCCATTCATCTTTTTCTTGCCTGTAGCCAACGCTGTGGGAGACTTTCTAGCTAGCAGCCAAATGTAATTCAAAGAGATTTACCGGCTTCTGCCCAGATATGACACTACTACTTTAACCATCTATTGCAAGTATCAGTGTTTTCTAAAAAGCCCAGGAAATAGGATTATATTTTTATTTTCTAAATATGCCTTCAGCATTTGTTTTGTTTCTGTCAGCCTCACTGTATAAATTTAAATTCTGTGGACAAAAGTATTGTATTATTCTCTCCAGGCCCCTGAGGGAGTGTTAATGTATCTTTCCCAAATATTCTTCTGATCTTCCTGGAGGCATCTCCTGGCCTGATTCCATTTTCGATTTTTACCTGTCATGAAAAGCTAAAATGTTTTGGACATGCAATTCTTATTTGTCGTCTGCATAAATTAATTTGTGATCAAATGAGATCCACACTCGACCTGCTTGTTCAACACATTATTAAACTTGAGCATCACAGCTAATCAAACTCATGGTTCAGTCTTGACAGAACAGGCAGGAAAGAGGGCTTCTCCCTCTGGGTTTTAGCATCTGAAACATTATTCTGACTTTCCTGACAGGAGCACTTCAGTTAAAGGTCAAAACATTTTGAGAGCCTTCAGCTCCTACACTGGAGACACTTTAGCAATGTTTGAATTAATGATGTTTTGTCAATTCAATTGTGTCCTATGCATTGATTGGAGTGATTGAAGGACACCACTGAATGTCAGTGTTGAAGAAGGTCTATAATTACAACTTTGGATCTTGATGGACATTTAACAGAAATCAAGTTGTTGATATACATGACACACAGCAAAATAATAACAATCTCTGGAATATGGATGTGATGATGTGTGTAACAGATAACCATATTAACATACATGTTAATTTGGTTATTCTCATTCCAAGTCTTGTTTTTTAGATGTTTTAGTAGCTTTTCTCATGATGTGTCACAAAAAGTAAAATAAATAAAAAACAGTGAATATTTTTGTCTGTGCAGTGGGCAGACTCACTTCCTTCCCTTTCACAGATTTCAAATGAGCTCTCAGCAGTGTGCTGTTTTTTACATTTGCTCATTACACCAAATTACATCCTTCCTTTCCCCAGTTACACTTCAGTGAACCTTATTTTTCCATGTTTTTCTACCTGGAACTTTTCTTTATTGTCCCTAAAATTGAGAAAAGATGAAAACTGAAACTAAGTTTTATTTTAATGATGTCTGTCTGGTTATACCGCAGCAAGTCTGAGTAAACATGAAAAGGAATAAAAAAGCTAATTTCTGTTGACACATTAAAAGAGCAGTTCAATATTTACAAGACAGCAGGTAAAAAAAAAATCTGTGGGAGTATTTCAAAAATTGCCACAAGCCCATGAAGTCTTTCATCACTATCTGTTCAGTCATTACCCTGTCAAGCACCTCTAGACTTGATGTCTTCCTGCAAAACCTGTTAGGAATTTCAAATATTTTTTTATGCAGACTGAAAAGTAATGCACAGGCTCAACACTTTTCACTGGCTTGAAGCTGCAGTAAATCATTCGCCATGTTCTTATAGCAGTGAAACGGTTTGCCGTCTACAAGCAATGCCCTGCAAATACTGTACGTTTTTGAACATTGTGGGCTTTGGTACATTGGTGTCACAGCTGACATGGTCTTGTGGCCAACATGTGTCACAAATCTTACACACAGTTTGAAATAAGTTTCAACTATGAAACTTAATATACTGCTACTGAATGTGAATCCATCAATGCTCTCTTGTAGGTCATGTTCTTTTCATTCTGTCCTCCTTGAATTAGTCATTCAAATAGTTCCTTTCAATTTTATAATGATGCTACTTCAATCAGACCCCAAGCATCATTCACTAATCTTTGA
>JBAFSY010000006.1:95542-107060 GCA_036919915.1 Melanotaenia monticola | reverse complement strand
AAACAGCTCTCCTCAAAGTCTCTAATGAGCTTCTTTTAGCCTCAGATAGAGGAGAAAGCAGCATTTTAATTCTTTTACATTTGAGTGCTGCATTTGATACCGTTGATCAAAATATTTTAATTGATCCTTTTAAAACCTGGGTCGGCATCACAGACACTGCACTTGATTGGTTTTATTCTTGTCTTTTAGATCGAACCTTTGCGGTTACCACAGGTAATTTTACTTCCTTGTCCGCCCACATTGCCTGTGGTGTACCACAAGGTTCTATTCTAGGTCCTATTTTGTTTTCCATTTAAATGCGCCCCCTAGGACAAGTTATAGCCACCATAACGTGTCCTTCCACTGTTATGCGGACGACACACAGATATACCTCCCGCTGAGACCAGGGGACGCTGGAGGCCGAGCTGCTGTGTTAGAGAGTGAACGATGTGAACAGTTGGACGGCACAAAACATTCTACAACTCAACAGTTCTAACAGACCAAAACAAAACAGGCCCCACGACAAAGTTCAGGAGGGCGACCCGGAGGCCGAGGAGACAACAGGGTCATGTCAGGAGGGCGACCCGGAGGCTGGACAGACCAGGGCAGAATCTCCGGTGGTTGACCCGGAGGTTGAGAAGACTTGGGCCGGGCCTCTGGAGGATGACCCGGAAGACAAGCAGACCGGAGCTCTGGAGGAAAGGCAGGCTTGGATCAGAGCTCTAGGGGCAGACCCGGCGGACAGGGAGGCTGGATCTGTGCAGGACAGGGAGGCTGGATCTGTGCAGGACGGGCAGGCTGGATCTCTGCAGGATGGGCAGGCTGGATCTCCGGAACCAGAGGCAGAAGAGGAGCGGTGTAGACCACAGACTGTGGAGGAGGAACGATCCCAGTATCCGAAACCAGAAGTGGGTGAGGAGCGTCCCGACCTGAGACCCCCTCTGGAACCTGGACTCGAGCTGGGGACAACACTGGTGATGTGGACTGTGGATCTAGTGACGGCACTGGGGGAGAAGACCTGGGCACTGGTGTGGGACGCTGAAGAGCTGGGCAAGACCTGGGCGCCGGCGTGGGGCGCTGAGGCACTGGAGCAGACCTCAGGGCCGGCGTCTACAGCCTCGCCTCCTTCTTCCTCCTGTTGCAGTTTGTGCAGACCCATGTGGTGTGGGTCTGCCTGGTGGTGTCCAGATTGCCAGGCTGGACCCCCAGAACGGGGATCTCTCAGATGAATCCTCTGTCTGAGAGGTCCGCCACTCAAGCCAGCTCACCACTTCAGCTTCATCTGAATGAGACCAGTCCATGTCAGGGGAATCACCCATCCAGGGATCACTTCCCCATCGCCATCACTCCAGTACTGCAGATGGAATGTAGGGAGGGCCCTCTTGGTCAATGCTGAGCCGGTTTTTTCTGCCTGCTGGGTCCATTTCTGGTCAAATCCTTCTGTCATGAATTGGCGGTGGAAGTGAGGACCCAATTGCAGGCAGTCATGGCAGGAGGCAGAATCGTTGCAGGTGACAAGGTTTATTTCCCAAAACTCAAGACAGGGAACCGCACACGACAGGGATAATCCATACAACATGTACCACATATAAGGATCTGACGAGGAGTAAGTAAAAACCAAGGGCATATATACATGGAGGGAGTAATGAGAAACAGGTGAAGTGGATGAATAATTAGACCAGGTGTTCTCACGAGGCAGAAACAGAAACCACAGAGCACACAAGGGAAAAACTAACTTAACATGACAAAACCAAAAACCCAAACCATGACCTTAAAGCAGAAACTAACGACAAAAACCAGAACTATAAACCCAAAACCATAACTACAAAATGACGAACATGACCTATACACAGCCCATGATCATGACAGTCATTACCTTTATTGGTATTATTAATAATGCTTTCATCATTAAAATGAGTAGTGATGCTAACTATCATCATTACTGAAAATAACCTGCTTACAATGAGATAAATACATGTATATAAGAGCGTTGTTGGTGACTATGAGTTTTATTATTTAGATTTTTTTCTGCTACATTTGACTTCATTCTATTCTCAGATAGTTGGTATAAAGAAAATTGGATTCACACTTCACATAACATAACTCACTACACGTTCAGCAGCAACTTTCCTCTATATGGTTGTTGTTCCATCGTGTTGTTACTGGTCCCAGTGTCCAGCGCTGCCCATATAAAACACCAGGTCATATAACTATATATGAGAAATTCTGAGGAGAAAAAGAACCAGGAATCATCAGGAACATGATAACAGGAAGTCTGTTTCTACAGGTAGCCCTACACTAAGGTGAACCACATCGTGATTGGTGGTTGCCATGGCGCCCAGGCCATCATCAGGTGAACTATGGGGACTCCATCTGATGCCCCCTCAGATTCGGGTGGACTGCTGTCTCCCTAATGGTGAGTCTCCATTTTCTATTTAATTTCCATGCCTGTGGCGTTTTCTAATTGTTCTATTGTTTTTCTAATGTTTCCACAGTATTTTTGCTGTATTTCTACTGTGTGTCTGTTGTGTTTTCTACTGAGTTTCCTCTGTTTTTTTCTGTTGCATTTATTTGTCTCTATTGTGTTTAGTAAATTCCTATTGTTTCCAATAAGTTTCCACTATGTTTTCCACTGTTTCTGCTGTATTTTTTTTTTTTTTACCACATGTCCAGTTTGTTTTTGTGTTTTCTGTGTTTTGCTGCTCATTTATTCATTTTCTATATGACTTATTCCAGTTCAGCTGGAGCCTATCCCAGCAGTCAGCCGGCGAGAGGCAGGGTCCACCCTGGGCCGGTCGCCGGTCCTTTGCAGGGCTTCTACTTTGTGTATTTGTTCATAGTGTTTCATGTGTTTCAGGGATGATGGTGAGTCTGGAGTGCCTTAGAGAAACACCCCTCATCAGCATTAAGCAGCAGCTCTTTATAGAGGCCAGAAAGTACCCACTCTACCACCTGCTTCAGGTACACCTACTGCTACCTGGGACTTCACCCATTACACATTGCAGCTCTGACCTCTGCCCTCTGATTGCCCAGGAAGAGTCATGCTACATCTTTGTGGGCGTGACCCAGGAGGCAGAGAGAGAGGAATTCTACGACGAGACTCGGCGCCTGTGTGACCTGCGACTCTTTCACCCAATCTTGAAGGTCATTGAACCGCTGGGAAACCGTGAGGAGAAGATTCTGAACCGGGAGATTGGTAGGATTCACCCCTTCCCAGTAGTCATCATTCTGGTAACACCATCTCTGCTCCAGACTAACCCTGCCACCCTACAGGGTTTGCAATTGGGATGCCAGTTTGTGAGTTTGAGATGATGAAGGACCCAGAGATCCAGGACTTCCGTCGCTCCATACTGAGTGTGTGCAGAGAAGCCATGGAAGAGAGGGAGGGGGGTGGGGCCCACAGTCAGGCCCTATATGTTTATCCCCCTAATGTGGAGTCTAGCCCTCATTTGCCCCCACACATCTACAGCAAGCTGGACAAAGGTGCCGAGACGCTTCTGTTCCATGTAAATGTCTGTATGTACCTGTCCTGCTGCGGACGTCTACCTTTCCAGACCTGTTTGAGTCCACTTACCTCTCTCTTTGCAGGCCGGCTGATCGTGACCATCTGGGTGATTGTGTCTCCATCTAACTCCAAACAGAAGTACACATTGAAGGTTTGTATGAGCTCCATGCTTCAGGTGGAATGAGAAAGGAAAGCAGGGCGCCATCAACACTTTGTAAAGTGGGGATGAGATGACAATCACCTCAACTTGGGACATTGTAGCTTGATGGAGAGAATACTTTGAAGAGTCCCTTAGCCCCACTAAGGCCTTCCATATCTCTGAGGCTGAATGCTGGCTCCTCCATAGCAGGGCCCCGAGGTTGGTGAGACTGTGGGGATGTCTTGGTTGACACCCCTCTGCAGTATTACGTTGACATTGAGGATAGGGCCCCTGGACTGGCAGACTGGGTCCCTATTTTTAAGAAGGGGAACCAAAGGATGTGTTCTAATTACAGAGGATCACAATCCTGGTAAGGTCTATTCAGGGATCCTGGAGAGGAGGACCCATTGGATAACTGAACCTGGGATAGAGGAGCAGCAGTTTGACTCCTCCAAGGCTGCCCTTTGTCACTGATTCTGTTCATAACTTTCATGGAGAAAATTCGTAGGTTCAGCTGAGGTGTTGAGGGGGTCCAGCTTAGTAGCTTAAAGATTTGGTCTCTGCTTTACAGATAATGTGGTTCTGTTGACTTCATCAGGCCATGATCTCCAACTCTGGATTGATTCACAGCCAAGTGTGAAGCAGTTTAGATAAGAATCAGCTCTTCCAAATCTAGTCTGGAGCAGAGATGGTATTACCAGCTGGAAAAAGGATGCAGTGTTCTCTCCAGGTCGGGAATGAGGTCCTGCCCCAAGTGGAAGAGTTCAAGTGTCTCAGGGTTTTGTTCAGGAGTGAGGAAAGGATGGAGTGGGAGATCTACAGGAGGATCAGTGAAGCTTCAGCAGTGATGAGTAAATTTTACTGGTTGATCTGCATTCCTACCCTCACCTCTGGTCATTAGCTGAGGGTAGTGACTAAGAGAAACAGATCATGAATACAAGCAGATGAAATGAATTTCCTCTTAAGGATATCTGGACTCCCTCTTGGAGATAGGATGAAAAGCTCGGTGATCCAGGAGGAGATCAGAGTGGAAATGCTTCTCCTCCACATCCAGAGGAGCCAGATGAGGTGGATCAGGCATCTGGTCAGGATACCTTGTGACCTGGGACTGGTACCAACACATCCTACCGGGAGAAAGAAAGACCTTCTGGTCTATAAGATCAAGTGTCTTCTCTCTGGGTTCTGGTCTATAAGGACAAATTTTAGTCCTTGCGGGGTTCTGGTCTATGAGGACAAATTTTAGTCCTTGTGGGGTTGTGGTTTTTGAGGAAATGTCTGTCCTCTCTGGGTTCTGGTCTATGAGGACAAATTTTTGTCCTTGCGGGGTTGTGGTTTTTGAGGAAATGTCTGTCCTCTCTTGGTTCTGGTTCTGGGTTCATCTGATTGCAGGCAGCTGACAGAACTGAAAGGTTTACCGGGTGTTTCTGTGTCCAGGTGAACCATGACAGTTTACCTGAGCAGCTGATTGCAGAATCCATAAGGAAGAAGAGCCGATCAATGCACCTGTCACCTCAGCAGCTGCGTCTCTGTGTGCAGGAGTACCAGGGCCAGTACATCCTGAAGGTACCCCGTCTGTTTCACCCGTATTCTGAATGTCTACTTGTCTGTATGGATCACATGTTTGCATCCCTCAGGTGTGTGGCTGTGATGAGTACCTATTAGAGAAGTTTCCTCTCAGCCAGTACAAGGTAATCCCTCCAGTCTGAAACCTCAGCTGTGTTTCTCTTTCCTGTGGACGTATCTGATTATGTCCACCTGTCTCCACCTGTCCCCTCACCTGTCTGCAGTACATTCGTTCATGTATTATAGTGGGACGTCTTCCCCACCTGATGCTTGTGTCCAAAGACAGTCTTTACTCTCAGCTCCCTGCCTCTGGCTTTGTCACGCCTTCCTACAGGTAAGTGGGCAGTCTCTTAGAAACAAGTGTCATAACCAATCAGGAGCAGGTACAGGTGTGCTGCAAGTGTCCCGATGACATGATGTTTATGTTCTAGTCGGAGGACTCCTCAGCCATCTCCCTGTCCAGGAGGAGTGGATGGTTCTCCTCCTCGTTCTCTCTGGGCCTTCAACACTCTACTAAGGGTCCGGCTGCTCTGTGCCACCTACGTCAACGTCAACATCAGGGACATCGACAAGGTCTTTGTTCTTCAATCTCTATAATGTTCCACATGTTTTCTAAATTTCCTCTGCCCTCAATGTCCTCCATCTGCCTGGTACTCTTCTTAGTCTCGGTCCATTCTACCTATGTCAGTGTCAACATCAGGGACATTGACAAGGTCTTTGGTCCTTAGTGTCTATAATGTTTCCCATGTTTTCTTCAGTGTCCCCTGTCCTCAATATCCTCTATCTGCCTTGTACTCTTCTTACTCTCAGTTTATTCTGCCTACGGTATTGTTAACATCAGAGACGTTGACAAGGTCTGCTGTCTTCTGTCTGGGCTTAATCTGTTCATGTTGTATGTTCTCCATTTGTCCTCTTTCAGTCCCTCATACTAGTCATTAGGGGTCCAAGCCCGCTGAGCAGCGCAGGGCCCGCGTTGCATGCTGCAACGCGGTTCCCAGCACTCAGCGTGCTGGAACCCTATTGTAATTGTAATGTTTTTTATTATTATTATTATTATTATTATTATTATTATTATTATTATTATTATTCCGCCCAAAAACTTTCTGGCCAGCCCAAACCGTACACGCCATAACGTCGGCGCTTGGAGGGCTAGGACACCACCTGGGAATGTAGAGAAATTGAAAAAGTGACACATGTCAGACACTAGGTGGCGCTACAGCGGTGCGTAGAACCTTTTGGCCTGTAACCCGCGAACCGTACAGTGCAGCCTCAAGAACTTTATATCCACATATTCCTTGCATGACCCTGCAACTCTGAATAATGTACATGTTATTAAAAAAAACGTACGGTTTCAACACTAGGTGGCCCCTAATGCTAAACCTACTTTCGAGAACTCGTCCTAGGGCTTTCACCCAATCATTATGAAAATGTAGCTATGCAAACTAGAGCTCAAGCCGAAAAAAGTTACTGAAGCACATTTTTCATTTTTTACTCGGTTGCAAAGTTATGCGCGTCCAAACATTACGTAAAAACTAGCTAAACAGATAATTTGGAATAACTTGAAAACGGTGACAGGTAATGACTTGAAATTTTCGGACCTAATGCGGAACTCAATTCGAGAAACCTGACAACATTTTGAAAAATTTTCAAATCTAGGTGGCGCTATAACCTCCAGTAGTTTATCCTGCCTAAACGGCTGAACGGTTTTGGATGACATTTCACACACACATACCTCTTGTGATTCTGATATGTTATCTCAACAATTGTGACGATTGGATGAAGTGGGCGGGACTTATAGCGGAATTAACGTAGCTCCCCCCTCAAACTTTAAAAAATCACTAAAAATCAGCCGTTATACCTACAGAGCTCAAACCAACACCTTTCTATTCCTTGGATCATGCTTAACAAATCGTTCACTGCATGTGATACTCTACGAAGTAGTTGCTCGCTCTGTTTTTTCGGAAGTATGCAAATTAGGTCAACAAAGGTATCGCAATAACGGATTACTCGATTTACACCAACGTTGGTCCAGATGTTCATTGGACTGTCCCTGTAAAGTCTTCCCAATTTGGTGGAGATTCATCTAAGCGTTGGTTCACAGCGAATTTTTTCATTTCACCATAATTAGCTCAATTAACCTTACAATTTTTTTTACGGTCAATTTTTATCCTAAGTACACCAAAAAAATCCACCATGTTTGGAACATTACCTGCATCTTTTCAGGTTATTGTCATGAATTTATGATGACCTTTGTATTTTTCATGAATATTTTAAATTTTCAGCCTAAAAACATCACAATCATAAAACGATTTTTAATTTCTCCAATATTACACTGACGCACTCCAAATTAATTCCCATCATACCTGACATAGCTCTGGTTACCTGTTATTTTTTTCATTAATTTTGAAGAACTTATTAAAGAGATATTAATTTAATTATCATAAAAATGTCTTTGGGAGTTTAATAATACAACTATAAATCACCACCAGATGGCAGCAGAGGACAACAAATGAATCCACTCTGCCATTTCACAGACAGCCAAAGAGATGTCTTTCAGGTTGATCTCACCTGTATTTCTACTTAATTCAATTGCGGTGGCTTCGGGGAGGGCGGTGCGTGGGGGGGGGCGGTGCACGGGAGGGCTTGGACCCCTACATAACTGCTTGCAGTTCTAGTTGTGTTTGTTTTTCTCTTGTGTCTGTCGGTAGTCACAGTCTATGTCCACAGACATTAGATATCCAACCTGTTTTCTGTTTCAGTGTGTTCTACCTGGGTTAGCATAAACTTCAGAGACAGGGACAAGGATCTAGCCCGGTCTGTCTGATTTGGTATAGTGTGTCCACAGTTGTCCTCAGTCTGTTCTTTGTTCCGTGTTTGGAATTGGAGTGCTGTTTACTTTCAACAACCTGTCTCCTCAGCAGTCTCTCTCAGCTACTGTCTTAATTTATGTCCTATTCACACGACTCTACAGCTGACTACCAAAGAGTTGTCAA
The DNA here is from genome assembly GCA_036919915.1 of Melanotaenia monticola. Lineage (NCBI taxonomy): Eukaryota > Metazoa > Chordata > Actinopteri > Atheriniformes > Melanotaeniidae > Melanotaenia > Melanotaenia monticola. Next base: position 98,881 of record JBAFSY010000006.1, on the reverse strand, counting down.
GCTTGGTCATCTACTATATCTATGCTATTTTTCTTAAGACTTTTGAAAATGTAAGGATTAAAGGCAATACTCATTCAACATTCAATGCTGGATGCAAAATATTTTAAGCAGCGCTTTCCACCTGAACCGCATGCTTCATAATCACATTTTTACACAAGTAATTTTTACTTGCGTCCACATACCAATACGTGTGTGTCACCACTTTGTGGCAGTACTGTACTTTTACCAGACTGGTCACTGTGGTAAGCAGGGACTCCTTCTCTGTTATTTTGTCCTTGGCTCTAAGCCTCACTTTGGTTCCTCGGTTAAGCACACCCCAGCCAAATGTAATGGTTTGTATTTGAGGCAATGTTGACTTACGTCTTTCCTTCAGGTCATCCATAATGCAGAGATCATCTTCCACAACTATCACACTTTTGTGATTTTAGTGAGGACTGCACATTTACTCTAAACAAGACACATTTTTCAGTGGTTACACGTTATATGGTTTTAAACAAAAATGTCACAATATTTTTACATTCATTGTGCTGGTGTTCTCTTCAAAAACTTTTCAGCTAGACAAACGTTATGTAAAGGAGGTATCTCATTTCCTTTCAAATACATTCAATCTGATCTAAAGGCTATAATTAATAATTGATTAATATAAGGCACTATGTGTCTTCATAAGGCACACCAGGTAAATGAAAATAACTGTCCAGACTCCAGCTGGAACATTTGTGTTAATAAATAGACTTAGTGAGACAGTAAGGCTGCTTACAGACTTCTGATTGTTGCATTTTGATCTCAGTGCAAGTTTCCTGTCCGATGATCGGTTGGCCGAACAAAGGAATACTTGGTTATGCTCAGTCTATTCCATCAGGCAGCCCATTCATTTAAACGGATATTAAATGTCTAAGTGATTTGCTTAATCCTGAGGCTACAGAAAAGGCACTTTGTTCCTTGTACTTTCACCTGCTACAGTTCTCCAGATGAAGCCTGAGCACCCCCTGCTTGTGCAGGTCCAGCAAGAGCTTGAATTCAGTTGGCATGGCGTGGAACTTCACTTTAGTCTGTCTGTTGTCATAATAGTGGTTTGTCAGGGCATGAAAGTCATCTGGATGGAAACTGAAAGGCCAGAAACCGTACAAATCCACGTTGGCACAAAGTTCAAGCGCCATGCTAGCCATGATTATGCCAGTGCTGAGCCGCAATGACCTCAGGCCATTCGAGCGCCAGAAGCGTTCTAGACTCTGAAGGTACTCTGGGTTGAAGAAGACAGGTTGGGTTGGGCTTCCAAAGTCCTCAATGGTGTAGAAAGTTCGCAAAGACACAGGAGTGTTGTGGCCATAGGAGAAGGCAGGAATAAGCAGCAGGGAGTTACCATATTTAAGCAGACTCTCCACAAATGAACGCCGGCGTCCCATTAGTGCCCCATACCTGTGAATAAACAGCAAATGTGAAGCATGATAGGTAAAGAAGTATCACATAAGATGACAAAGACTTGTTCCATTTCTCACTTTTCTAAGAGGATGCTTGGGTTGGCTGTCACAAGATCAGTATGGTTGCCAACATGTTTCTCATATCCATCTGATAAAGGAGGTAGATTACACCTAAACAAGAGACAACAGCAGTTATTTCAACAAGGACGAGTAGGTTTTGTTCACTGATTATTTTCCACAGTGGACATTTTTCTCACCTTATAACAAACTGAGCGGCATCAATCCTTTTTCCACAGCTGCTATTGGCCAGGATCCCACCATTCCCAACAACAGTGCAAGTTTGCAGTGTTTTATTTGAGAAAGGATGTCCCTGGAATAAACACAGTTAAATAATTACAATATCAACATATTATTCTAGCTCATTTGCAAGACTGGAATTAATTGATTTGAGTTTCCTCAGGTTTTTGTCATGCACTGCATTATCAGTGCAAAGTGTATTCTAATCCATGTATTTCATCAAATTTTAAACTCTGTCATGTAAAGTTTTATTTTAGGGACATTGTGTTTGTAAGATTTATTGCAGGATTCAGGCAAAGAAAAGTAAAAAGGACTCAGAGGCTCGTGGCTACATTTGGCAAAGATTTTGAAAAAGAGCAGACATGAACAGTCTGTTCTGTTTCTTTCAAGAAATACAGACTTCAGCTGGAAGCTGTCATCTTGAGTTAGCACATGCCTAAAAATGAGATTTCTAAAATGAGATTTAGCCTTTTTACCTCATATGTCAGGCCATCTAAGAGTGGATTTGCCAGACCCACTGCAGGTCCTTGAAGACGGGCAAGAAAATAAAACAAGAAATATAAAGGCCAGTTTTTTTGCAAAGTGGGTGCATAGTTCAGTAGCAGAGCATTTAACTGTACATCAAGCGGTTCCCAGATGAAATCTGGGTGCACGTGGTCCAAAAAACAAGAAGAAAGATAGCAGCATTCACAATATGATTGTGGTATTGAGCAGATAGTGTAACTGCTTTGCTGCTAAACTATACTGTACCAGTCCTGAACTTTTTCTTATTTTGTTTGTTCATTGTCTTTGTAGCAACTAAAGTGTCTAAACTTTTGCAAAAACTACCACCAAACATATTGAAATCCACCCAAAGTCTTAGGGTCAGTAGGATCTCAGTCAGACTCACCTCGAACTTGACTCCACACCTAAAAAAGCAACTACATGAATGCAATTTATCCCATGGGGAAGGCAATGAGCTCTACAGAATATTAAGGACACCATTTCTTCTTCCTGCCACTGATTATATCAATTCATGTGGACACAACATCTTTAGTAGTAGAAATAATAATTGAGATTCAGCAAACACTGTGACCTATTTTGTTTTTCCATGAACACCAATTAAATGCCATTACAAAATCTGGCATGATGCTTATGTAACTGGGGTGAATGTTTGGGTTAAAAGCTCTTTCTATGCATCTGACCAGTTAGGACTAGTATAGCCCAACTCACAGGAGGCCTGATAAGACTGACTTAAACAAACAAGACAACTCCAAATGTCCTTTTAGGCATTAAACTCCAAGGCCTCAGTAGTGAAGTCATAATTTTATTTGTTGACGTTGACTCTGTTCTTTGTTTATCGTGTTGCTGGAAAAATAAAGGGCTGTAACTGTGGAAGAGAACCTTTCTTAACTCTAATATTAAAATAAGACACATAAAAAAGTCACCTTTGAGCCTGTTGTAAAACAAATAATGATAATCATATTACAGAATCTGACCTCTAATGTTTACAGATGAAAAAAAAAAAAAAAAAAAAAAAAAAAAAAAAAAAAGAAGAAGGGTACCAGGAGGGGGAAAAAATCAGAAAAAGAATAAAAAAGAGCAAAACACCTGTAAAACCTCCTTAAGCTTCCAAAAAAAGATT
>JBAFSY010000006.1:0-11424 GCA_036919915.1 Melanotaenia monticola | reverse complement strand
TTTACAAATTTTTTTTTTTTTGGTCAGTTCAGAGACAACCTAAAGGCAGTGGTTTAAAATATTGTATTAACTATCAAGTGTTTTATGCATTTAAACATAAAAAACATCGGTCTGTTGAATAAAATATGATGCAGAAACTATTCCCAGTGTGCAGGCATTGCTGTGGAAGATTAACTGCTCTTTACACATATTACCTCACTCTGAAACTTTAAAGAATTTCTGGGAGGAGCTTGCTTAAAAAAAATATCTGTGTAAAGTTAATGCTGTGCACGTGTGTGTTCCAACATTTGTCACGCTCCATCCTTTCATCTAGAACATGTCTAGAAATTATCAAGATTTTAATGAATGTGTGAAAAGGTGATGCATCTTCTATCAAGTTGCTTTAAGATAGTTTTAAATATGTTTCTTACCTCTTTGTTTGAAGGCCTGGATTACTTTACGACACTGGACTGGTGTTAAATGTTCCTGTAAGTCTTCCTTCTCAACAAAGGCTAGGTCATCTTTCTTTGTGACTCCAACCAGAGATGAGAGATGTTCCACAATGACCATTAGTTTTTCGTACTCCAACTCGGGTAGCACTCTCTGAATCTCATGAATGCATTCAACATCCATACCTAGGAGGAAGAACACACTGCGTGATGCAAGCAAACGACAGGGAGGTTCAAGATGTGGTACACTGGCAGTGGATAATAGTCTTGCAACCTCTCTGCATTAACATATGCATAGTTATGATCTGAGTCATATAGATGATAAACTCCAAGATCAACTAATAGAACTGAGCGATGTACCAGAACTACAAAGTGGACATGTTTTTCATCAGTCAAAATCAAGGATATTTTACCGAAGACTAATGTATCACCAGTATGGTCAAGAGGAACAACAAGTCCTTTGGTGAATTTGGTTCCTTTGTAGATTACTCCTGAAACTTCAGAGGTTTTTTCTTTATCAACATCAGCTGTCTTTAAGACCATTTGTATTTCCTTGTTGTATGAGTGTTCATCAATCTCAGTTGCCTCACCTGCAATCTCAATGAGAGGTGGGAATAACTGACCACAACCTAGGTAAGACTGAAGAAGTTGATGTCTCTCTGCCAGTGTTTTACTTAAGTGTAAAAAGTTGTGAAGTTTTCTGGCACACTCCTTGAAATATGAGTGTTTACTCTCAAACCTCAGTGTCTATAACCGTATCAAGGGTCCAAACTTGAGAATAAGGCTTGGATAATGCAACAAGTAATGATGCTTAGGTTTGAGAGGATGGTCAGGGAACATGCTGCTACGTAGGTCCATGTATTCCTCCAGCAGAACCTTGAGGTATGCAATCTCGTTTTGATTAATTTTTGGAGCACAGGTAAACTCAACTATTTCCCTGAGTTTTAGGCATAATTGCCAAACCTCACTGTCTAGGGGGAGTTTGATCCATTTACCAACATAAACTGGTAACAGTCGTAAGAAACACCAGTTCTGTGCTGCTGAACCACTGAGTCTTTTAGCATTTTCCTTGATCTCACATGGTTTGTTGTGAGAGTCACTGCCAAAAAGTCTTGTCTGTGAGATTGTCTGATTGATCTGTTCATAAGTGAAATGTTTTTCAACTTTTATCAGATGCAGAATGTAGAGAGCTAAATCAGTGGACACTATTCCCTCAAAAAGGTCATGCCCAAGACATGGAGGAAGACCAGAGCTAACATGAAATGAAGTCAGTGAGTTGAAACTGGAATCAAATTTGATTCCATCCACAATGTTCTGGTCAGAAGACAGTTGGTGAACACTGTTGTTATAGTTTTCAGGTGTTCTTTGTAAGCCAAATACTAGTGGTGATTTGGCAAATGTCTCTCTGTCAATCAAGCAGTACCTACAAAAGTTTTTGCTACTGCTGAAATTTTCAGTGAATCCACCGATAGAGTGGGAACCAAGATTATCACCACATATGGCAATCAATGATGCTTTAACATTGGTTCCATTCTCCATCTGAAAGCCTGAATCCTCTAAGTCTTTTAAGTCAGCAATAAGATGGGAAAATACCTTGTCCTGTCCAAAAGACTTAAAATCATTTTCTCTGCAAAGCAAGACAAGCTGTGCTGGGTCAACTCTGGATCGGTTATGTGGTAGTATTTCTCCAAGTGTCATGTACACGGCCATGAGTTTATGTTTTTTTTTTCCCAGAGCCCAAGGGGTTTGTCACCTCAAAGGCATCCGTGTACAGGATAACTGAAACAGAGGATTCAGTGCCTTGTAAAATGCCATTTTGTTTGAAGTTTTTTCCATCGCTGACATCATTCAAAACCATATCACTATGCACCTGTAGTTTAGATAGTGCAAACTGGTCTCTCACTGTTGACTGCCTAAACAAGGCAGCAAGTGTCTCCTTTACAGGTACATACTGACAAAAGCGTTCCTTACCACCAACATCTGTTCCTAGGTACATCTGGGTTGGAGCAACATAGTCAAACTTTTCTTTGAAGAATGTTTTCCTGGTTCTGTCTGATCTCAAGATACCTTCATTGTAAATAGTAAAAAGATCCTCTTGCTCGAATTCTTTAACTATTTCCTGTATTTTATCCGCATTCAAATTCAACTGTATCAATTTCTCCTCCACTTTTTTAATTACTTGCCTCATTCCAGTGCTATGGATTTCTTGAAATTCTTCAATAATGCACTGTACTGTTGTAGCTGGCAAAAGTAGCTTGGCCTGCAGCTTTAAGTAAAATAGTGCTAGGTTCTTTAAAAATGTGTCGGTGTTTAACTGTGAATGCATTTCATGATGTTCAATAGGTAAATGAACAGCATCATCTTGGACTCTGATGTCTTCGAGCTGAGCATCTTTTATTTGGAAATCTGCATTTTGTGGTACTTCCAGCTGTGGAACACTCCTGTGTTTTCTTGAGATGTGTGTGGCAAAAGATGATCTTACTCTGAAATATTTTGAGCACCCCTCATAAGGACAAGTGACTTTTTTGCCATTGTGTATGTGTACTCTTAAATGAGTGCACAGTAAGGAAAAATTATTTGCAAAAAAATCACATCCTTGAACACTACATTTATGATTGCCATCTTGTTGATATGTCTCTTGTTTTTTTGACACAGGTATGTGATTTCTGTGCCTGTGGGACTTTAATGCAGAAAATGTTCTGAAATTAGCAGAACAAGTTTCTATACCACATGAAAACCTGTAGTTGGCCTGGTTTCTATGACTTTTTGAATGAGCAAAAAATGTTTTGTAATTACCAGCGTGGTTACAAACCTTACATCGTAACATATTGTTCAGTTTCTGAAGCTTTCTAAACCTCAAAATTTAAACAGGATTGAAAAGCCTCATAAACCGTTGTTAAAACGAGACGGCATAGACAAAATACCAATGTGAAGACTAAGATACATCTTGTTGTGCTAATGAAAGCTAGCTAAAATCCACTTTACTGCACTACACAACGGTTACAATATTCACTTTTGACTACAGTTCCTCACCAAAGTCCGTTTATTTTTATGTTGATTAAAAGCTTTAATCTTTTTTAATATAGCTCCGTTATTGTTTTATTACTATAATTATTATTTTCAAGAAAGAAAGACCCCGATATGTCTCTGTGAAATAAAACCAAATCACGCGAAAGTTAACTGCTGGATGTTGACAAGAAAGAAAGTGAAGAAAAAAATTACCAGGGCATGTGAAAAGCTTAAATATTTACCTGAAAAGCTTGCTGGACGATCTTTCTCAAGAAGAAATAAAATTTTCGGACACTGCCGTGTTTATTGGTCCATGACAGGTGAAATTCACTCCGGTATAATCCAGCGTCCCTCTTCTAACCTTCTTCAGTGGTAAACTCCGCTGAGTTCCTGTTCAGTGGAAGCGCGAAAATCTCCAAAGAAAAGGCAGACTTGTACGTCTTAATAGATTTTTTTTTTAAAAATCGGAGCCAAGTGACCGTTAATCACAGTAATTTACAGTAATTTTAAAAACTACAGTAGTAAACAGTAAATAATGTATCACGTGACTTAAAACTCCCATGATGCAATGGAAATTACAGTTACTCAATGTAAAAATGATTTTACAGCTTTGTACAGTCGGATGTGTGGTAAATTGCTGTAACAATTACAGCAATGTCTAACAGTGTGCCTGCGCGCAGCGAGTCGGTGCGTGCGTGCATGTGTGTCTGTGTTTTGTGTTTTGCTTTTCATTCACCAGCTGTTACACACGTCTTAGCTAACTCCTGAAAACTACAATACAAATAACACACATGCACCGCAGGGAGAATAAAGCTGAAGACGCAGCATGGACATACTGACAGCGTCATCCAGCAGAATCTCTCCATGCCTCAGCATGAAGCACTACTTCATCACAAGTTAGACATTTCTTTCATCTGCAGCATCTGCTTTATTTCTGGTAAAATACATCAGAAAACAATAAAAATCACTTTGAGTCAATCAGAATTAAAGTTTCCAGATTATAAAACATTTTGATTATGAAATGACACATTTCAACCCAAACAAACATAAATGTGTAAATAAAAAGATTAAAAACAGATTAAATAATCTGACATGTAAAAATAAAATTTCTTCTATAAAATGAGGCGCAGTGGCATCAAGATACATGATCAGGTACATTTGCTCGTTTCTACGGTAGAACAGAGACGTTTATGTTCAGGTAGATCATTTCTGTTTGGCTCCAAACTTGATTTTATCACAATATTTTATGTTTTTCTGGGCCTTTATTTTTCCAGGTGAGATGTTTCTGGACAAACTCATTTGGAAACCTGAGCAGACGAACAAAGTTTGTTGTAAAGAAACAGCTGCTGGTCCTTGAGGGCCGACAGGAAGACATCTTTTCCCTCTTCACCCATCGCATCAAGATATTCAAAAAGTTTCCTCATCTTATCCTGGGGAGTTCTCTCTGCTCTTATGTTACTGTACATTTCAGGATTGATTACTCCTTCTCCCCGGAGCACGTCCAGAATGGGGTCAACGAGGCTCAGATCCTGGATCAAGGCCGTCCTGTGTGTGTCCACGGAGTGCTTCTCTGAGGAGAAAGAAAAGTCTTTTAGTTCCTGAATAATTACAGGAAGAAACAACCTAAAAAGACTTTCATGAGTGTGTAAGTTATGGCTCTGTTGGTCACAGTTATTCATTTTTTATCTTTAAATCTACGTCTGCTGCAGGTATTTGGGGAAACTAGAAAATAAGGGTAACGATTGTCTTGAAAAGGAAAACTAAGGTTTTATGCATCAATGAAAAGTGATCTGGTCGTCATTGTTACGACCCCTTCTGCTTTGTGGTTGTGCTTTGTTAATTATGTTTGTGCGCAGGTGCAGCTGGGGTATTCGGCGGCGCGTATAAAGACCCGCCTACGATCGGCCTCGCGATCTTCTTTCTTGGCTCCGCTCCCAGGCCGGACCTGCGCCGCTGCACCTCGTTGTTGTGTTTGGTTTAGTTCTACATCATACAACACTGCATTCATTATATTTATACACACAACCAAGCATGCCCTGACATTACTGATATTGCAGACAATCACACTTCATGATTATATTATTTTGTCTTAATTTTGGTTTAATAAATAATTATAATTGGTTTTCTTGGTTGTTCGGCATTGTTTTGTTATAACCGTGAGTCTGGTTGTCACACTTTACATAAAATGAAAACCACATTTTCCCAAAAAATCTATGGCTCCAACTAAATTCACATCGAACCAACAATCAGGTGAAACAGCAGCAGAAAAACATGGAGGTAATCACTTGACCTACCATGATGGAGAATCCGATTGGTCCGTTGATCACCCAGTTGGGTATGGGGTTGTCGTTTCTTTCCCAACACCTTCAGACACAAAACATAGAAAAAATAATGATAGTTAAGCATTCATGCCTTCATCATGGTGGCAGAAAAAGTAGCTTAAAAAAAAAATCAAATTCCCTTTTGTATTTTGATTTATCGCCTTTAGATTTACTTTGGTTTTTGTCCCTTTTCTTGGATGTGATGTGTGACTTACTGTCTGCTGTTAACTTTAGGGTTTGCATGAACTGCCGGTGACCTCAGGACTGGAGTATAAAAACACCGCAGTGAGGTCAGATGCAATTTATCAGTGAATGAGCTCAAAATAGCTGCGGATCATGGGAAACAGGTGCTGGAGCAACACTTTTAGAAGGTTTGCTTTTTAAAAAGTAGTTATTATATACGGGGTTTTACTTATATCACTGCCACAGTAAATCTGGGAATCTAGTTCCTGATAACCATAGAGAGAAGATAAGCAGCTAAAGTAGCAGATCAAGTTAAGTACAATTCCCTTTAAATGTAAGAAAACAACAAGAGGTGATTAATTAAAATATATATATAACATCATGCATTTCACTTAAAGCAGCCGAACAAGAGCAGCCGCATCACCCGACCTGTCCTGACTGCAGCCACCTTGTCCTTGCATGGTTTTAATGTCATGTGACTTGATGCTCTGCAGCAACGATGCAAGTCAGACAAGATTACCAACATGCATTGCTCAAAGATCATTTTGCATCACATCAAACTGGCACTTTGCAGCACAGCATCAAGTCAAAATGAGCTATTTGCTCCTCTGCTATGGTCCCTCAGTCCCTCTGTGATAATATACAACGTTCCACAGCATTTTGTTCAACATATGGCTTCCTCTGTGTGTAACACAGTTTCAGGTCACACTTCTGGATGCAGACTACAGGAAGCCATGTTTAAAGTTTGCTTTACTTTTAGAGCTTTTTTATATATTTTTATATGACTGCAGGTTTTTCTTCATGACTTTTTCAATCTGAATCCGGTGTGTTGCAGCAGAAACATCTAAAACCTGGAGGATTGTTGGTGATCCCTGCTCTATACAGACTAGATGGAGTCTAGAGGAAGAAAAAACATAAGAGGAGCAACTCTGATGCTCAAAATAAGAGATTAATTTGTAAATTCATCCCACTTATTTCTACATGCACAACATCACTTTGCAGAACAAAGGCAAGGCTAGAAGCTAATAAGCCCTAAACAATCATCTGGTGTTAATCTAAAGGATGGCTCACACACCCTGCTGTGCAAACTCATTTCCCTGAGCTTTTTGTCGTGGCATTTGCTCAAAGAGAATGGCCGCATTAGTCAGTGAGAGCTTGGGAAGCCGATCAGCTGCTGAACCGACAGTTTCACCTACAGGCTCTTTTTCCTCTTCGCTCCGATAGTCTGCTGCAGCGTCCACGTTATGAGTGGAGCAACAATCTGCCCGTCAGCCTCCTTCACCATCACTCATGAGCAAGACTGCATGTATTTGTTTTGTTTTGTTTTTTTAATCAGACATTTCTGACAGCTGCTCACAGTCTAGTGAGGAACAATGAACTGACTCTGTGGTCTTACATCATAATTTACAACTTTTATTTTTAATATTCCACAACCGCTGGAAGACTCCTGAGTCAATGAATGATAACAAAGCCATCCAGTTGCATTTCTGCACTTAAAACGAGAACAATAACTCACTTGTTAAGGTGAAACTCTTATGGTGAAAAGTTGCACTTACACAGAAAGAAACTTTTGTTGCTATGACACTGATGACACGATCTCAGACATCGTGAGTCCTGAAGGTTTTCTTTTGCTTTAAAATCACTTAGATTTGACTTAGTACAGGGGATGATTCAAAATTCACAAGGTCATTTTCCTTGTGGAGGTCTGCATAAATAAATCAAGTGTGAAAACACACAAGCCAGACTCGTCGTCTTCATGAATTAGTCCTCCGTCTCCAGCTGTGCTCTGGACTCTCTGAAGCAAGAAAAAACTGTTTTTACAGACTTTAAATTCAACCTTTCTTCACAAGCTTTAATCACTTTGTGTTTCTCTATCCTTGTTGTCCTTTGTGATCATTCTGAGACTACACAGAGGTAATAGTTGAGTTTTTTTTCCAGAAACTCGGTCCAACTTGCAGCGTTATGTCCTGCAGTGTCAGCTGTGATAACAAGCCAGGAAAGACAATCAGTCCCTCAGCACACTGCCTTATATGAGGTCCCCAGCAATAATAAGGTGCCATTGGACACTTTGAAAATTTCACCTTAATATTCTGTAGACGGAGCCACATTTCCATTGATTATCTGCTGAGAGACTCTGAACAACAAAATGTCATTTGTGGCTTTAATGAAACAACTGATGCAATGAAGGAGAAGTCCTCTGAGTTCACTAAATACTCGCAAATCCACTTAAAAGCAAAATAAATTGCAGATCAATAACACAATCAGTATGCAGGTCCATGTAAAATGTCTGAGGAGGTTTTGGATGTATAGCTGTTGCCATATTTCCATGATGAAAGGCAGCTAGCCTGTAGCAGGACTCACCCCGTGTCTTCCAGATAAATCCTGGTCATCACCCAGGCAGACACGAACACAGTAGGGATTCCTGCAGACAGCATGAAGGAAAGATCAATGGAACATTAAGTCTTAGATACATATAAGAATATATTTTTATCTGATTTCACATTTATAGATCAAGTAATGCCATTTTCTATAAATGCTTTGATCTGTGTCGTTTCTGCTTTCCCCGTCTAACACTGCTTCAAGGTGAATAAAGTCTACCTTTAAATACAGTCAATTTTCTGAAATAGCAAGCTCAAAACCAGCTTGGGTCCTTTGTTACTTTGCCTTTTTTGCTCCATCTGCTTTCAGCACCAAACTACTGTTTGCATCTTATTCAAGGATTCAAGAATTGAAAGCTACTTCTGTGTCATTCTGTCTTGAAACATGACAAAACATGAAGAACAAAATCCCAGGCTATGGTGTGTACACAAAAAAAAATACTAAACAAGTCTGAGATAAAAAGATGCATATTAAATAGTAAGATGCAAAACTTAAATTACATGAAAAATGCAGGATGGTTGGAATCCGTCATGATGGATGAAGCCATGTTTCACCCTGTAGGAGGTGGTAAGCTGCATTCATAAAAACATGGTCATGGTTTCTTTCCTCACAATATAGCTAATATGAAGTAAACTCTTTAAAAGTTAAAAAGTCAAAATAAGTGTTTTTATGGAGAAAAAAAAACAATAGGTAATCTAATCTTCATGGTTTAGGAAGGGTTAGAAAAATTCTCATGCGTTTTTCAGGGAACAATTTCCCGCTTATTATTGCTCCACATCAGCTGTAGCGTGAGGAGAGATCCACATGCGTGTGTTTTTATTTTTTTAAAGAGGGTATTTATCTCAACAACAGCATTAATTTTGTTTTTCCTCATGACCTGTGCCAGTGGGAGCATGTAGATGTTAAACAGAAGAGGCCCCAGGATGGAACCTTGGGGAACTCCACATGTAATTCTTGTCTGCTCAGATGTAAAATTACCTATTGACACAAAGTACTTTCTATTCTCTAAATAGGATTTAAACCAGTGTAGTGCAGTGCCAGAGAGGCCCACCCAGTTCTCCAGTCATTTAAGCAATATATTGTGGTCGACTGTATCAAATGCAGCACTGAGGTCCAGTAAGACTAAGACTGACATTTTTTCATAGTCTGTATTCAAACATATGTCATTAATGACTTTGGTCAGAGCAGTCTCAGGGCTGTGGTGCTGTCTAAAACCTGACTGGAAGACATCGTAGCAGTTGTTTTGTGTTAATAAGTCATTTAGTTGATGAAAAATGACTTTTTCAATGATATACTTATAAAAGGAAGATTTGAGATCGGTCTGTAGTTGCTCATTTGTGTCTTGTCTAGATTGTCCCTTTTTAGCAGAGGCTTGATTACAGCTGTTTTTAGAAGTTCTGGGAAGACGCCTGAAATTAAAGACAAGTTCACAATCTGGAACAGATGTAAGAGTAATGTCAAAATAAAGGCCTCAGGAAACAGTAACTTTACTGTCATGTTAGTAGTTAATGCTTCATGCTTTTTGTGTCCTTTGCAGGTATGGCTTGGTTTTCAGTTGGTAATAACTTGTACCCAGTGAGAAAATATCTACATACACAACTCCTCCGTTGTAGAATAAAACGTTCAGTGGCTGTAAATGTTGATTATTGTTCATAGTGGTGATTTCATCCAGGAAACAGGGAGACTAGCAGACAGTGAGTGTAGTATAAAAGCACTTTGTGTCACAGTGAGTCTGTGATTAATTTCCTTCTTCTGCTGGGGTTGGATGGGTCGAGTGAAGGGCAATGGAGCAGGCAGTGGGATTGCTGGGAGGTGATTGATGAGCGGTAGGCATGTTTGAATTCAAGGTGGATCTGCACACCTGCATGTTGCTCCAAGGCAATGTCAGACATGATTATATTGTACCTCTGGAGTCCTTGAAAGAGCCAACACATCAGATTTATGGCATTTTTATTCTAGTTCTTTTTCTTTTTTGTATCTGCTAGATCCATGAAGCCTTGAGAAAATACAACTTTTCCCGTCTTTGTATCAGACTCATCTGTCAACACATTGTTGAAACAGAGTTTGTGTTAGAAGCACTTGTTCACACATTGATAATTTGTGAAATTTACAGTATGAGAGCAAAAGGAGATTAAACTCTTTTTACTTGGTTAGGTGTTGCTAGTTTGATTGTCAGAGCCTCTGGCACAAAGACAGCACATCCTAGGATGGGATTACTTTTCATTAGCTTTTATCAGATACCTTAAACAGTTCCTGGTTGGAAAATCAGAGGATTAAGTCCTTCCCGGTCGTTTTGACTCTGAGAATGTGACCTTGTCTGATTTCTCTGCTCTCCTGTAGACATGCTGAGTTCTTGGCAGCTCTTACATTTCATTTTTGGGCAGAGTATTTTTATAAGTTCACACTGATTCAATAACTAAAATTAAATGTTCTCAAAGGGACAAAATGTAGTCAATAATCTAGTGTGATATCTTTTAGATAAGGGATTCTTAACCATGGGACTGCGGCCCATGCTTGAGCCTTGAGGGCCACTTAGGGGGCTGCAACAATGGAGGCTGCAGAACTGCCCAAGTTATCTGTTGAAGATGAGAGATGTTACCATTATCCTGTAGAAGCGCAGTTGCAATACTTCCCACCACTTGGTGGCAGTAAGGTGTCATTCAGTTGTTAAACTCCAGTAAGTAGAAGTCACTCAGCTAGCTGCTAGCCTGTAGTCCAGGTTATGAAGAAAACAAACAAAAAGTGAAGGCTGACTGGTCCCAGCCTGATTTTATTCCAGAAATTGTTTGTTTATTGTCTTGTTGTTTGTTTCCATGACAGCAGGTTTTACGTATATGATCAATAAAGTTTCCGAAACACATGTAAACCATCCTTCAAGTGTGAGCATTTAAAAAACTATAATAAAGGTACTTCTGGTTTAGCAACTTATGGAGTAGGTCACGCTAGTGTGAGCTAAAATACAATTAAATGAAAGAAACATTATATACACTATACAATAAAAGTGCATAATTAGCTGTCGGTCATACCGTCATGTGAGTGTGTGTTCCGGTGATGCAGTAGATTGTAATGCAGCATTATACAGTCTGATTGCTGTGGGTATGAAG
>JBAFSY010000005.1:38404278-38417095 GCA_036919915.1 Melanotaenia monticola | reverse complement strand
TATATATAAATATCTCGAGATATATATTGTATATCTTGAGATATATATTGTATATCGTGATTCAGGTAAAAAATATCGAGATATAAGATTTGGTCCATATGAAAGAACAGATGATCTCTTGTGCATTTTAAAAGTGTGTAAATTTTTGCGTGTAAGCAATTTCAAAAAAACGTTTTTAATATAGAAATAGTCGTTGGTTCAACAGGACCTTATTGTGGAAAATGATGTAATCTGTTCTGTGCAATAATATTGTGCTGAAATGATTAATTATAGCAGTCTTCATTGAGGAACACCTTAAAAAGGTTCAGGCTCAGGATTTTTTTTTTCCCATCAACCCTGCACAGACATACGAACAGTTTCGTCTGTCTCCTACGGCAGGTTATGCGCATAGTTTGGTCCCTTTTCTCAAAGCTTAGCGCGGCCATACCGCCGGAAGTCGCGGCCATACCGCCGGTAGTCACGGCAGTGCTGAGCAGAATAGCTGATATGCAACCAGAGAAGAAGGATCAGGAAAAGGAGGAAAAACAAGAATGAAGATGAGAGCTTTTGAAGAAAGACTTTATGCGGGTGTTTAGAGCATGTTGGGCAGTTGGAAACAACGTTATAGCGATGCATTACCGCCGCCAAACCGAACAACGATGTCGGCTCGTGGGAGTGAATGCTGATCCCAACACTGCCCACTAGTGGAGGACCTGACTTTACCACGGCAACACAAAACATGCATGAAAGTGTGAGGATGGAGACGTATGACAGCATTTGAAACGGACGTCGTTATTTACGTACATAAGGGAGCATAAATGGGCCTTTAGAGGAAGTTTGTCTTGTCTTCATATTCCACCATTAACCAGCATGCACTGGGGCAGAAGTGGAACCATATACGGAAGAACCTTATGTATTTCAGATTTATTCCTCTTGTGCACTGTGCACATTTTCCTGATGTTGTGCAGCTGTACTTTATTTTGGTCACCAGGTCTCTAACACCAGCTGATGATTTGACTTTTGATATGAAATGTTTTAGTTGAAAGCTACTGAATTCTTGCTGGACATCAACCTGGTCTTCCATTTTTTCTCTTGTTGAATCTTCAGCTTTAACTTTCCAACCAGCGCTGTGTTGTTCCAACTTCTGTCACACCAGGTCATCTCACACCAGTAACCACCCATACTACTCCTAACTTTTAGTGTTAGTTTAGAGTCACGAGTCGCCTGTTTGTTTTTGGACTGTTGGAGGAAGCTGGAGAATCTGGAGTAACTCCACTCCAACCATGAACCAGGAACCTGTGAGGAGATGATGCAGACCACCACACCACTGTCTAGCCTGGACTCTCATTTTCCATCTACTGGAAAACAAACAGTCCCCTGGGTTGTAATAACATATTTTCACACGTTTGACTTCCATACATTTTTAATAAGCTGGAACTGCTGAATTATGAAGGTATTAATGAACTCTGCAACAGGGAACCTTCCCATTTCTGTAACATGACACGTGATTAAACATCAATTTTATACTTCATTGTAGACTGATTTACCAAAATGGCTGAACTGATAAAGAAAACCACCAGACATGATTAATAAGAATCAGAAACCACTACAATGCCTGGACGGTGGAGTTCAGCTGTGCACGTTTCTGTGATGTGCATGATGTTCTCGGCTTAATGTCGCAGCAGGAGAAACACTTCGGCTGGCCCGGCGAAGTTTAGAAAAACGCTGATACTCACGTCTGATCTTCAGCGGGTTGACGTGTTTCCAACCTTGTAGCAGCTGGTAGGGAGGCCCTGCCAGTATAATGGTAGGAAAACCCTGAACCACAAGCAGCTGGATCAGCTGTTCTTTCCTAACAGCCCTGTTCCTGGTGGGATTCTGGTCCAGACTTGCATGTGTGTGAACCCGGAACAGGTCCAGGTTTAATCCTGGGAACTTGCTCTGGACGTTTTCAGGTCCCTGACATGGAGGATGAGGAGGGGGATGGAGATGACGATGATGATGATGATGAAGAGGAAGGCCTGGAAGATATTGATGAGGGTGAAGAAGATGAGGGTGAAGATGAGGATGGTGAAGGAGAAGATGGAGAGGTTAGATGGT
Source organism: Melanotaenia monticola (assembly GCA_036919915.1). Taxonomy (NCBI): domain Eukaryota; kingdom Metazoa; phylum Chordata; class Actinopteri; order Atheriniformes; family Melanotaeniidae; genus Melanotaenia; species Melanotaenia monticola. The sequence goes on along the minus strand of JBAFSY010000005.1, from coordinate 38,415,016 downwards.
CCCGATTAGATGCTTCCCTGTTGTAGAAGCTGAATGTTGATTTAACAGCTGTTTTTTGTTTTTGCTTCCAGGACGACGGTGAAGATGATTGAAGGCTTTCGCTGAGAACCCCCTCTGATCATCCATCTACGGGAACAAAATGTTTGTTTGGAGGGAGGATTTTGATGATTTTTTTTTCTTTATTTTCATTTTTTCTTGTTTCTTTTTTCTCCCCTTTCGTCCCTTTTCGTGCTCTCGGCTGTTCTGGGGAGTCCTACAGAGTTCTGCAGTGTTCCTCTTGTTCCACTGGAAACCAGTTTGCATCAAGTGTACCAGTTGCTTTGTTACAATAAAACGTATACGTGATTCTGGAGTAGTTTCATCACATTCTGGCATTTCACAGCAAGATGTTCCTCCTTTATCCCAAAATCAAACCCAGTCCACACCATCATTAAAGCACTTAGTTTTTCATGTCCTATAGACAGTCGTTGTGTTGATGGGAATATTTAGAGAACTGTAGTTGCTTCAGCACCTTTCCGGCCCACCAAACACATCCTGCGGGTCAATGATTTGGGTCATCGGAGTGATGGTAGGGGTCCATGCTCTTCCTAGATCTGGATGCTAGGAGTGAAACTGGTTTGTAGAAACAACTTTTCTGGACATTTTTAATGTAAACTTTGTTAGCAGGCCTAGTGTTTAGAAGTGCCATGTTGTTAAATATGTCCCACCTTGCTGGAAGTGGGTTTTATAATAAACCACTGTGGCTGACCCAAGTTTTAATACATTTTCCAAGTGTCTGCTTTTTTGTTTGTTTTCTAACTGGTTATACTGGGCCATGATGAAGCAGAGCCATAAAAATAGTAATTGAATAAAAGTATAAGCAGCTAATTTTCTCATTTTAGAAATCTGTCCGTCCATAAGCCCAGACGGAAACTAATGGCGGCTGCAGTATTCTGGTCAGATGTAATATATTTAAAATGTGTATCTGTTGAAATTTTGTTTATCATTTAACGGTTGTTCACACAGATGAATGCGTTTCTGGAAACAGCGGAAGTGAACGGAGGGTTTCCGTCTTTCTCGGGCAGCCTCTCAGTCACCATGGTAACAGGTTTTGTCCAAAATGGCTGCAGCGCCAGCCTTTTGTTTGGTATTTGTTAACCGCTGCTGTTTGTTTTTCCACCCTAATGTTTACTGACGAGGTTCTGGACGGAGTTCTGGTTCCGTCGCTGTGGAGGAAGTCCCACCAGTCGGCCCAGGAGTCGGTAGGTCCTCACATTGCGTCCCCTGAGGACTCGTTTAGCTGAACGTTGCTCTCTACTGATCCTAAAATCCACAGACACGGCGGCTCGGGAATGTTGCGTCAGCCACGTAACCGACGCCGCGTGCAGCAGGGCGTGACGTCACCGCTTCTTTCTTTTTACGCTGTCAGCAAATGTTTACAAGTTTACAGACTTGAATGAGAAAATTCTGTTAAAATGCACGAGCTGCGTCCTGATTTTAAAATGTGACGCAGGTGATGGAGGACAGATCTGTGATGCTGGCCAGTGTTCATGGATGGAGCGACTTAAATAAGGAAGGAGACGTCTTCTCAGGCCATTTATTGGTTTCAGGATGTGTGAACTTCACAAGCAACAGAAGATTATAATTAGTCTAAATATTTAACTGAAGATCTGATGACAAGATCGATGTGGAACTCTAATCACAATAACTCATTTTAGTTGTACGTTAATAATAAATTACAATAATGAGTTTTTGTGAAATTAATGAAAAATGTATTAAACATTTTTATATACATAAATAAAAAGCATTTTGAACAAAAAAGCTAAAGCATTTATATTTTAATCAATATAACAGCATTTCTTAAACTCCCAATTTAAAAAAAAAAATTCCCAAGAAACTATTATACTGAAAAATGGAGGAAATGGAAAGGGTTTGGTTAAAGCCTTACTCAAGTGTTGTAGTTAATTAAATGAAGAGTGCCGGGTATGCCAGGATACTGGGACTGCAGTGGAAGAAAGGACACCATTCCCCATGTCATCCTGGAAACTGACATCTAGTTAAGAACCTTTGAATTCCACTTTCAGTACAAGATGAACCAGACAGACAACAAGGATCCAGTCTGGGAGAGAATCCAGTCAGGGAAAGGAATCGGATCATTTTTCTCTTTTCAGTTTCTTTGTGTGCTGATAGAAAGAACTGTGTGTGTGTGTGTGTGTGTGTGTGTGTGTGTGTGTGTAGCTGCTTTAAGCCTGTAAAATGTCTTTTAAGGGCCTTGGCCTTTGAGTTGCAAAGGTCAAAGCCGTGAGCAAGGAGAGTTGTTTTCTCCCACAAATAAACTGTTTCTAAACACCCTCAAGAGACCTTGCTTACAATTCGTTTTTAAATTTTAGGAAATATTGAAAATCCTCTTTCATGCACAGCTCTCCAGATTCCACAGCTCCATTTCAAATCAAGTTGAGATATGGATTGTCACGGGGTCACTGCAACACCTTGACTATTTTCTTTTTCACTCGTGTTGTAGATTTTCTGCCATGTTTGGGGTTAATCTCATGTTGCATGACCCCATGTCACATTTGACTCTAGAAGACTTTGTTATTCAGATGAATTCATGGTTGACTCTGTGACTGCAATGTGCCTTTCTTTTTTCTTGTTTACCTCACTCAAAAAAATGATTAGCTTTGGAGCACTGGCCTGTTTCTGACCCATCAGATCAGACTGGACTATTTAACAAGTTGGCCGTAAATAAACAGGAGCCCAGACATGTTAGAGATGTGTTATAGCAGTGCACAGACTGAGGAAAAATAATATCATACCCATGCAAATGAACATGACATTTACTTATTAATCTCTGCATTATCTACATCATTGGTTCTCAAACTTTTTCTGTCGTGCCCCCTGATGGAAGAATAAACATCCCCAGGCCCCCTGGGAGATATATATAAACTTATATAACTTATAACTATGTAACTTACTATACTCATGAAATTACAGATGTAAGGGAGATGTAATAAGAAACACATTTACTGTTAAACCAAGAGCAAGATATCTGCCTTCTTTCAGTCCAGTTACCTGTTTCTCCATTTCTCTTTTCTCCCTTTGATGCGTTCAGTAAACCCTGATCTCTTTTCAGATTTGCATTACTGCCACCAAGTGGTCTGGAGTGTGGGCCAGAATGTTTGATGTTACATGCCAGGACATACAAAAAACCTCTTCTTGTCCAGATGTTGTCAAAGCCATAGCCCCACCCCCTGGGGACAGGAAGTCCCATCATTTTAACCCTTTAATACCTGTAAACCAATTCAAACTCATTAATATCATCCTTCATGAACTTGTGATTAAAAATATGACTGACTTCTTACAGCATCATGATTAAAATGGCTTCCTGTGATGGGTATATCATTCGCCATGAAACAGGAAGTGGCTCTAACCTTGCCCTTCGTTGACCAATGGGGGTGATATTTACCTGTTCTCAGTAGAGTTCCAACCTAAACATGGTTCTACATGAAAAATAACTATAGCACCACCTAGTGGCCACGTGGAATTTTCCTCATGATAAAATCATGCTCCAGTTTGTAAAAATTCAACACAGTTTGTTAGAAAAAGGGTCATGAATGCCCCAGATGTCATTCCTGGTCAGACTGAGGTGCAAATTGATCCTCTAATGAGGAAAATCACCCCTTAATGCAAAAAACCTCTGGAAGAATGGCCATCTGTCTGCGGGCGAAAGTGATCATGCTGTAGGAGGGAGGTTGCCGCCTGATAGGGCGGTGCATTAGGCCGGAACAGCACCGTAGGTGTGAGGGCCTTCTTCGCTGCTTGCAGCTTTAATTAATATAATTATTATTATTTTCAGTGTCACAAAAATATGCGGAATAAGTCAACTTGCATTTACACAATTATTATTGACTTTCTTTAAAGTTTCTACTTATCTTAACAGAAATACATTGAAAAATGACTGAAAACTTGAAGCTCGTTATTACAGTTTACCTGATCTGCTGATTATCTGTTTGCTTCATTTATCAACATCTAGCATGATACTCTTTACGAGGAAAATAAATACCAGTTCACTGGGCTGTTATCACACCCTGTTATTTACACTGATCCAAAGTCCACAGAACAAGCTGATATCACAGGCTGAAGGTCAAAGGTCACCTATGGAGAAGAACTGATTCTGCTGAGATGGAAGAACAACAAGAGGAAGATCTCTGAGGCACAAACGTGACAGAAGGAAGGTTTTACAACGAGCTGCAGAGACGACTCAACCAGAACCTACTGAGAACAATCAAATAACTCCAGCTGAGATAAGCTGGGGCATTCATCAAAAAACAAACATCAGGAGAACCAAATGTCTGGAGAAAGTAAATATCTGAAGAACCAAACATCTGGAGCATTAAATGTTCAGAGAAAATAAATGTCTGGTGAAAAAAGATCTAGACAACCCAGGGTCTAAGGAACCAAGCATCAGGAGATTAAAAAAAAACATCTGAAAAGAAAAGGAACATCTGGAGAACCAAAAATCTGGAGAAGAGAAGCCTCAGCAGCAAATAAACATCTGGACAAAATAAACTTATTGACAAACATCTGGACAGAGGACACATCTAAAGAACCAAATGTTTGGAATAAATAAAGATCTGTACCAAATAAACATCTGGAGAGCCAAGCATTTGGAGTAAATATACATCTGAGGTAAATAAACATTTGAACTAAATAAATATCCGGGGAAAGTAAACATATAGACAATAAAAACATCTAGAGAACCAAACATTTAGGGTAAATAAACATCTTCATTAATTTCTTTATATGATTGTTTTCTGTTCAGATTATTTGATCAGCACATTAATTACATTCAGGTTGTTATTGTTTGATTGGTTCTGATTCATCCATCTCTTACACACAACAGTAGACCCTAACCCCTAATTGCACCATAACATATTCTTACATTTTTCTCAGCATTATGACATCAGGGTGTGTTCAGGTACACGCAGACATCAGAGTATCCAGCTGTGTGTTCAGCTGGAGCTAGCTGGTTGTAGGTATCAGGTCTCAGTTTCAGATGGGTCCCTGAATGTCTCATGGACGACAGGGCTGATCCAGGTCTACGTGCCACTTTCACATCATATATGTGTTCGAGGGATGTTGCCATGGTTACAGGTCCATCTTTAAATACAGCCTGTCATGTTGTCATGATTTTCAGGTCGATGATGTCACAGTGATGTCACAGCTTTTCAAATTTCAATGAGACTTTAAATGAAGGAATTCTATTTATTATGATAAAAAAGCAGCCTTTTAATAGAAAACCTTTGTTAAACATTTCCTTCGTATTTTAAGTAACAGTAGATAATAGATCTGAAATTTTTTAAATATTTTTTAACTGGGTAGTAATGTTTTTACAGTTTTCCTCACACTGATCTCAGATTTTTCTATTTTACTTGTTTTTATTTCAATGAATTTGCTGATGTGTCAAAAAACCATAAATAAATTAGTGTATTGGATTTCCTGGTTGGGCTGTTCAGAAACTCTGGACTACCCTTATCTCTCTAACGACTGTTTTAAACTGTCTTCCTGGAGCCCTCCTTCAGTCAGCGGCACCTCCTCCATATCACACTGACACTTCTTCGTTGCTTCTCTGCTGAAAATGGCCACTAACCCGCCAAAAGACAAGTAAGACAATATTCAAATCATATCTGATCATTAAAAAATTGCTCAGGTAAAATAATCAATGTGTTAATCTTTTCTGGTTAATGATTATCAAAAGTTTTTAAAGACCTCTGAGTTTTGACTTTGTATTTCTCAGCTGAAATACACGACCTAAAACTGGTGACACCATTGATTGATTGATTTGTTGATTAATTAAGTGATTGATGTTTGAACAGCGTTGTTTTGGTTGTCCGGACTAAATGTTGTTTGAGCTGAAAGTTTCATGTTTGTGCTGCATGAAGATAAATGGCCACCTGCAGCTCAGAGATAAACTGATAACACACACAGACAGACACACACACACACACCCGTCTTCAGTCATTTTAATGAAAAACAAACAGAATGAGATCGTCTACCACCCAGTTAGTAACAAATGTTTGGCCTAAATGTGGCCTTCACAGCATTGACCAAATGTGTATCAGTATCAGAACTCAGTCATATAACAACCACATGAGGCCCACAGAGAAATTACCATTAGGAAGGCTTCCCATATCAGGACCAGTTCTGGCCCACAGAAAACTTGCAATAATCCAAACCAGGTCAGCAAATTACATCTGGTCCACTTCTGGCCCAAAAAAACCTCTTGCCAGTGCCTTGACTGAGCCATAAGTGCCAGAAATAAGCCGGTTTTAGCCCAAACATGTCTGCTATCTGGGCTTAGTTCACTTTGTTAACTCCTTGTGATCTCCTTCCTCCTGCAGGTACTTTGGTGTTTGGTTAATCTTCTTCATGCTTGGTCTGGGAACGCTGCTGCCATGGAACTTCTTCATGACAGCGACAACGGTTTGATATCCCTTCCTGTTTCTCACTTTAAAACAAGCTTCTGAGATCTTTTTAGACATTCAACAGTGTATTGAAAAGCTTTCAATAAATAAACAAGCAAAAGAAAACAGGCAGGTGGACAGTCTACCATATACAGAGTTAAATAAAGAAAACCAACATCAAGACATAGAATGTCTAATGCTGTCAAAATCATGCGTTAACAGCAGTAACTAATTTCAGTAATTTTACAGCTCATTACAAGCAAATAAATCTACAGGAGAAGCTGGATTTCCTCTTGTGTTTTACAGAGAATTGAAGGATCTACTGCTCTCACTTCTTCAAGTTGACCTCCAAGACTCAAGTTTTCCCATATTTATTTTCTACTGCCTTAATTACTGTGATATACAAAAAATGAGAAATTCATTAAAGTGCTCTTCATTCGGTTTTACTGTTAAATACTGATTACAAATTGATCTCCAAAGCCCTGGCTAACAGACTTGACCAATAGCTAGCGCAATAAATAAGTTCAGACCAGAGCGGATTTATTTCAAAGCACACCTCAGATAACAATACATGTAAGCTTTTTAATGTTATTCATTTAACAAAATCTGAAATGGAGACCATTTTAGCTCTGGATTTGGATGCTGAAAAGCCTTTGTTAGGCTAGAGTGACCATTTTTATTTAAAGTTGGGTTGGGCCCATTTTTTATTAATTGGGTAAAAACTCTCAACTACAAACCCCAGACAAAAGTCAGCACCAATAGACAGATTTCATCTACGTTTCTCTTAGGTAGATCGAGTCCACAGAGATGCCCTATGTCTCGAGGACTATTTATTTTGGCAACTGAGTCATTACCTGAAGCAATTTACAGATCCTGAAATAAACGGCTTTGAGGTGGGTCTGAATGTTCATAAAATTAATTTACGAGTGGATTACATTATTTTATACTTAAAAGATCTACAAAATTCTCTTTATCAATTATAATCTCTGGGAAATACTTTTGGTAACCTGACAGGTTTCAAGGTGAATTGATAAAAAAGTTAAATTATTCCACTAAAAAACTTTGATCATTCAACACTACAGCAAAGTCGCCCATTTAATCAGCCATCAAATAGTATTAAACTTCTGGGGATTATTGTAGACAGTAACCTTAAAAGCTGGTACAAACTGAAAAACCACCTGCTGCTCAGTCAGATTGAAGACGAGTTACAAAGCTGGATGGACCTGCAGTCTCACTTTGATAGACAGAATCAAGGCTTCCCAGTTTTAAAAAATACTACCTGACAGCTCAGATGAGATTTATCTCATCCCTTTTTGAGGGCAGCGATGCTTGCTCTTGAACACAAATTGCACTTCATTGCCTGAGTGAAGAGGGGTACAGTGATATCATCTATAAACATAACTCTAAGACTGTAAACAGTTGCTCAGACAGCCCAGTTTTGAAGCAGCTGATTAAAATTTGGTGGGAGGTTCACCAGCGTCTTGGCTTGAAAGTGGGACTGTCACCTAAAACAGTGATTCCCAATCTGGGGTCCAGGATGCCCTAAGGGGGTCCCCCAAAGAGCTCAGAGGGTCCCTGAAGTTTTGGACATTCAGGGCCATTGTGATTAATGTCCACACATTGTCCCCATTTTTAAAAACAAAAAGTAAAGTTACATGTTAATTTAATCAACGCTGGCTTGATGGAAGGACAGGACTAAGCCAGAATACAATATTTATGATGATATCCCTTTTGAAAGCATTAAAACCAATCATGGCTTCAGCACAGGGTGGGGCAGGGGGTCCTTGGCTTTTGAAATGCATGAAGGGGGTCCCCAAGAAAAAAAGGTTGGAAGCCACTGACCTAAAACACCCTAAAGACAATATTAACTTATACTCATGACTGTAAATAAGATTCTAGATTCTAGATATATGGTATATGGTATCATAAAAGAAATTCAAAACTGGGAGGATTGCTTCAGTGGAGGATTTCTTATGTAAGTTTAACACGTGATTAGGAAATATGACTTACCCAATCAAACGTTTTGTTGTTCTCTCCAGCTAAGGTCCTTTTTGAGGACTACCTTGGGTCTTGACATGATGCTGCCTGTCTTTAGTGATGTTGAGGAGAGTACATCTAAATTTCTTTCTAGAATGTATCCCGTTGTTGAATGGGTGCCCAAAACCAGGTTTGCATAAATCCAGACTGAAATAGGTGTCAGATCTTGGGGTTGCAATTAATAAATGGCTTGGGACCGATTTATGTCAAGAGCGTGTCAGCTGCTATTAATGGTCAGTACAGGCTGTTTAATTAAAACTTTCTACATTAATTATATCTCACACTAGAAAAATCACATTAATTTAAATCTAATAGATGTGCTTCAGATGTGATGTTGAGGTCGGTTCCTTCCTGCATTGTACCTGGTGTAAGAAGATGTAAGAAGGTGAGGCCGTTCTTGCATGACATCTGCTCCACTTTAACCACAATCTTAGGAATTAATATTCCATTAGATCCTGATCTTTGTTTATTGGGGAACTTTAAAAGTTTTCACAGTTCTCTAAATAAAACAAAATTCAGGGAAGTTGCTTTACGTGTAGGTAAGAAGTGTAGTGCAGTGTTGTGGAAGTCCAACTCCCCTCTCTCTTAACAGGTGGTATTTGGAGATGAATGGTTGCATTCCCCTGGAAAATATTCACACACTGTCTAACAAAACAATACATCTGATACACAAAATTTGGCAACCATATTTAAATTATATAGATGTAACACTCGTGCCAAGTCGTTAATCCAGTGTTTGTTATTATATGCACTGACCCTAACCCTTTGATATAACTTTAGTATTAATGAGGTTTGCTAATGATACAGCAGTAAAATCTACTAGTCATCAGACAGCAATAAACACATCTATGAAGGTAGATCAGGTTCAGAAATCTAGTGAGAGTTAAACAGCAAAAGGAAGCAAGAAGATGTCTTCTCTAAATCAGTGATGCTATGCAGGTGTTGGAGACTCGGGTCTGGGGCCTGATGTCTAAAACTGTGCATAGTAATGATGACTACAGGTGGCATACATAGGGAAAAAGGAAACGCGGTGCACAAAAACTTCCAGATTTCTAAAGGAATGTGCACGTACGTCCCACGCCTGTTTCCAATTATAAATCAGAATCAACTCTAAAGTTGGTGCACATGAGGGAGCGCCTTGCCCCGCCCACATGGTGGATTTAAAAACAAATAATGTAAGAGCAAGCATGAAAAGAATATTACAAAAAATACTGAATGAAAACAAAAATTAATTCAAAGGAATATGGGGCATTTTGAATAGCATTAAATATTTTGTGAGGATGTAGGGCATTGAATTTCAAATACATATTTGATCTGATGCAAAATGAGTATCAGAATGGGGAAGAAAGGAGATTTAAGTGGCTTTGATCGTAGCATCGTTGATGGTATCAGAAAACTGGTGAATTTCAAAAGCTGATGATACTGGGACTTTCACACACACACAACCATTTCTAGGGTTTACAGCAAATGGTCTGAAAAAGAGAAAATATTCAGTGTGCAGAAGTTATCTGGACCAAAAAGCTCTGCTGATGTCAATGGATAGACTGGTTGGGGATGATAGAAAGGCAACAGTAACTCAAATAACCACTGGTTCTAACAATACCATCTATGAACACGCCCAACCTTAAAACAGATGCACAACAGCAGAAGACTGTACTGGGGCCATTCACATAAGCTAAAAACAGGAGATTGAGGCTACAATTCACACGGATTCACCAAAACTGGACAATAAAAGATGTTAAAATGTTGTCTGGTCTGATGAGTCTCCGTTTCAGCTACAACATTCAGATGGTAGGGTCAGAAATGGTGGAAACAACATGAAAACATGGACCCATACCAAACTAATCAGACAAATCCTATCATGATATCCTACACTGAATATGCTGTTGTGTCTCTCTAAGGTGAGTGGGGGTTAAATAAGCAGCTGAATATAAGCAGCTTGAGACAAACCCAACATCCATCAACCAAAACACAGAGAACAAACAATGATCTCTTAAGCTGTTAGTCAATAAAACATTTATTATTCATTGAAGTGACTTAATAAATCTGAAGGACACATTACACACACTCATTCTGTACTTTTAAATAATTGTACATGCTTTACATCTGACTGCTGTAAGTGTGAAATAATGAGCATTTAGCCTGAAGACTAAATGCTCATTATTTAATACTGCTAGTATTAAAAAAATCTACTAAATAACTTGAAAGATGGTTGAAGAGGTAAAGCATAAATGTAATTTTAATTTATGGCCACAACAAAA
>JBAFSY010000005.1:38387417-38404178 GCA_036919915.1 Melanotaenia monticola | reverse complement strand
TCTTATACAATATGTAAAGCTAGCGTATCAAAATGCTATGTCTTACCCAATGAAGATGCTAACGGACTCTTAAAGGACCAGCAGGAGGACAAAACAAAGGAAAATAATGCATCTCCCTCTGTGTGCTCAATCAGTCTGAGTGCCAGGTAGCTGACATAGGCTCAACAAGGGATGCAAATCCCTGCAACTTTAATATGATCACTGTTGAATCATGTTTTCACAAAGAACTGTAAATCTATTACAGATAACCTATAACAGCATTATAGTGTGTGCTTTGAAGTCATGTAACACTTTCAAACCTTACTGCAGACTAATTTCCATAGATGACTAATATGCTGCACCAAAAGACACTTAGGATAGAAAAAGGGTCAAATTTGGAAATGTCCTGAAAAATTGAATAAATACTGTTTTACTCAGTGGGGTTCCTCTAAATATTCTTGAAGTACAAATCTCTGATAATGCACTGACATTAATGCCACCTAGAATGAATATCTGATCCGTAAAACATCTAAATTTCTACAATGGCGAGTCGTTCCGCTGTGCACGTTTTTGTGATGGGTATGCAGTTTTCTACAAAACCAGAGCACGAGAAAATTCCAGCTTATACTCATGGAAAAGCTTCATCTTTACCAACCTGGGAGTGTGTACAGAACACAGATATTTTTGTGTGCTTTGCAGTTGGTTGATGTTACATTTGATGACATGTGCTCTGCTGGTCTGCTGGAATAAACATATTCTAGAGGAAAGGTGACCTTGAAGCTCTTCTGTTTGTCTTCTGGGTCTATATAAAAAATAAGGTCAACACGCTGACCTTCTGGGGGGGGCAGAAGGTATCACTGGTAGAAAGGGCACCCAATGGTAGGGGATACAGTGGTATTTCCTGAAGTTGGAGAATATCCCGCTTCCCTAATGCCTCACATGTAAGGTAAAGGTTAGTTGTTAAAGTGCAATATAAAACTGCTTTTACAAATCTGGCTAATGGAAAACCTGCAAAATCTATAGTTTCTTCACATCTCTATACATCCATATGAACTTTAAAGAAAGCACACAGATTTCTGTATTCAGAGAATACTTTAAACATTTTGGCCAATAATAGCTAAAACAAAGATTTGGTAGAACATCTTAAAACCAAATACTTTAATTAGCAAGTTGTATATTGATGTTGAAAGAAGCAACTGTGGCTGAGATTTTCCACATGACAGTTGAAGAAGGGCTCAACAATCTGTGAAAGACTGTGGGAAGATCATTTAACTGTTTAAAAGTTAAGCTTTTCATTGTAATTTCCATCTTGCACATGACTCAGTTTTATTTGTCTTTCAAGCCCAGTAAGCTGCTTAATATTTCCTGCAATTTGCTTCAGATAGAGAGAAAAGATGCAATGATCAAAATCCATCACAGCTTGATAAATTTTTCTTCATTTTCTCTTTTGGTTGCAGGAAACCTGGATGTTATATTAAATAAAAATGTCTTTCAGAATGTATTCTTAAATAGCAGGACTGTCCAGTAGGAACAACATTTATAGATTAAATTCTAATTAGTCACAAATTAAATTTTATTTATTAGTTAAATTTGTTTTTTTAAAATACTGTACTCTGAAGCAAGAAATCCTGTCCTACCTAAATCTGGTCCTAATAGATTGGTTGGAAGTTACTATAATTAATATCCACAGGAATGAAGCAGAGCACATCCTGGCTGCAGCTGAGAACTGGATGCCAACAGAAGTGCAGATTACTAATAATTAGCCATTAAGTGTCAAGATGGACCAATATTTGAGAATAATTGCGGTCTTAATGTTATACTCTGTGTTTAGAAGTAGATATAAGGACCTGGTTAATGCAAGGTTATGACATTGTGTCTCTGTCCCTTCTCAGCCACCTGCCTGACTAAGGAAAGTTTCTGAAAAGCCTGCAGCAATTAAGACTAACACTGTTGGTGTATGATCACCTTCTCATGTGATTTGGTAAGCTGGATGTACTCCAATGACAATTTAACATTTCTACAATATGATTAGTGTAGAACCATCTAAAATAACACGTGCGTTGTTAGGTTTTTCACAACCACATTGAATTGAAATTTGGAGAATTCAATGTTAGTGTTTAAGTCTTGACAACCTGCTGAATTATTGTACAGATTTTCCACCAGCAAAAAAGAATCTACATTATTATGTTTCACACTCCTGTTATGTAATGTTCAAGGTCAAATGGCACATTTTAAAGTTTAAATTTACTTTTGCTTTAAAAAAGTGAAAAGAATGTTGTGTGATGTAATCAAGCGCAATTAACATATAACACACACACACTTGGTTATATTACGTATAAACTGTTAGTGGCAGTTAGGAAAAGGTGTCACATATTGATTGTTTCTTTGCAACTGTGAGACATGTTTCACCCCAGTCACACACAAACACTCACCAAGGGAGGCGCTAAAAATGGAAAGATTCTCTACTCAGCTACATATTGTATTCTCTCTGTCAGAGCTTTACAAAATAAGCAGCAGAAGTCAACAAATTACAACTCTCGAGGCTCTGGAGCCCAACTTTGATCATGTCAGTGAAATGGAGAAGGATCTGTCTAAAGATAAAGACCATCTTGGGGCAGCAGAGCGGCTAGTCAGATAACTTGGGGGCTGCAGATTCAAATCCCACTTCAACCCAATATATCTGTTGTTGTGTCCTTGGGCAAGACACTTCACTCACATTGCCTCTAGAGTCAGTAACATTGGTGTATGAATGTTTGGTGGTGGTTGGAGAAGCTATTGGTGCTGTCAGTCTGCATCATGGCTCCACCTTTAGCTTACCACCACCAGAGTGTGATTGTAGAGTCAATAAATAAGTAATTCAGTGCCTTGAAAAGTCTAAAAGAACTGACATCAAGAAAATAAAAATAACAGATTAAATTTACACAGAGATATGTGATAAATACTTAAAATCTGAGTGTGATGATTTGAATATGAACCAACTAAGGAAAATGCCTAAATGAAATAGAGTTGTTTTTATAACCAAATATACATCAGGCCAAACAGTCTGCAGAGAGCATTATCAACACAGTGTCAGGGCCCACCAGGGTGGCAGTGACTAATGTGACAGACATCAAGTCAGCTTCTGAGGTGGCCATGTTTAACTCAATATAACGATAAAATCCTGTCAAAATGCTAATCAAAATCTAAAATAAAAATAAAAAACCCATCAAACTATTGTATTTTAAATTGCAGAAGAGGGGGAAAAAAAGTAAAATAAATACCATCATACTACATATTGATTGAAATGTTTGGTAATTGAGTTAATAATGAGAAATAACCTAATTTTAGTTCATATATTTGGGTTGTCTGTCCATCTGTCTGTCTGTTAGCAATATAACTCAAAAAGTAATGGACCGATTTTGAAAATATTTCAGAAATCTCTGGAATAAGGAACAAGTAATTTGATTTTGGGGATGGATCACTGCCAGGATCCAAGTATTTTTTAAAGGATTCTTTACTATGGGCAGATAAGGATAATTTTGTCATTAGACCTTATAACTCAAAAATAATGCCCACAATCTTTGGCAAAAAATAAATAAATAAATAAATAAATAAAATTGACTGGCTCAGCAGAGGTCTGCGCTCTAAGTGCTTCCAGTGTCTCTGGTCAAACTGACCCTGGGACATTACTGCTGTTCCTGAGAAACAAACATTGGGTTAAGAAAATTAAAATTAATTAAAAATACAATTGACTCCAAGCCTGTCCTACCAAACAGTGATAAATTATTCTACTTGTAGCTTCACTGTAGCAGCATCTTAAGATTTTATGTGTATTGAAATTTTTATTTTTCCCACATGCACTTTTAGACAATTAACTCATGAGAATTTATTTCCAGTTACATGTTGTATACTTTTTGTTTTTGCTTTTTACGTTTGTGTTCTTTATCACTTTATTGCCTTCTGTTTAAATTAGCTGTTGAGACACTTAACTACTGCGCTTTCAAAAGTCAAGTACATACAATAAACATTATTTTTTTATGGCTATTATCATCAGCATCAATGTAGTAACAGCAGAATATTTCTCATTTTTAGAGTTTTCTTTATGGGAAACGGTGGTGCACGTTTGGAAAAGATCATTTTTGCTTTTTCAGCTAAATCTAACAGATGGGATGTAAATAATGTGTAGTCATGCACTCTATACACCTGCATAGCCTCCTCTCCAGGACCTCTCCACCAGGTTGTAAATATGGTGCCTCATTTATTGAAAAAAACAACCACAACAGCAACAACAAAAGTGAAAACTAATGTTGCCTTTGAGCGTAATAAACTCGGCGACAATGATGCAGCTGAACCTAATTTGTACCCAATCTCTTCTGATTGTGCAAGGTGTGTACAGCTTGCTCTAGCCTGAATGACTGGGGAAAATTAAAATAAATTTCCAACAGGAAAATCTTTTGGAAACAGATTTTGTTACAACTTTTGGCTTTATTTATTTATTTTTATCTTTTATCTTTTATAAATAGCTGGATAACAAAGCTCCAGTTATTCACTTATTGAGTCAGCACATGTAAATACACACATGATTCTTGCCACTTATTTGCTTCAAAAATGACAAAACAGATTTTATTTCTTTAAGCCTCGCTTCTAAACTATGGCAGATTTTCTCACTTTGGCTTCCCCAAACTAAGAATAATTTGGCATCCTGTCCCTTCTCAGTAACGAAGTTGACCCTTGTCTAATCTCTTGCTCCGTCACTTTCCGTCACACCTCTTGTGTTTCTTTGCTGAATCAGTCGTGCTGCACATTCAAAATGGCTATTGTTGATGTTTTTGCTGGTATGTGGTGCTGTGCATAAAGCATAGCACAGCTGTCACATGATGCCCCAGGCTGGTAACAAAAAGTTCTGAAATGTGGTTTCTCAGCCCCGGGATGTTGTCAGTGTGACATCAGACTGAGTCATATAAGATACCGAGTTTAAGGTCAGAAAGATTTGTTGTGTTTCTTTCAACTTACAGCTGTAACTGAAATTGATTAATTATTATATTATATTATATATTTGCATTCATGTACAGTTCCAGTCAGTGGTGGAGCTACACTTTTATACAAGGGGTGTATTTATCAGGCTTTGTCAGGGAACCATATACTAAAAAAAAAAATATTGTGTTCCTTTCTCTAATCTGGATCACTAAGTGGAAATATTAGCAACAAACAAGTATAATAAACTATCAGCCGCTTGCCTTCTGTTTGAAATAAACTGGATTATGTAGCTCTAGCTTAAGCACTAAGTAACATGGATACTGAGGTACTCTTTGAGCATCTTTTAATTTATTATCAGCTCCAAAGTGAAAATCCTGATTATCTGAGATGATGTGTCGTCCATAAATACACTCACTGAGAACTACATGTAACATAGTTTCCCCACATTATCTTAAAATGAGCATAAAACTAGATTAGCACAGCTATGTAGCTTCATGCTTCATTCAGCATTAGTAGTTGTACTTGCACAGGGACTAAATCTCTGTTAAAAATATGCAGCTACATGGTAATATTTTAAAGGATGAATAATTAGGAAACTATTTGATTATTGGTTTCAAACTGGTGTAGTGATACTAGTGATCCATGCAGGTCTGGAAAGATATTTCTGTCCTCTCCAGTGACCTGTCAATCACCCGGGGTGTCCAGTAAAAATTGATAGGAAGCCACTGCCACCCTGTCCTGTCCCCGCTCATGATGTTCACTGCCTAACTCGACTAAACTCAACTTTAGAGCATTTTAACACGTCAGTTGACCAAAATACTAAACATACAAGTTTAAAAGTAAAATAAAATACAAAATAACTTGTAAAGTTTTGTGGTGCTGGTCTTGGCGACATGCAGCAGCAGTGTGGGAGACGTGCTAGTGTGGCTGAGTGGCTGTCTTTGTATGTTTTTGTATGTCTTTCTCGTTTTCATTTTTAAGAAAAAAGTGAGGGAAATGGCTTTAGGGACTCATTTTAGTTTGGTGGGCATCCTCTTAATTTTTATTCTTGTTATTCCGCTTTTTGGGAAACCTGTTCAGTACAGCCGCGACTTCCTACTCCTGCTCTGTGACTCCAGAATCAGCATTTTGGATTCCTCGGGAACCGTAACCCCGGCGATCTACTGGCTGGATCCTTCCACGGAAAACTGGAGCTGGTCGTTTGGATCGAGGCAAATGAGGAAGAGGGGGCGACGTGGTGGACTACGCCAGAGGCTGAAGCGACTGGGCCACCGCCGGATGCCCTCAGTCCACTCTGGAATAAAGTGGACGAACTTCAGAGCAACGTCAAATATCTGACTGAGTACAGGGATGCCTGTCTTTTGGCCTTGACGAAGACTTGGCTTAAAGAGCAGGATCCCCAGTCAGATCTGGAAATTTACGGATTTAGAGCTCCCTATCGCCTTGACAGAGACCCCGCAGTGACCAGCAAGTCACTTGGCGGGTGTGTGTCTCTATGTCAATAAGATCTGGTGTAAAACGGTGGTTGTCAGGGAGACACTGTGCACCAAAGACATTGAATTATTGTCCTCATCACTATGACCCTTTTATATACCCAGAGACTTTCCACAGTTATTTATAACCCTGGTTTATATTCACCCTAAAGCCAACACTTACGTAGCCACATTGGCTATGCTAAAAGCAGTACAGCGGCTCCAGGGGACGGCACCGGAAGTGTCTTGACCTGTGCTTTGGATCAGTGAAAGACAAATATAAGTCTTTAAGCAGAGCTCCGTTGGGAATGTCGGACCACAGTGTGGTTTATTTAGTTCCGTCATACAAATCTGTCCTGAAGAGAAACGAGCCAGAGAAACGTTTGGTTCCGGTTTGGTCTGAGGAATCAATTCTTTATCTTCAAGACTGTTTCCATTACACAGACTGGGACTTATTCAAAGTGTGTGTGTAGATCTTGACTAACTAACTGATGTTGTCTCTTCTTATATTTCTTTTTGTGAGGCTTCTATCATACCATGGAAAGAAATTTCTTTCTTCCAAAACAACAAGCCATGGGTGACAAAAAGCTTCAAAAATATAATTAACCAGAGGAACATTTGCTTCTTGCAGGGTGATATTGTACAACAGAGAGCTTCATAAACAGTTAAAAAAGAGGCTCAAACCCGCAAAGTACAGGTACAAGGACAAGGTGGAGAGTATGCTAAGAGCAGGCAGCTCTCGCCCTGCATGGGAGGGGTTGAAATCCACGATGGGGAGCCACCAAAGAAATGTCACGTCTCCCTAAATGGAAGGTCTGACCTGATGACCTGATGATTAATGAACTTAATTGTTTTTTTTTACATCTCTTTAAGTGTTCCACTGCTTGACAGGAAATTCCTTATTTTGTTGACCTGGCTAGTCAGACTTGTATCATATGATTTTATCATTGACTGTTTTAACAACAAACTAAAATCAATGATAGACTCCGCAGTTCCACTTAAAACACAAACATCAGGAAGTAAATCCAGAGCACCATGGAGAAGCCAGGAAAGTAAAGAGGTAAAATGAAGCTGCAGGAGAGCAGAGAGGACATGGAGAAAAACAAACTTAACAGTCCAGCATGAAATTTTAAGGGAACAACACAAAATCTACAACAATTCAGTAAAACAAGCAAGAAAACTACTTCTCAAACCTCATCACATATAACAAAAATAAACCAAAATTCCTTTTTAAGCCATTGATCTTTTAATAAACATTCATTTTAATCAGATAAAGAATCAGAATACTTTATTAATCCCGGAGGAAATTGTGTGCACACAGTCACTCCATTTTTAATCTTTATTTAACCAGGAGATAATCCATTGAGATTAAAAATCTCTTTTACAAGGATGTCCTGGCTGTCCAAGATGAAGCTGCAGTACAGACAAAATGCAGAGTACAAACAAATGTAAGACACTTAACAGTTATGCAATAAAATCACCAATACAGGCATAAAATCTGAGGACATTATAATTAGCCATAGAATAGAAAGAAGATCCTGCTCAACTACACGATACAAGTACAACTAGAAACTAAAAACTCAGATATCTTTTGTTTAAAACTTAAAATAGTGATCAGAGGCCCCAGCCTCATCCTAGCCTGCAAATCATTCCAAGACCAGGGCTTGAAAAAGGACAGACTCCTCCTTCATGACTGTCCGCACAAAAGGCACCTGGAACCTCTGCCAGCTACCAGCTCTAAGACTGGAAGTGTTCTGGAGAGCTATGAATTTAGAACAGATAGAAAAAGGTAACCTGCCCAAAATGGCCTTATGAATGAAAATATACCAATGCTGCATCCTATGAAGATTTAAAGAAGAGAGAAATGAGTGAGTATAAAGTACAATGGTGTGTCCTAAAACCTGGACCTGTTATGTACCTAAGAGCAGCCTGGTAGAGGATCCAATTTGGCCAAGGTTGTAGGACATGCAAATCTACAGATTGTGTCAACGTAGTCCAGCTAAGATCAAAATAAACTGTTTACAAGATGCTTACGTGAGGACACAGAAAAGCAAGATTTCAATCTATAGAAAAAAACTTTGAATGAATTTTAACTTTTTTGTCAGATATGAGATATGGTGTTTAAAGGATAAGTCCTTATCAAGCCAGATACCCAAATATTTATATGTATCTACTAACTCTAAAGTAGTACTATCCAGTGTTTTAATGAGAGGCAGAGCAGCCACTGAGCTCTGGGTGAACAACATGACTTTAGTTTTCTTTGGATTAAGGACTAATTTAGCATTGTAGAGGGCTTGCTGCAAGGAATTGTAATCGGCCTGAAGATTAGAACAAACTGTCTCTAAAGACAGGGGCGGACCCAAAAGACAGAGTGGCTCAGCAAGGTAGAGCGGTCGTCTTGTAACCTGAGGGCTCCCGGTTTGATCCTCAGATGTCGAGGGGTCCTTTGGCCAGACACCGAACCCCAAATTGCTCCTGATGGGTCGTGGTTGAACGCATGTCAAGTACAACTGATTCCGCCATCAGTGTGTGAATGTGTGTGTGAATTGGTGAATATGATTTAAAGCACTTTGGGTATCATCCCAGGTACAGTAAAGCACTATATAAATACAGACCATTTACAGACCATTTTACCAAAGAGGGAGCAGAGGAATACAAAATTGTATCATCAGCAAACATATGGTGCAGAGAGAATTTTAACTTTAATAATTTTATTTATTAATATAAATCAAAAGAGTAAAGGCCCTAAACTAGATCCTTGTGGGACCCCCTTATTCAGTGTGACTGCATCAGACAGAACAGAACCAAACAAAACAAACTGAATGTGTTCGGTTAAGTCATTTTTAAACCAGCTAATCATGTCGGGACTAAAACCCATTTTTTACATGACATTAATTAGATGACAATGGTCCATTGTATCAAAAGCCTTAGTTAGGTCTATAAATAGGGCTAAACAAGTGTTTTTTTTTTCAACCCCTAACCCTTCTAGTCATGTAGTCAGGCAGAAGAAGTCAGGTGTAAGACTCCACAGAGCTGGAGGCACTGGCTTTAAGGACACGGGGACTCACCCCATCTGGTCCTGCTGCCTTGCCTGAGTGGAGTCTTCTCAGCTGTTACTCCATCTGATTACATGTGAAGCTGACAGGTGAAGGAGGATTGTCAGGGGTGTCACTGGAGGCAGAGGTGCAGTAGGAGAAAGTGTGAGGGGGTGGTGTGGCGGGGGTTTCAGGCTTGATCCTGACCAGTTAGAAGGGGGCTGAGTGTCACTGCAGAGTCCAGTTAAAACCATGTTCAGCTCGTTGGCCCTGTCCTCATCGCCCTCAGCTCCTCCGCTGCTGGATAGCCTGAAACCAGTGATGGTCTTCATCCCACTAGAAACCCCTCTTATGTTGTTCTGTTGGAGTTTCCACTCCAGCTTTCTCCTGTAATTGTCTTTAGCTTCCCTAATCTTGACTCTGTGAGCTCTGGACCATTTTCACCTCTTCTCTGTCTTCAGCCCTGAAAGCCTCTTCTTGTTGTTGAGGAGGGCTTTGATGTCTTTAGTCACCTACAGCTTGTTAAGACTGTCTGTATTGGGACGATGCTATCGGTACAGAAATCTATGTAGTGTGAAACACTCATCAAGCCCATCAAAGTACTCACCATGGGCTCACAGAGTGCTCGCCAGTCTGTCGCTTTAAAGCATCCCTGTAATTCCTCCAACTCCTCCTCCTCCAACCAACTTCTAACAGCACTTGTGGTCACCGGGTGCCTCTTCACAACAGGAACATAGCATGAAGACAGATGGATGAGGTTGTGGTCTGATCTCCCCAGTTGGGGAGGGGGAGGAATTGTAGGTATCCTTGCGATTGCCATACAACAGGTCTAAAGTTCTCTCCTCTCTGGTGTGACAGTCCACGTACTGCACGTTTGACAGTGTAGTGTCCATGGTGACATGGTTGAAGTCACCCGAGATCACAATGAAAGCACTCGGGTGTTGAGTGTGTAACTGGGCGATGGTAGCATGAACAGTGTCACATGCAGCAGTGGGGTTGACAGAAGGAATGACATAAACCGCCCCTAGAATGACACTGGAAAATTCCCAAGGCAGATAATATGGTCTGAGACCGCCAACACACAGTTCAATGTCCACGACTTCCCTCTTTGATGGTTATGTGGGAAGGGTTACACCACCAGTTGTTGACAAGAACAGCAAGCCTCACCCCCTTTCTGCTTTCCACTCGGGGTGCAGTTTCTGTCGGCCCGACAGTGTGAAAGCCCGTGATAGGTACGTTGTCATTGGGAACATTCTGATGCAGCTATGTCGCCACAAAGCACATGAAGCTACACTTCCAAAATGCCCTCTGACTCCGGCTTAGTGCTGTCAGCTCGTCCATCTTATTCGCCAGTGACCTCACGTCGGCTCCCTCTTTCTTTTCATCTGTCCTCCTCCTCTACATCCCTGGTGTGTTTTCCTCCAGTTTTCAGCTGGTAAGTCCATGGGTCTTTCCGCTGGTCTGGCTGGCTTCAGGGTGATCAGCTGATCCCTGGCATAAACTAAGTAAGCAGTGTGTAGTTGCTGTGCCATCCCAACTTCCCATGAAAGTAAAAGTTCTGAAAAATGAAAAGTAAAAAAACTCACTCAAACCACATATTGAGATGGCAGCTACTTAAGGCCAATAAAATAATAAGTAAAAACAAAAAACAAAATAAAAACGTTAAAAAGAGTTAAAAGTACAGAAAAGGCAGGAACGACTGAAAAGGCTGCATGCCTGTTAACGTATGCGCACTTTTACAAGTACTACATGCCTGCATCAGATCAGTTCTATTGGATCCACTCTTTTATCTCAATGAAATGTTGATTTTAACATACCTGAAGCTCTGCTTTTACCCGAGGAAACACTGGAGAGTTTGTCCTGGTTGATGCAAAGATGCTTGATAAAGTTTTGTCCCAAATAAATCCAACAACCTGCCTTTTAGACATAGTAAACTACTTCCTTGAGACGGGCATCTTCCCATCTGCCTGTAAACCCGCAATGGCAAGGCCCCTTCTGAAGAGGAGGAATTTAGACCTAAACATTCTTGATAGCTACGACCTGTATCCAACTTACCTTTTTTAAGGAAAATTACAGAAAAAGTTGTTTTTATTCAGTGACAGAACTTTTTGACCTCAGGTGTAATTTGGACTCAGAAACTTTCTGTCCTGGTTCTACTGGATATAAGCACCACCTTTGATACAGTAGATCACCATGTGTCTCTGCAGTACTTCACCAGCCGTCTGAAAGAATCTTCATCACACGATGTCTCAGCCAATCAGACGGAGGCAGCAGGTGACCATCGCAGTGTCCTTGAGGCCAAATTCAACAACGTCATGACACTTTGTGCAATGGTGCCACTGCTGCTCTGCACCTGTCTCAACTCCTTACTGCACTCACTGTAAGTAATACAAAGATACCATAAACCCTCACCTCTGACCAGTGTCCAGCAGGAGAGTCTCCATTCCTCACCTCTGACCCTGGACTATGAGTCAGAATCAGTCTTACAGAATTAACCTCAGGTTCAGCTCATGAAGCTTGTTTCCTTCCTACTGAGTGATGGCTTAAATATAACCTAGCTTTACAGATCAGGCTTATAATCATAGCTCATTTTGATACAGCCTGGGCTGAGATAGGGTTAATCCTAGAATGGGAATGTGTTAATCAGGGTCCAGGATCTACTACAGTGTTAATCCGGCTCCTAACCTGCCAGCAGCCATGATCCCTTTCACACATAAACACAAAGGTCGGATGAGAATGACTTGTATGGTGGATGTATGGTGGTGAGCATAAGTGGAGACATGATTCAATATCTGTCCACCAGTCATCCATCGATCCCTATGCCCATCCGTCCATCCATCCTTACTTCCGTTCATCCATCCACCCATCACCCATAAATCGTCTGCCCCACCTGTATACAGCTCCTCCCCTTCCCCCACCTCCCTTACCACCAACCTCAACCCCCAGCCACCCTGCACATCTCCTACACTTCCTGTCCAGCCTCCACCCCTCCTCTTACAAGCTCTTGCACCCAGCCCCCTGCGCCAACCTGTCCCTCACAACATTCTAGGTGAAGAAAGAGCTCAGAAGGATCAAGGCAAGAAAGGCTGCAGGTCCAGATGGAATCAACTCAAGGCTTCTCAAGACCTGTGCAGGCCAGCTGTGTGGGATAGTAGGTCACATGTTCAACCAGAGCCTGAAACTGGGAAGAGTTCCACAACTGTGGAAAACATCCTGCGTGGTACTGGTTCTAAAGACCCCAACCCCAAAGTACCCCAACAGCTACAGGCCAGTGTCACTGACATCCCATCTGGTGAAGACCTTAGAGAGGCTGGTTTTTGCCCATCTCCGGCCTCTAGTGAGCTCATCAATAGACCTGCTAGAGTTGGCCTATCAGCCTGGTGTTGGGATGGATGACATGGTCATCTACCTCCTACAGAGATCCCTCTCCCATCTGGAAAAGGCTGGGAGCACCGTGAGAATCATGGTTTTTTATTTCTCCAGTGCCTTTAACACCATACAGCCCACGGTTCTGAGAGACAAGTTGGAAGTCACAGTGGTAGACCTCCATCCCACAACATGGATCCTTGACTACTACACCAACTGACCAAAGTATGTCAGGACTTGAGATTGTGAGTCCGACAGGGTGGTCTGCAGCACGGGGCCCCACAGGGACCAGTTCTGGCTCCCTTCCTCTTCACCATCTACACTGCAGACTTCACACACAATTCCGCAAACTGCCACCAACAAAGTTCTCAGATGACTCTGCAGTCGTCGGCCTCATCGCAGACGGCGACGACAGAGAACTGATCCAGGGTTTTTTGTGCTGGTGTCAGCAGAACTGCCTCCAGATCAATGCAGGGAAAACCAAAGATCTGGTGGTGGATTTCCGCAGGTGTGAACACTCTCCTCCGGCACAGGTGAATGTCCAGGGAATGGCCATGGAGAGGGTGACATCTTATAGGTACCTGGGTTTTCACCTAAACAACAAACTAGACTTGTCAGACAACACTAACGTCTGTACAAGAAAGGACAGATTAGGCTGTATCTCCTAAGGAGACTCAGATCTTTTGGCATGCAGGGGACACTGCTGAGATCCTGTTTTGACTCAGTAGTGGCATCAGCCATCTATTATGGTGTGGTCATCTGGGGCAGCAGCATCTTGACTGCTGACAAGAAGAGACTGAACAAGCTGGTTAAGAAGGCCAGCTCTGTCCTGGGATGCACTCTTGATCTGGTGGAGGTGGTGACAGAGAGGAGAATGATGGCTAAACTTCCGTCTCCGATGGAGGAAGGGTCCCACCCCATGAAGGACTTTCTAAAAACACTGAGCAGCTCCTTCAGGGACAGGCTGCTTCACTGCAGTGTGAGGTAGAGATACCACAGGTCCATCCTTCCTACGGCTGTCAGACTCTACAATCTGCCCTGTTGCCAGTCACCACAAAGCCACAACAGGAACTAATAACGCACACAGGCGTGTAGTATTTTTACTTCTATGTAGATTTTTATACAGATTTCTATGCAGATTTTTATAGATTTCTATATAGATGTTTATATAGACATCCATGTAGATTTTATACAAACTTCTATGTAGATTTTTATGAAGACTTCCATATAGATTTTTATACAGATTTCTATATAGATTTTTATACAACTTATATGTAGATTTTTATACAGACCACCAAAGTTTTACTCCTGTGGGACAAAAAAGGATTATCTTATCTTATCTTAAATTCATTAAATGTGTCCAAATCTTTATCCTCTTCTTCTTTGTCTTCTTTATATTCTTCTCCTGTAAGTATTCCTCAACGTCTCCGTGTAATGGGCAGCCTCCTCATCATCATGTTCATCTTCATTGTCACTACCATCCTTGTCAAAGTTCCTCTAGAACCGCTGCCCTTTTTCTCTGTTACCATGGTGAAGATCATCATCATAAACTGTGAGTTTTTGCTTTCTTCTGCAGTTTGTTCATTTGTTTGTTTACAGCCTCAATGCAGTCTGTTTATCTGTTTGTTCATTTACAGCCTTCGGAGCGGTGCTGCAAGGTAGTCTGTTTGGGATGGCTGGCTTGCTGCCAGCTTCGTACACGACTCCCATCATGAGCGGTCAGGGACTAGCTGGAACCTTCGCAGCCTCGGCCATGATCTGCGCTATCACAAGTCAGATTAATAACATGGCAATACCTAATCATTTACACAGACAGACAGACAGACACATAGATAGATTGATTGATTGATTGATTTCCCAGAGGGGAAATTAAGTTGTCATAACAGTCCGGTATAGTATGACAACAGTGTAAAAAAAAAAAAAAATCAACATAAATGATTATTCATCAAGAAACAGAATTTATCAACATAAATATCAATTTAAGTGTTGATGTGAGAGTTAGAAGCCCTTAAAGGAAAAAAAGTAATCTCAGGAGTAAAAAAGATGTCTTGCCCTGAAAAAAAGTTAAAAAGTTGAATCCATGAGCAGCTAAAAGGGTTATTATTATTATTAGTAGTATAATAATCTTTTCTGCTTTCCCGCTGAGTCAGAGAAACCAGAATTTTATCAACTCATCTAATATTTTTCTGTAAACATTATACTTCAAAGATGCTTAGTAGCTAACTCTGACTTTTTCAAGTTTTTTTAAAACCTCTTCTTCTCTCTGCTGTAGGTGGTTCTGAAATCCAGGCTGCAGCGTTTGGTTATTTCATCACAGCCTGTGTTGTTATTTTTCTCTCCATCCTTTCCTACATCCTGCTGCCTAAACTGGTAACTCTAACATCACCTGTTGCAGGTGAACTCATCTGTTTCTTTACTTTTGAAAATCATAGCTTTTTGTCATCATTCAGTAACAACTTTAAATACAGTGCTCAAAATAGTAAAGGGAACACTAACATAACACAGCCTAGATCTGAATATATGAAATCTTCTTATTAAACATGTTGTTCTTTACGTAGTTGAATGTGGTGACAAGAAAATCACACAAAATTTATCAATGGAAATCAAATTTATTAACCCATGGAGGTCTGGATTTGGAGTCACACTCAAACTTAAAGTGGAAAAACACACTACAGGCTGATCCAACTTTGATGTAATGTCCTTAAAACAAGTCAGAATGAGGTTCAGCAGTGTTTGTGTGGCCTCCACGTGCCTGTAGGACCTCCCTTCAACGCCTGGCCATGCTCCTGATGAGGTGGCGAATGGTCTCCTGAGGGATCTCATCCCAGACCTGGACTAAATTATCCACCAACCCCTGGACAGTGTGTGGTGCAACGTGGTGTTGGTGGATGGAGTGAAACATAATGTCCCAGATCTGCTCAATCCAGGGTCAACCGTACCAGCATGTTGTCTCAGAAGGGGTCTGAGGATCTCATCTCTGTACCTAATGGCAGTCAGGCTACCACTGGCAAGCACATGGAGGGCTGTGCGGCCCCCCAAAGAAATGCCACCCCCCACCATTACTGACCCACTGCCAAACCGGTCATGCTGGAGGACGTTCAGGCAGCAGAACGTTCTCCACGGCGTCTCCAAACTCTGTCACGTCTGCCACATGTGCTCAGTGTGAACCTGCTTTCATCTGTGAAGAACACAGGGTGCCAGTGGCCAAGTTACCAATCTTGGTGTTTTCGCTGACAAATGCCAAACGTCCTGCACAGTGTTGGGCTGTAAGCACAACCCCCAGCTGTGGACGTTGGACCCTCATGCCACCCTCATGGAGTCTGTTTCTGCCCATTTGGGCAGACACAAGCTCATCTGTGTCCTGCTGGAGGTCATGTTGCAGGGCTCTGGCAGTGCTCCTCCTGTTCCTCCTTGCACAAATGTGGAGGAAGCGTCCTGCTGCTGGGTTGTTGCCTCCTATGGCCTCCTCCACGTCTCCTGGTGTACTGGCCTGTCTTCTGGTAGCGCCTCCATGCTCTGGACATGACGCTGACAGACACAGCAAACCTTCTGGCCACAGCTCACATTGATGAGCCATCCTGGATGAGCTGCACTACCTGAGCCACTTGTGTGGGTTGTAGACCCCGTCTCATACTACCACTAGAGTGAAAGCACCGCCAGCATTCAAAAGGGACCAAAACATCTGCCAGAAAGCAGGAACTGAGAAGTGGTCTGTGGCCACCACATGCAGAACCTCCTTTATAGGGGTGTGTTGCTAATTGCCTATAATTTCCACCTGTTGTCTGTTCCATTTGCATAACAGCATGTGAAATTAATTGTCAATCAGTGTTGCTTCCTAAGTGGACAGTTTGATTTCACAGAAGTGTGATTGAATTGGAGTAACATTGTGTTGTTTAAGTGTTCCCTTTATGTTTTTTGAGCATTTTGTTTGAAAAGGAATATATTGCACTTTA
>JBAFSY010000005.1:38276503-38286995 GCA_036919915.1 Melanotaenia monticola | reverse complement strand
GATGATGGATGGATGATGGATGATGGATGGATGGATGATGGATGGATGATGGATGATGGATGGATGGATGATGGATGGATGATGGATGATGGATCTAGGTTACTTGACAAGGTCTGTAGGTCTTTGAACCTTTTACTCTTCCATGTCAGACGCGACGCTCCTCCATTTTTCTTTTAGCTTATATGGAAGCTTCCTGACGATGATGCGCATCTTGGCTTCCACGTATTTGGAATCTGTCACTGCGTTGCTGCAGCTGGTGAGGAAGAGCGGGTTAGGGTTAGTTAGTGCTTCACCGTCATCTTCCTTTATAGCAGGCCAACTTAAAGCCGGATTTATGTAGGCTGCAGACGTTTAATGCTCATTTCCAGAATGTTCTTTCAGGAGTTTTTTGCCTCGCTGTAACCATGTTCTTCATCCATACGTAAACAACTCCGTATTCACTCCACTGGTGTACTGCTCCAAAAAATTAAGGCCATCCTTACTGCTGTCTGTTTTACTCTCTACACCATGCTCGAATGCTCTGATAGTTTCTGAAGTCCACATGGTGGGGACGTGGGGAAGTTTTGATGTGGAAGAGTAGAAATCCTTTGTTGCTTGGCCGGGAACTCTGTTATATCATGGGGTTCCAGGCCCCACGGTTCCTCTGACTGTAGAACCGCAGGTGGTGGGTTAGTTCCCAACTCTGTGCTCTCACATTGTGAAACAACTGACGCGTCAAACTTCTGCAGAACTTTGAGTTTAGCATCTGCAGCTGCTGAAGCAGTTTGAGTCTCCTGCTCTTCCTTTGTTTAATGTAGAAGGAGGTTCAATGATGACGATCAGGAGTAGCTCAAAAGGAACATTTATTGAGCCGAACACTGTCACGTTTTTACAATTACGTGAAGGAAAAAGCGGCTAGTTTCTTCTTCTACAGAAACATTACTACCGGAAGCAACTTACTCTTTCTCTAAAAAAAAATGCTACATTTCCGGTCCAAAGAATATCAAAATAAGAGCATGTTACATGTACTCAAATGAAATCGTATGACCTTAACTAGTGAAAATAAACATTTCACAACATCCTTATCAGCTTTAATCGTAGCCTGTTTTTGCTTTAGTGCTGCTGGCTGTGATAAAGGTGCTCTTAGGTGTGCAGAGGATGCTGAAGATGCTGAACTACAGCTTGCTTTAGATCTTCTGGACCTTTTAGATGCAGAACAGATGTACTATCTGAACACTTTCATCCACTTTCTTAGCTTCTTCCTTACGTTGTTGCACATTCTTTCTCCACCCATCCACCTGTTGGGTAAAGTATTTAAAAGAATTTGGCTCAAACTAATCCTGCTGATCCATGTTCATGTCTTCTTCTGCCATACACTGCTGAAATGGTCCTTTAACAGAAATATTCCGCTCACAAAACTCTCCAAACAGCTCATTGAACTCACCTCTCAACTAGTTTTCCACCAGTTCCACACTGCTGTCATCATCCGTTAGCTGAAGCATCTCTTTCTTTTTTGTCTCAGTGCTTTTCCTTGCTTCCTGTCCTCTGTAATCTTCTCCACAGCCTTCACTCTAGCTTTTTCTTGCCGTTTTTCCATTGTGGCTGGATGTGTATTATCTTCCATGGTTCTTTGATAAGTGATATCAGCCTTTTTTCCTCTTAGCCTTTGCTAGCAAAACACAGTGAGGCTTTGTCCACACGGCACTGGAGCAGGTGTGAAAACTCGGAGAAAGGCTTCACCATCCCTACAAAACCGCTGTAGTACATACTACCAGGCTGTGGGGGCGCTACGATGACTAAAGAGTAACCCTTCAGAGCTAGAAGCAGATAAAGACTTATCTGCCTGCTCCTGCTGGTGATGGTACAGCAGCGCTGTGGTGTACCATCCGTGCATCGTGGTGCTGAAGCTGCACACCAGCCAGGACTGTCTGCAGCAGCACAACACAGCTGGTCACCGATGCCATGATTCTTGTTGTGTTTGGAGCGCGCTCATCACACTGACGTCATGTCCTCTAGCGGTGCGGCGACGCCGTCCTCACAGGACCACCGGCGGTGGAGGTCTCAAACCGATCCACCTTGGTACCTGCTTTTAGATATGATCGGGTTCATGGAGGCTTCGTGGGGATGAAAGGGTGGTTTACTGAAATACTTTTGTGGTTTTACTGCAGTTCGGCGTCGTGCACACAAAGCACAACGCCAAAGTGAGTAGTTCACACAAAGTGAACTATTTGCTTTGCACACGAAGCGAATAGTTCATAAGCCGTTAACAGATCGTTTGCTGCTAATTAGCATAAAATTGCGCTACTCGTTTCTGAAGCCTTTCCACTTACTGCAGACTTCCTTGAACAGGTGATGAAAGCAGGGCTCTTGTCAAATCCTTTAAAAACGCTTTTCCAACCCATAGTTTTCAGTTCGACAGCCTGAGGTGGACCAGCAGGAGCAGGTTTTCTTATTATGTTGTAACCCTAACCCCCCGTTGCTGCTCAGAAGCGTACTAGCTGTTAGTCGTTTACACGTGTCTCTCATGCCGATTAATTATCCAGATCACTGCTTGATTCCTTAAGTTTCATAAAAATATGCCAGTTTCAAGACTTTTCTGGACAACGATTAAATACCAAGACACAGTAAGAAAACCGTGTGCTTTCACAGCTAATAAAGTCCAGAAAACACACTTCACACCCTGGCTGCATTCTTAAAGGGACAGTTCACAAAACCAGGGAAAGCAGTAGCTCCTCCTTTATTACAGATTTAACTCCAATTTTATTTAAATGTCCAATGTAAATACGTTTGATTTACTGTTTAACATAGCAAGGAATAACTACAAGACATCCTCTTCAAAGTAGTGAAATACCACCAACCAAGAAAAATATTAAAATGAGTTTGCCTCTTACAGGTTTGCAGGAAAAACGGGAAAATTTCAGGCATAGATGCGAATGGTGATTAATCATTTTTCTTTCATTCATTTTCTGTACCACTTTGTCCCGGGTTGAGGGGAAGCCAGAGCCTATCTGAGCAATTAGCAGGTACACCTGGACAGGCGGCCAGTGCATCACATATTGATTCATTTGCAGCTAATTATGTAACACCACCTGTTCTCTTGGAGTAATCAGATTACTGTAATAATCTGAGAACAACACAGTGTTTCCCAGATTCCCAGCCAGGAACGCTTCATCAGGACGACTTAAATGTCCTGATGAAGCGTTTCATCCAGCGGAGTCGCTCTAAATGTTCTGAAAGTTCACGTCTCAGACACGTGCTGATGTTAATAAAACCTACAAAGAACACTGGATCCATTTAAAGCCAGAATACGATCCAGCTTGATCAGCTGTGACGTCGCCGTGACGACCATCCATCCATGTATGGCGTATGCTTCCATCTCCTCCTGCTGAGAGAATCTAGAAAACTCTCAACTTTCTGTCTGATTTCCAGCTGGTTGACATCTTTTCATGTGCACTCTGTCTTCTGATGGAAGCCTGTGTGTGTGTGCACGTGTGTGTGGGTGTTGACTCCCGTGGACACAGAGAGCAGCTATGACATGTCGTCATGGAAACCAGATAAACAGCATCAGACTGTTTCCTGTTGGATAAAAGGATGACGTGGAAACCTGTTCTAGAGGAAATGTGGCTTTAAGTGACCATGTCGAATTTATTTTGAAGTACATACGTGTGTTAGCGTTAGCTGCTAATGTGAGAGCTCGCTGTCTTAGCGTTAGCTGCTAATGTGAGAGCTCGCTGTCTTAGCGTTAGCTGCTAATGTGAGGAGTAATAAAGAGATCATAGATGAATATAATTCACACCATTGAATGAAAACATCTGAATGGGATATCATCTCGGCAAGAGAAGCTGATTGGACGTAGGCGACACAGGAAAGCAGGTGTGTGTGTATATATGCTAAGATCTCGCTGACCCTCGGTAAGTCACGCAAGAGTAGGGTAAAGAGGAGGTATAAAAAAATAAAATCTCCAAGTTTATGAATCGCTAATGGATTTATTAAATTTAAATAGATTTTTTTTAACCCAGGCCTAGTATGAAGGTAAAAATGTGCCAAAATGAACAAACTTGTAGATTTGATGTGAAAACTTGTAGAATACAATGTGAGAAGTTGCGCATCAAAAATCTGAACTTGTATGTCAGGGTTAGGGTTACGGGCTTAACCAATCAGAGTGAATGGTTGTGAGCCCAACGTGGGTCATCAATAGTTGAGCCAATCAGAGTGAATGTGCGTGGCTACAGTATAGTGCGACGTCCTCTGTCTCCACCTCTAGCCCGTCTGTCTCCTGAGACGTCCTTTACCTATGTTGGTGGTAGTATGGTCCCGTTCCAGGTCCATCTATGGTTTGGTTCTGGTTCCAGGTCTGTCTGCAGTCTGGTTCCGGTTCCAGGTCTGTCTGCAGTCTGGTTCCAGTTCCAGGTCCATCTATGGTTTGGTTCTGGTTCCAGGTCCGTCTGCAGTCTGGTTCTGGTAGCTGCTCACATTTAGATTAAAGGGACATTTTTCAGTGGTAACTGTCAGGTGATGATGTCACAGACATAACAATGATGTCACTGTGTCTTTATGTGACAGCACGGTGGTTTGTCGGTGCTGAAGGTGACCATCTGCTGTGACCTCATTTCCTGTTGGACGTGCAGACGTCACAGCAGCTCTGCTGGTTTGTACCCGACTGGGACGTCCAATCAAAACTCACCTTTGTGTCACATGATGAGCTTGTAGAAATTAACCCAATGAGAAGACGGAAGAAGATGCTGTGATGGCTTTAACACATTTTATTGATTTTTAATAACTAATTAAATTCCAATCAGGTGTAGTTTCACTCACAACCACCTGGTTGTAGCACTAACACCCAAATCACACCTGAACCTAGATCAGACTGGTCAGATCCAGTCCGGCTTCCTCACTAACATCTCCTTCTTCTTCTTCGGTGGTGTGCAGCGAGTCGGCGTGCCGTTTCTACAGCCACCAGATGAAGGGGAAGCACCTGGCCATCAGGAAGATGAACGAGATCCAGAAGAACATCGACGGCTGGGAGGGGAAGGACATCGGCCAGTGCTGCAACGAGTTCATCATGGAGGGCACGCTGACTCGGGTGGGCGCCAAACACGAACGCCACATCTTCCTGTTCGACGGCCTTATGATCTGCTGCAAGTCCAACCATGGCCCGCCCCGGCTGCCCGGCGCTGGCTCCACTGCCGAGTACCGCCTCAAGGAAAAGTTCTTCATGCGCAAAGTTCAGATCAACGACAAGGACGACAAGGAGGGTGAGTACCGGCACGCCTTCGAGATCATCCTGAAGGATGGGAACAGCGTTGTGTTCGCCGCCAAGTCGGCGGAGGAGAAGAATGGCTGGATGGCGGCGCTGATCTCGCTGCAGTACCGCAGCACGCTGGAGCGCCTGCTGGACTCGGCCCTGGAGGAGGAGAAGGAGGAGCAGATGAGGCTACCGGGACCCGAGGAGTACCGCTTCGCCGAGCCCGACTCCGAAGAGAACGTGGTGTTTGAGGAGAACGTCCAGTCCAAGTCCGGGATCCCCATCGTCAAAGCTGGGACGGTTCTGAAACTGATCGAGAGACTCACCTTCCACATGTACGCAGGTGAGTCGAGATGTGACACGTAGAGGTAACTTCCTGTCAAACTGATTGGTCAGATGAACAGTGATCTTCACCCACCTTCAATTACAAATGGATCCATATTCGGAGCCGATCATAAATATCCGACTCCGGGTCGGTTGCGATCCGGTGGCAGAGGACGCTGCTTGGCGGAAACCCCACCCTCAGCAGTTATTTACTCAGCTGTGACATAACATCTGCATTTTCATGACATCACCAGCTGCCGCACAAATCCCAGATTTAAACTCGGTGGTAGTTAGACCGAGCTTTAATTGATCTGTTGATCGGCTGTTACCTCCAACAGTTTCCTGATCTGATCTGAACTTCAGTCAGAAAGACTTCAGGCTGCTGGTTCACGTTCCGATCAGCCACGTCGTCTAGTGTAAGTGATGTCATCAGGCGTAAGTGATGTCACCTCTTGTCCAGGTCCTGGCCAGTTTCTTTTCTCATGCGCCTATGCATGAAATCTGCACGGTAACTTTTTTTTTTTTAACTTATCTTGCTTTTACCTTGCTTTGATGCCTTTTACTGTTCTAAATATCTGTAATGTCTTTGTTATGTAAAGCACTTTGAATTGTCCTGTACATGAACTGTGCTGTACAAATAAACTGCCTTGCCTTGTTTCTGATCAGCTGTTTTTTGTTTACTCCCTCAGATCCCAACTTTGTGCGGACCTTTCTGACCACCTACAGATCCTTCTGCAAACCTCAGGAGCTGCTGGACCTGCTCATCGAGAGGTGAGCTCACCTGCCGGCTCATAACCAATCAGAACACATCAGAAAAACGCCAGTCCAGTGCAGAAGTAACGGTTCCGTACCGGGTTCTCCACAGAACCGATGGTTCAGTAGAACCGAGCCAGAACAAGGAGCTTAGAGCTCTTTTTATCACTGTGTCTGAATAAATCCTCCTAGTTGTCCCTGTCAGGTTGTTCCTTATTAGATCAGGTAGACTGACCAAAGATAAAGAAAATAAAACAGCAAAACAAACAGAGAAATCTATAAACCAGATAATAAAATCTGCAAATCTATGTACAACATGTACAAATCAGCAGAGCAGGAGAGTAAGAAGGGGAGAATGTAGAAGTATAAACGTTTAAATTTGGATGACAAACCAACTAGAATTTAAAAAGTAGAATAAAAGTGGTGAACAGAAGCAGCAGGTAGTGCCTGGTGTGTAAAGACAGGCTGGTAAAAGATGTCCAGCATGTAGAGCCTGCTCATCCCCTTCCTGTACACAGCTTCCAGTCTGGGTCCGTGGTCCCTCCCAGGTACTTCTAGGTCTCAGTAACCTCCACCTCCTGCCCCATGATCTTCAGTGGAGGTAGAGGAGTCCTCTTCCTCCGGAGGTCTATCACCATCTCTCTGGTCTTGGTGACATCCAGATGCAGATGGTAAATCGTCTGTATTTATAAAGGGTTCACATTCACACACACATTCACACACTGATGGCGGAAGCTGCCATGCAAGGCGCTCACTGACCCATCAGACACCTCGACGTGAGCCCGACGGGCCAGGATTGAACCGGCATCCTTTGGGCTACAGGACGACCACTGTCCTCCTCCTCCTCCCCCTCCTAGACACCCAACACCAGCTGAGCCATCAGAGACTTTCTGAAGGCGGCAGGACTCGGTGCTGGACTGAGGATCAGTGGTGTAGAAGGGGGACAGGAGCCAGCACATTCCCATGAGGACCGCCAGGTCAGAACGGACGCTGCCCAGACGGCAAACTGTGGCCTGTCAGGTAGTCAGTAATCCAGGAGACCATGGAATGGTGGACCCCACCCCCAGCAGCAGTGGCTGGATGCTGTTAAACCACCAGAGAAAGCTGAGAAAGTGGCTCACAAAGCTGCCACCAGCATCAAGATCAAGTAGACCACCAGTTTTAGACCTCTTAGTTTGTTAAATGAAGATCTGAAAATATATGTCTAACTGTCGGCTCGCCGTAGGGAGGGTCACATAAGACTGGTTTAATAAAGTCGAGGTGGAGGAGTTGCGTTTAGGTCCCGTTCGTAGATCTTCCAGGTTCAGCGTGTGGAGATGAAATGTGATCCCTGCTGCTCTGTGCAGAGATCTACCGACCCCCCACATGTAATAAGGACTTTCTTGAGGACTTTGCGAACCTACTCTCATCGATTATGTTGGATCACGTCTGGATTTGGATTCTCGGAGATTCTAACATTCATGTGTTGGTGGACCAAGCCGCTAACAGAAGCCTTCAGGAGCCTGATCCGCTCCTTTAACTTGCATCAGGTAGTGCAGGATCCTGCACATGAAAAGGGACTCATCCTGGACCGGGTTCTCACTCCTGGTCTGCATAGAGGAGATTTATGATGCTGGTATCTCCGATCATCTGCCAGTTTTATTTAAGCTTAATCTTTTAAAGTCTGGGTCTACTTCACCCACCTCGACCGGTTCAAGCCGCCTGATCAAGCGGACGGCGTGGCTTGTTTCCCTCTGTGGAGCTCCAGCAGCATGGAAACGGGGACCAGTTCCCAGACTTTAACTCTGGGTCTGGATGTCGGAGAGGCTCGTACTGTTAGGACTAAACGCTGTGAATCAGCAGCAGAGCCGTGGCTCCACCAACACACTCGGGTCTGAGACGCATCAGAGAAAATGGAGGAAGGACCGGCTTCGTGTCTCTGGAGACGTTAAAGATGCTTGAACTGAAAATCAGGCTGCTGTAAAAAAAGCCAGGACCCAGTTCATCTCTACCTTTGTGTCTGTAAATATTAACAAGCCTCGAATTCTTTTTAATTCGTTGAACTTCGCTGAATCCGTATGATTCCTCTCCTCAGACTGCGTCTGTTTTACTGTGAAAGGTTTTTAAAATGTTGTATTAAGTGAGCGTTCTCGGGTTTTAGCCTTACTTTGCAGCCCTGATGCTGCTGATTTGTCGGTATCTGCTGTTTAGACCATGTTGAACCTGGGACTGTCTCAGATTTCTGAACTAGTGCAACATCTGAGGCCTTCATACTGTCCAGGTGACACTATTCCTCCCAGACTCTTGAAGGAGGTATTTAGTGCTGCAGGTCCCTGGTAGTTTTGTAAATGCCTCTCTTCTCCAGGCTTGTTCAGCTGCGGTGCAGCCTCTTCTTAAAAAGACCAACTTGGATCATAACATTCTCTCAAACTTTAGGCCAGTTTCTCCCTTTTCTTTCTAGATTTTAGAGAAGGTGGTTTTTCTTCAGTTACAGGATCATGTAGAACTACATGACCTCCATAAGAAGTTACAGTCTGGTTTTAGGTTGTGTCCCAGCACTGAAACCTTCTCAGGGTTTGCAATGATCTGCTGTTGATTCTGGAGCTTCAGCTGTTTTAATTCTGGTGGATCACAACATTTTATTACTACGTTTGCAACAGTCTGTAGGAGTTAACAGGACAGTATTCAAATGGTTCAAGTCTTATTTAAGAAATATGAGTTTTTCTGTACATCCTGGGCAGTTCTCTTCCTCAGAGGTCTCATTGAATTACGAGGCACATCAAGGCTCCATCCTAGGTCCTATTTTATTTTCACTTCATTTACTTCCTCCGGAAAGTAAAGTTTTTAAAAAAACATAACGTGTCATTTTGTTGTTATGCAGACGACATCCAGATTTATCTGCCTTTAAAATCTGCTGGAGATCAATGCATTGAGAATCTATCGAATTGCTTGCATGACGTCAAAACATGGATGGAGATGCACCTCTTCAGCATGAATGAAAATAAAACTGTTGGGAAAACAGACCTGCTGGCAGGATGCAGCAGTGCTGTTGGCTCTCTGGACTCATTTACATGCCTTTTATTAAAAATCTTGGAGTATTTATTTTAACCTTAAATGTGCCAGCAGGTAAGTGTAGTAAGTCCAGTCTAGTTTTAATCATCTGAGGCTTATTAGTAAAGTGAAGCCTTATCTTCCTCGTGATGCCCCAGAAAGGCTCATTTATGCTTTTATCTTTTCTAGACTGGACCACTGCAAATCCCTTTATTCTGGGATGAACCCATCTCTCCTCTGCCATCTACAGTTGCTCCAAAACTCAGCTGCCGGCCTGTTAAGAGGGACAAGATGATCGAAGAACATTCCCACGGTGCTCCCTTCACTGGCTGCCTGTCTTTTAGAATTTCTTTTAAAATTTTACTTTTGACTTTTAAATGTTTAAATGATCTGGCTCCTCCCTATCTGTCTGAGCTTCTGCACCACCACTGTCCTTGCAGAGCTCTGAGGTCAGAAGATCATATGCGGTTAGTAGATTCCAGGATTATACTGCCTCATTCAGGGAGACAGAGCTTACTCCTCAGCAGCCCCTAAACTCTGGGATGGTCGCCTTCTTTCTGGTCTGCCAGAAACCAGAGTGTAGCTATAAACTCCCTCAGAAGGAAGAATGGTTGCATTTAATGACCCTAAACTCCACTGATAATGAGCAGAGTTTGCAGACAACAGCAGCTTCTCAACAGCAGGCATTGCTGATGTAAACAGAGAGTCCCCCACCACAGGCCTTTTCTTCCTCCCCAAGAGCTCTGTCTGTCCGATAGCAGGTTAGCCACTCCAGCTAAATGACATGGTCTGTGAGCCTAGTTTTCATGAATACATAAACACAGCACTTTCTCACAGCCTCCTGAGCTGTCCGTAGAAGATGTACATATTCAATCATTCATTCATTCTCTATACCGCTTAGTCCATTTCAGGTTGCGGGTAAGCTGGGGCCAGTCCCAGCATTTTAGCAGGTGAGAGGCAGGAACACCAGAATAAAGAAATCCAGGATGATTAAGCTAGCCCAGCTTGACCTAGCTTGCGCTGCCTATCCTGGCTTAATTGATGCACGTTTGCTGAGCCAGGATGAGAAGGTGCGGCTAGGTTCAGCCAGGTGAAGATAGTTGGGATAAGTGCGTGTGCACGGCATACTGAAGCAGACCTCGCGATCGCTCACAGAATCAC
>JBAFSY010000005.1:38252043-38263578 GCA_036919915.1 Melanotaenia monticola | reverse complement strand
TGATGCTGGACATTCTCACCTGTCTACCTCAGGTGATTCTGGACGTTCTCACCTGTCTACCTCAGGTGATTCTGGACGTTCTCACCTGTCTACCTCAGGTGATGCTGGACATTCTCACCTGTCTACCTCAGGTGATTCTGGACGTTCTCACCTGTCTACCTCAGGTGATTCTGGACATTCTCACCTGTCTAGTTCAGGCGATTCTGGACATTCTCACCTGTCTAGTTTAGGTGATTCTGGACGTTCTCACCTGTCAGTCTCAGGTGATTCTGGACATTCTCACCTGTCTAGTTCAGGTGATTCTGGACATTCTCACCTGTCTAGTTCAGGTGATTCTGGACGTTCTAGTCTGTCTACCTCAGGTGGTTCTGGACGTTCTCACCTGTCTGTCTCAGCTTGGTCTGGACATTCTCACCTGGCGGTCTCAGTTGGGTTTGGACATTCTCACCTGTCGGTCTCAGCTTGGTCTGGACATTCTCACCTGTCGGTTTCGGGTGGTTTAGACTTCATGTATGTCTTTAATAAACAACTGAGTGATTCTTATATGGAGGATGAGAAACTGGTTTGTGGATGTGGATGAGGTCAGATCAGATTTACTCACTTTACTGGATAGAAGTACAAGTTGGTGAATTTCACAGTTTACATGTTCTCTTGAACTAAATACACACAAAGCTGCATATGAATAGGTTAATAAAAGAGGTCCTCTGGGTCTGGAGGCCTTGTTTCACCAGACCATCAAGGGACAGGAACTTGGACCAGTTCCGCTCCACTCTGGCAGGTGGAATTCTGGACCAAACCAGTTGGTTTCCCCTAGTCTGCATCTGGTCTGGATCAGCTGTTGGACAAAAGCCATGGAAACCTGTAACAACCAAACCTACAATGGTCTTTTACCAGGAGTCATTTTTGCACCATTTATTTATAAATAATTTATTTAATTATTGTGTTAAATTCCCTCATCCCCCACACTTTTCCCAGTGAGAGGGTTCAACACCCGCTCTCCTTCATTTAAAGAAAAAACTTTTCCTGCTGTTCTGTACGAACATGGCTTCTCCTCTTCCACCTCCTGTTGTTCCGTGACCGGCTGTCTGTGATCAGCTGATCAGCTTTCTGTTGCTAGCATCGTCTCTCTTGTTTATGTTCATCTGAGGAGGAAACCAGTGGCTCCTGGTTCATCTCATATTTACCACAAAGTATTGTTACTGGACGCACGAGCAATAACAAAAATTTATTAGTCTCATGTTATCAGATCCATGTCACGTGAAGAATGAAGCATGTTGATAACAGCAGCCTGTTTCAGTCAGGCTAGGTTCACACTGCAGGGCATGAGGCTCAATTCAGATTTTTTTGTGAAATCCGATTTTTTTGAGAGTCGGTTCACATTTCTAATTAAATGCGACTTGTATGTGATCTCCTGTATGAACCTTATGCACCAAAGGTGTCCCGCATGCGTAGAAGACACGACGTGACAGTGAGTGTGCGTGTGACGTCTTCGTGTTTGCAGAAGTAAACATGGACGGTAACAACAGAGCTTATGTTGCAACTTTAAATTTATTATCCAACCGTAGTCAGCACATTTCCGATGGCATCATTTTAAGGAGGAGATTGCAAAAGAGGAGAGCCAGATTTTTGGCCATGATATTTTGTGGAACAGCAGCAGCAACGTCTGTACAGAGAAACGTGGGTAAGGAGTCGCAGTCAGGAGTGATGGAGAGTGGTGCGAGCGCCTTTACAGATAAGAGTTTATAAACAACATCGTGTATGACGTGTAGGTCGGATTAATGCGTCCTGGCCGTTCAGACTGAAGTCGCATGGCCAAAGATCGGATACGTATCGGATTTAGGACCACGTATCAAGTGGCCTGGGTCGCATTTGAAAAAATCGGATCTGTCGTTCAGACTGTCATGAAAAGATCGGATACAGGTCGCATAGGGGCAAAAAATCAGATTTGGGTCACTTCAGCCTGCAGTGTGAACCCAGCCTTAGATATTGTTTTCCTTTATTTCATAACTTTTCAGTATTAATGAGGTTTGCTAGTGACACAGCTGTAAAATCTACTAGTCATCGTACAGCCCACGCTCACATATAGTGAGAGTGAAGCAGCCAAAAAACAAAGCAACATGACGTCTTTGGTCTAAATCATTGCTGCTGTGCAGATGTTGGAGAAACAGGTCTGATCATTAATGGGCCATGAATGTGGTGAGAGAAGTTATACAAATCAGAGCAGGACCGTCTCTAACTCAAGCCTGGTACACATACCAATTTTTGTCTCTTCCCGACGGCGGCAAACACCTGATCATCCAGAGATTTCCCTGTACAATCATCATTTGGTCTGTGATGTGTTATGAGCTGATCTGTCCCAACAAATGGGAACATTGAACATGTTTAATATTTCAGAGCCGATTTCTGAGGAACGCCGACGACTCATGAATTCTGACTGCGTGGGTGGAACAGAATGCAGCCAATCAGAGAGCGAGCTGGCTGGAGAACAAGGAAGTAAATAAAGTCCGTGTTCACGCCGTCTCCAGTCTGTTACTTTTTTCAGTTCTGGCTTTTTCTGTTAACAATAGTCCCAACGCCACCATCCTTCCCTCGTCCTGTATGTCCTCTTCCAAGCTGTGTGTAGTGTTTTCCAGTTGTCACCATGTTTCGTCTTCTTTTGTCGGTTGTTGCTATGGTTCTTCTACGTTTCGATGTTTGTCCGTCTCGGAGGACTAGATTGTAGATGAGTTGTGGGACAGCATCGTTATGTGTGTGTTGTTCTGTGATTAGACTATCGGAGCCACCACACACAGCACCATCAAAACTGTTTAATGTCTGTTTTTTATCTTCATGTGTGAGGTCTCAAACTGATAACAAATCTCATAAGGTTAAAAACATCGTCGTGTGTGTACCAGGCTTTAGTAGCTGACAAGTGGTAGAAGGGTTTATACTTCTACTATGCAGGGGCGGGTCTAGAAAGTTTGGATGAGGGGGCCGGGCAGGAGCACTGGCCAGGAAAAAGGCACAAAAAAAACTTTTTTTTAGAACTAGACCTTATGAAATATTGAATTTGTTATTACAACTAAAGTGTTAATGTAATGTAGAAATGTGAAGAAAACCCCAAGTAAAGGTTAGTTAACATTTAATATATGTAGCATCGGCTCTTTCAGTAAAAACGTGCAGATTTCAGGCAGAGGTGCAGAAGGTGATCAAACATGATTAATTCATTTTTAAGCTGTAAGTAATCTGATACGTAAATTCCATGTTTTGATATTTTAACCTCTGCTAAGGCTTTGAATGATAGTAAAAATATCATACATCAAAGTCTATAAATATAATTTATTTAAACTATGAATTTAATAGACCTCTTAATAAAATAACACAGGTATCGGATCAGTACTCTGTATCAGCAGATACGTAAACCCCAGGAATCAGAATCGGTATCGGACAGAAAAAAATGGTATCGGAACATCCCTAGCTTGAATTATTTATAATCACATGAAACCTTTTGGCCATTGGAGCGCTCACCTTCACCCCCTCGTTGATGTTTCCACACCCGCGTTGGAATGAGGAGGTGATGATGATCAT
The DNA here is from genome assembly GCA_036919915.1 of Melanotaenia monticola. NCBI lineage: Eukaryota > Metazoa > Chordata > Actinopteri > Atheriniformes > Melanotaeniidae > Melanotaenia > Melanotaenia monticola. Next base: position 38,260,011 of record JBAFSY010000005.1, on the reverse strand, counting down.
GCACATCATCAGCAGGATGTTTTGGGCCCTGTGTGCTGAAGAGCCAGAAATATTAAACCTGAACCGCTGCCAGACTGCAAATGATAACTGAACAGATGCTTTTCCAGATCCCTAAAACAGCCATGTCTTTAAATGAGACAAAGGAGGAGGAAAGGCAATTTTTATGGTTCTACCGAGAATACAGAACTCATTACACTTCATCCCTCAATGGCACCAGAAACACATCAGGACATATGGCCTGGAAGCGTATGCATGAATCTACAGCACACGTGTGGCCATCTGTATGTGCACCATGAGATCCAACAGATTACAGTCACCTGTGGTTCCGCCGCCTCAAACCTTCAGCCGTCGGCCAACAACTGCGACTCCCCGGCTGCCCATAAACCTCGCAGCATGGAGGGAGAGGTGAGATTGTTTCTTTATAGAAACCTGAGGAGGAAATCACTCCTCCGGTTTTTATCCGCCTCTGTCCTCGTAATATGAGACAGATTTCACATCTTTCACATAAAGTGCCCTTGACCTCCAGGCGGTACGAAGGGTTTGATAGAGCATCATAATGTGGCTCTATAACTTTCTGTGTGGCTGAACAAGCAGAGCACTGCGGGCTAGCCGTGGCAGCATCGTGCATGTTAGCTGCTAAACTGTGTTGCCATAACTCGCCGAGCCTTTAAAACACAAAGCACACAGTGGCTCAGGTGTGTGAGGTCCAGAAAAATAATCATTATTATTATTTATACGGCACATTTCTGAAGTGTGTTTAACAGCAGGAGATAATTAAAATCCAGGAAAACAAGATGTGATAACGTGAAACAATGAAATTCTATGCCTGAATTCACTTCAATAAATGTATAAAATTAGTCATTTAAAGACTAATTAGGGTAACAAGCTAGCTTTGAGCTGAACTCTGCACGGCCCTCTAGTGGATGTGTTCCCTTACAACAAAAATCACAATGAAGCCCCGTTTCCAGCAGCAGGTCTGGTATTTGTTGGTTGGTTTGGTAAACACTGATCTCTGTTGTGTTTCCACCCCAACCGTATCCTCATGGATATCAGCCACATAGCAGCAGATGTATCAGCTAAATAACAGCATGACGCCATAGCGATGCAACGCCTTCATTGTATTCTAATGAAGAAGAAACAAACAAAAGAGAGGGATTGGTGGACATCCAGCAGTTTGTCCTCTTTATTCTTGGTATGAGGCTTTAAACAACAAAAAACCCACCGTATATTTAAAACGGAGCTGTTCCTGCTTGGTTCTTATTGCAGAGTAATCTGTTGCATTATGTCTCAGGTTAATAAAATCCTGATCAAACTTAAATTCACTGGTGTCTGACACACACACACACACACACACATATATATATATATATATATATATATGTGTGTGTGTGTGTGTGTGTGTGTAAAGAAAGACTTAAAACCCAGCATTGGTACCTTTTTAACATTTAAGGTAAAGCAACGCTCACAATGAGGCAGAACAGCAACAACAAAATGGACTTTTGTTGTGAACGTCTTTCAGTCTCAGATGACACAAAAATTCACTTACTGTAATTCTGTTATCAGATAAAATCAGTGAAGGGAAGAAAAGCAAAGGGACTGAGATTAACTGAGAGGATGAGCTGGATGAATAGGAAGGAAGAAAACAAGACGTCCTTGGACGCTCATCCATCGCTGTACTCCTAAACTTAACAATTTGTCTCCTTGGTTAGAAAGCTGAGGCTTAACTCACATCATTGGGAGTGGTGCAACCCCGCAGGCTGCATCCATAACACCTTCCAAGGCCACAAGCTGCTCCCAACCAACCAATTTAAGAGTAAAATCCAACTAAATAAAAATCAGGAAGAAGTGCTTGGTGCATACTGATCAGGCCACTCGGTGGCCAGCTGTTCCCAGAACTGCCCAGAGGTAAAGAACCAGCTCATTACCAATTCACGTGGGGCCGAGTCAGGAAGCGAAAACATTGGGTCTGATTTAAAAACTGGATTATTTCTTCTGAAAAACAAGAGATCCCCTGTGAAAGGTGGAGGGAGGAGAGAGGCAAAAACAAAAAGACACACATGGAAATAAAAACTGACTCACATTCGTCCTGCCAGCCGGGTTTTTAAGAAGGTTTCAGGATGCATGGCCTTAGATTTCTTCCAGGTTATAAACACGTCTCTGCTTTCAGGCGTCTTCCTTCAGACCCTAAAAACATCCGTCATCAAGCCACTACTGAAAAAGAAAAACCTGGACTCGTCCCTCATGAGCAGCTCCAGGCCGATATCAAACCTCCTTTTCTTAGTCAGGTTCTAGAAAAAGCTGTTTTCCAGCAGCTACACAACTTCCTGACACTAAATACCTGTTCTGATGTCGACCAGTCAGGTTTTCAGCCTCACCACAGCACTGAGAAGCTCTAGTTCAGGTCTTTAATGACATCCGCCTGAGCACAGATTTCAGTCCTGGTGCTGCTGGATCTCAGTCCACCAGAACATCTCAGTAGACCAGAACATCTCAGTAGACCGGCTGGAAAACTGGGTCGGACTTTCTGGTGCTGCAGTTAACTGATCTGAATGGTTTAGGACCAGAATCCATTCAGGGTCTTCTGGTTCAGGGTCTCTCAGGTCATCAGGGTCCTCACATGTGGAACAAACTCCCAGAAACCTGCAGGTCTGCTGACTCAGCAGTTTTACGTCAGAGTTAAAACTTTTCTATTTGCTGCCTTTTATCGGAACAGCTGTTAATTCCCCTAACTGGAACTTTATTTCTGGCTTTTTATCTATTTCTTTCTGTTTTTATTTAATTTCTTTAATTTTTTAAAGTCTGTTTTTGATGCACCTCATTGCTTCCTGCACCCGCTGTGATGATTTAATGTTTAATGTAAATCATTAAATGTCTTGAACATGAGCTGTTCTATACAAAAAAAAATTCCTGAAGAAAAAGAAAATAAACAAGTTTTTTCTGCTTTTTCTTTGTAGCAAATTCCGAGTCGACAAAGAAAAATCCTGGAAGATGCTCACGAGCTGAGTGAAGATCACTACAAGAAGTATTTAGCTAAACTGCGCTCCATCAACCCCCCCTGTGTTCCCTTCTTTGGTACGCCCGGACTTTCACCTGTCCGTCAGAGCCACAGGTGTCAGATAAGCAGCACTCAAACCTGTTCACGTGTTCCAGGAATCTACCTGACCAACATCCTGAAGACGGAGGAGGGAAACCCCGACATCCTGCGCCGACATGGCAAAGACTTGATCAACTTCAGCAAGAGACGGAAGGTTGCCGAGATCACCGGAGAGATCCAACAGTACCAGAACCAGCCGTACTGCCTGAGGGTGGAGAACGACATCAGGGTCAGTCCATGCTGATGTCACTCCTTGCTAATCCCACATCTTTATGACTTCATTTAAATTAAGAAAAAATCTTTGTTACGCCCTGAAGGTAGATGATCACATTGCTGCAGTGTGTACGACCTCCTGTAGCTTCCTGTGTTCCAGCAGACCTGAAGAAGCCTCTGTCTGAACACGGTTTCCTTCTCACAAAGTGACTGACCAGTTCTCTGTACTCAGCTTCTTGTCCATCACTGATACTCCCCACAGCTACAGAGTAATCAGAGTATTTCTGCAGATGACAGTTGTACTGGAGGTCTGAGGTGTACGGTGTGAAGAGAAATGGTGAGAGTCCCTTGTGGTGCTGACCATCATCTCTGACACAAAACCTTTTAGTCTCACACGCTGGTCTGTTAGTGAGGGTAGTCATAAATCCAGTATCCATGTTACGACAACTGGTCTATAGTCATCTGGTTCAAATGGTTGGAACAATGCAGGATGTTTTCCACAGCACAGGAACTCTATTCTGAATCAGGCTGGTGTTAAAAAGCTGCTGAGGAATCCACCATAGTTGATCTGAGCAGGTTTTCAGAACCCTGGAGCTGAAACCGTCTGGACCTGCAGCCTTGCTCTGGATCAGTTTCTCCAGATGCTTTTTCACCTGACTGCAGGAGACAGATGGGCTAGAGGTGGAGGAAGGGGACATCTGGGGAGACAGATGGGCTAGAGGTGGAGGAAGGGGACATCTGGGGAGACAGATGGGCTAGGGGTGGAGGAAGGGGACGTCTGGGGAGACAGATGGGCTAGAGGTGGAGGAAGGGGACGTCTGGGGAGACAGATGGGCTAGGGGTGGAGGAAGGGGACATCTGGGGAGACAGATGGGCTAGAGGTGGAGGAAGGGGACATCTGGGGAGACAGATGGGGTAGGGGTGGAGGAAGGGGACATCTGGGGAGACAGATGGGCTAGAGGTGGAGGAAGGGGGAAACTTTTATCATTTACCATTTAACTGAGTCTATTGAAGAACATGTGTAAGTCAGCTCTGTCCAGACCTCCGTCAGTCTGATCCCCTTTTACTCTTTTTCATTTCTGACCTTCTGCTGGAGCTGCTTTCTAACTTCTTCCTGTAGTCCTCTTTGCACATCTTCGTCTTTGTTTCACGTAGTCTTTGCTTTGGCTTCAATAACTCTCTGTCTCCATGCCTGAAGGCTTTCCTTTTGATGTTTACTACTTTTTTCATGTCTCTGGGGATCCCTGGGGATCCAAGGTTTGTTACTGGGGAAGCATCTCACTGTTGGGACGGTGCTGTCCACACACAGATAAAATCTGTCTCACACTCAGTCATGGCATTGATGTTTCCATGTGGTTCACAGAGGACGTTCCAGTCTGTGTTCTCAAAGCACTTCTCAGAGCATCTTCAGCTTCATTAGACCAGGTTTTTATAGTCTGGTTGCTGCTCAGTAATGACCTTTAGGTGGAGATGAGAAGAACCAGATTATGGTCAGATCTTCCTAAAGGAGGCAGGCCAGAGGATCTTGGTGTATTTTTAACATTAGCATAAAACAAGTCCAACATCTTCTTTTACTGGTGGAGCAGCTGACAAGCTGCTGCAATGATGGTGATGTTGCAGAGATGAGGTGTTGTTGAAGTCTCCAAAGATCACAATGAATCCATTAGGAAGCTGTGTTTGTAGCTTAGCAACACCGGAGCTGATGACATCACAGGCTGTGTTTGCACTGGTACCAGGTATGATGTCATCCACTACTAGACTAGCACAGGTAAACTCTTTGGGTAAATAATTTGAGGGAAAACCCACAACTAACAGTTCCATGTCCCTTGTGTTGATCTCCTTTATAGTGACGTGTCCAGGATGCACCAGCGGTGGTTAAATGTGCTGCAGTTCCACCTTTAGCTTTCCACTGACTTTCTTTTCAGGGTCTGCTGGTACAGTCTTAAAGCAGAGACATTAGAGTCCGGGATGTGGTCATGCAGCCATGTCTCAGTGAAGTACATAATACTCCGTTCACTGGGTACTCTCAGACTTTGTTAGCACCTTGGGCTTGTCCATTTTGTTAGCTAGCAATCTCATGTTACCCATCAGAACGGTTGGAAGAAGCTTTTTGAATCTTCTATGTTCTGTCTGCCTCGCTCCTGCCCTGCATCTTCTTCACTTTCAACTCCTCTGGGATTTGGTGTTATTTAGCTGATTTTTTGGAGAACTTCATCTTTTGATCGTCCAGTGTCATGGAAACTCATTATAGCAAGTCCAAAGCATGAGAGAAATGATTTGAGCAGCACAGCCTCCAAACCAGCATAAAACATCTTAAACTAGAAAATTTCAGAAATTTTGATGGATGCCAATGCACCTGTCGCACCACCGCCCCTGGCGTGCCAGCCATGCTGCCATAGCCGCAGCGGCAACAAAAAGTACAAATAACATGAAAATCCCACATGGCCACTAGGTGGCGTTATACTTGTTTGTCATCTACAAACATGTTCAGTTTGGAACTGTAATTTCAACCGGCAAATATCAGGATGTTTGGTCAGCTGAGTTTCGAATCAGAGCTAATTCCTGTTCATATATCTATCATACAGGTACTTCCTGTATGATAGCGAAGGGTTAAAACCTCACAGGAAGTCTTTCAGGAATACGGAGATGTATTTATGGCTGCCCATGCTGAAAGCATTGAGGCACACGTATTACTATCGCTCTGCGTTTATTATGGGTGCCAATACAACGTAAATCAAACTGTACGTCTCGATCTAGACTCGTGTGGAAAGACTGATCTCGTACAAAAATCTGCTGGTTTTCGAGTAAATTGCAATAAACCACGGTTTTTGGTCCCATATTTAATGGAAGTTGGAAAGATCTGAAAGTCTCGGCATTGATTTTTTTTTTTTTTTTAATTTTTCCCTTTCACTACATTAACATGATGACCACATCTACTTTCCAGATTTTTTCAACACCATAGCCCCACCCCCTACAAACAGGAAGTCCCTTTGATACCTGTAAAACCAATTCAAATGCATAAATATCACCTTTCATGAATTCAGGATCGAAATGATGACTGACTTCTTGCACCATCATAATAAAAATGATTTCCTGTGAGGTTTCAGTCCTTCGCCATGGAACAAGAAGTAACTCCATCTCTGGACTCAGTTGAGCGAACAACTTGAAATTTGCCAACTGTAATTACAGTTCCAACCTGAACTTGCTGGTACAGGAAACAGGACGATAGCACCACCTAGTGGCTACCTTGAATTCTGCAGATTTTAAATCATGCTGCTGAGATTACTAAAGTGAATATGGTTTACTCTATGCCCAGGCTGAACACATCTGGATGTCCAGATGTTGTCAGTGCCATAAATAAGCTTATCTTATCTTATCTTAGCCCCACCTCCTGGAAACAGGAAGTCGCTTCTGCGGGAACAGGATTTTGTAGGCTTGTAAAACCTCTTTTCATGCCTGAGTTATTTGCCACCTCTCATTTCTACAGATATCAAGCTTAAATTCACAGGCCATAATCTTTGGACATAGATGATCATATCTAGGCATTTTCAGCCTTCTAGGAAAAAGCATTGATGAATTATTAGTATAAAAAAAAAAAAAGTCAGTTTTCGCCATCTTTTTCCACTTTTCTGATTGACTCCAAACTGAACTTGCCTGTTGGGGATGGCACTAGGAACCTCACATTCTAATTTCATGTCTCTAACATCAACCATTCTGTTTTTATGGCTGTTTGAAAAAGTGTCCGCCTCCAGTGCTTTAACATGGTAGGTGGGGGTGAACAGTGCACGGTGCACTGAGATGTCATCATGGCTCGATAGCACAGAGGTTAAAGCGTTCGGTTCACATACTGAAGTTCAGGGTTTCGAAACCACGACATGGAAAACACTTTTTTTTCCTTGCTCTGTGAGCAGAGTCCAAACCTTAACATGTTTGTACATGAAAAATTACTATAAATGTCCAGAGGTTGTCAATGTGATAACTCCACCCCCTAAAACAGGAAGTCACATAATTTTAACCCTTTCATACCTGTAACATCAATTCAAACTAAGAAATATCACCTTCTTGACTTCAGTATTCAATATCATGTCAAATGACTTCCTAGTAGGTTTCACTCCTTCACCATAAAACAGGAAGTTGCTCTAACTCTGACCTCAGTTGACCAAACGCCATGAGATTTGCCAATTTTAATGAGAGTCCCAACCTGAGCATGTTTGTACATGAAAAATTACTATAGAGCCATCAAGTGGCCATGTGGGATTATCATGTAATTAAATTCACGGCCAGGTTTGCATCCATTTCACACCATTTCCCTCGCTGGATGGTACGTTCTGCTGTCACAATGACTGCACAGCAAGCGCGCCGGGGGCGGCGGTGCAACAGGTGCGTTGGCACTCATCAAAATTTCTTTGAAATTTTCAAGTTCCGCTTATTATAATTCCGTCTCTCCCCACTCCTACAGTTTTGCCTCTACCCCCACAAAAGTTATATCAAACTGTTTGTCTCTATCTGGAGAAGTGTGGAAAGACTGATGTAGTATAAGTCTTGCACATTTCGCGTAAATCGCAAAAAAACATGGTTTTTGGTCCTATAGGCGAATCTTTGTTTACATCTTTTTGCGCATGCGCGTGTGGTTGGGTGGCAAGAAGACCTGTTGAGATGGC
>JBAFSY010000005.1:38190461-38200689 GCA_036919915.1 Melanotaenia monticola | reverse complement strand
GCCCAGCACCAGACGGCAGCCAGACAATCATTCTGTTTGCAACGATGCTGGACAAGACAGGTTAAAAAAAAAAAAAACATAAACAACCAGCGTCAGTTTAATAATGAAAATTACTTTAAATTTAAATTACATTAAAAATCTTGTGGAGATAAACACTGAATAGAAACATGATTGTTAAAAGACGTTTTCATTGAAATTCTCAGTCAGAATAAACAGCAGCAGCACAACGTTAAACAAATGAAACTTGGTTTGGGTTTGGGTTTGGGTTAGAATATGAACACGTCCTAAAACCTAAAAGTCACGTAGAGAGAATTTTTAACTAAAATTTTAACACTGAAATAATAAAACGAGCAATTGTGGTAAAAACTGTTAAATACGTAAATTAGTCAAAGAGGACCAACGAGAGCAGATCCAGAAGTTTATCTGCTGCAGGCTGTAGACCTCCATGAAGACCAGAGCTCCATGAAGACCAGAGCTCCATGAAGACCAGAGCTTCGGGTGCTGGGAGGACCTGTAGACACACACTGGCAGACTCACAACCGTTTACACCCGTTTGCTTTATTTAGCTTCTTTTATAAGGACGTTTATATTATTACAGCTTCTGCTTACAGGCTGATGACGTGTTAGCTTCAGTAATTATGTTGTATGAACATGTGGTTGGATTATTACATCATTTAAAACTTTTTCTGAGTTATATAATATGAAGTTATCATTCTTTGGAATTAAATAAATCCTAATATGATATTAAACATTGATACAAATACAAAACCGTTGTTTTAATGTGTATTTTTTACTATCAGACCAGTTTCCACTAATTTGGTGGAATAGCTCATAAAAAAAATCTGTATGTATAAAAATCTAGATTAAAATCTGATGTGGACTGATGTGGACTGATGTGGACTGATGTGGACTACTGTGGACTGATGTGGCTACTGTGGACTGATGTGGACTACTGTGGACTACTGTGGACTGATGTGGACTACTGTGGACTACTGTGGACTGATGTGGACTACTGTGGACTGATGTGGACTACTGTGGACTGATGTGGACTACTGTGTGACCCCGCCTCCATGCATGTCCTCATTATTCCACCTTCTTCAGTGTCGTTTGTCAGTAGGTGTAGCAGAGACTCCGCCTCCTCTCAGCTGATTGATCCTGCAGCCATGGCTTTGATCTCTCTGGAAGACCTTGAGGGTTTGGATGACGAGCAGGTGGATGATGACTTCACTGACAACCCTGAACCAATGGATGAAGAGGACAGAGACCAGCTGCTGTCACACTGGCAGGCTGTAGCTAGTACACACCAGGTCACGGTTCCTCCAGGTAAGGGGGCGTGGCCAAAACATTCTAGGTTGCATTCAGTCCCACCTGTAGCCGCCCAAAGGTCAGATTAATGTTTCCGATATTAGCCCTTTTCAAAATGGCCGACTGCAGCTATTGTTTTGCCGATTAGATGCCGATTCAGTCTTACTTTCTCATGAAACAGTAAATGCTGTTACGTGTCAGGCGTGAAGAATGATGTCCTTGCGGCGTTTGTCCACTAGATGGAGCTCTGACTGCATTCAATCCCACGGCCGCCCCCCCTGTCTTTCAGCAGGGTTAGCTAGTAGCTGCAGCCAGGTTACATTACAGCAGTGGGCTGAGTGGAGCTTCCCGACACGTAAGTTTATAATAATGTGAAATTAACGACTCAGCATGTCTCCAGTTTCAGTTTAACTCTGTTTGCTGTGTGTAATGACAAGTGACTCGTGTTTTGTTGTGTGTGTGTTAGCAATAGCATCGCCTAACCTAGCGTAGCATTAGCTAAGTAGCCAGGAACTGTAGAAATAACGTAAGTGTAATAAATATCTGAGCGTCCAGAACGAGCGTCCATCACGCGTATTTTAGGAGGAGAGATGAGGATGCAGAGGGGAGGAGCTTTATTCACTGCAGCACCGAAACTTTATTAATTTTACAGTCTGTCTTCATCACCGTCATGATGTCATGTCTTAGTTTTACTTTGTCAGAAAATACTAACGTGAGTGGCTGTAACAGCGACTCTGTGTTACAGTTAGTGCCAGACCATGGTGACCATCATATATAAAACACAACGCTATCAAAGATGACGTCTTTCTGACATTTGAGAAAAGCTTATCTGGTTTATAAGGCAAACACCTTATATATATTTTTCTACCTGTACTTTAACCTACTTCTAATTTGCATCAGCAACGAGTAAAAAACAAGATGTATTTAATTAATTCATCATTCATTTATAGATGGACTTTTTAAGGTTATATAATTTCCAGTTATTTAAAGCTTTGCCGCGTTTGAATCGGTCGGGCCCGTTAATGTAAAAAAAAAACAACTTGTTTGCTTTGTTTTGAAAAGTGAACCCAGAACAGGAAGTGGTGAAGGTCAGGTGACTTCAGACACCATGATGGCTGCCAAACATAAACATGAACCAGTGCTTGTTTGTTGTCCAAATTAAAGCATGTAAACAAACAAAGAAACAACAGGAAGTGAAACCTGTTTTGTTCCAGAAATGACCGGACCCATACAGGAAATGACCCGCAACAACCAGTGGAGGGAGCCGCTCCAGTTTGCCCCCATCTCCATTCACGAAAAGGTAAAAACCCCAAGACCAGAACCTGATACCAGACCACAACCTGGTTCCAGGCCTGAACCTGATACCAAACCACAACCTGGTTCAAGACCAGAACCTGTTACCAGACCACAACCAGGTTCCAGACCAGAAACTGGTACCAGAGCAGCACATGGTACTAGATTTCAATCTGATACTAAACAGGAATCTAGTATCAGATCCCTGACCTATCTGTGTCCCCTGTTCTGATGGTGTCTTGTGGTCCTGATTGTGTCCTGTGATCCAGATGGGGGAGGTCCTGTATGAGGAGCGGGTCTATCCGGCAGGAAACTGGGCCTGTGTGACCCAAGGAGAAGATCTGTACGAGCAGAGCATCTCGATGGGCTTCATGAAACTGATGCGCTTCATCTGCAAGGAGAACTCTGCAGGTGAGGCTCCGCCCACATCAAAGTCGGACTGATCCAGGTGACATCACTGATTGGTTGATTTACAGGAAGACACCTGGGCATGACTGTACCTGTGATCAGTAACATCCACATGATGGAGGACGGAAACACGTTCGACAAAGACGTGGAGACGGCGTTCTTCCTGCCTGCCGAGTTCCAGAGTAGCCCGCCCCGGTCCGCTGACCCTGACATCACCATAGTCTACAGAGAGCGAATCAGAGTGGTTGCCAGGTGAGGGGGTTGTTTAGAATTGTGGGGGCCGCCGGGGGGGTGGGGGGTGGGGGTAATTAGAAGGAACCTGAGGAAAAAAAGACGTTCAGTGGCAAGTTCTGCAAGCTAGCGTGTAGCTAGCTAGCGCTAGTTAGCACAACATAGGCAGGTTTTTAGTGTGGCTCAGCAAGGTGGAGCGGTCATCTTCTCACCCTACGGTTGCCGGTTCGATCTTCAGCCAAGTCGAGGTGTCCTTGGGCAAGAAATCGAAGCCCAAATTGCTCCTGATGGGGAGATCAAAAGCTAATGCTGTTTGGGGGGGTATGGGACAGTTTGGGAAACCTGGTTTAGACGGCTGACGTGTTAGCAGACCTGGTGCTTGGGGGCGGGTCCTGGTTGGCAAGCCCCGCCCATCCAGCCTTTTCATTTTATACATTACATTTTATTTTACATACATTTTTTTTCTGTTTGTCTCCTTTACTTTGTGTTTGAGCTGCTGTAACAGTGACATTTCTCCACTGTGGGATCAATAAAGGATCATTTTCATTCATGCAACGTTTTCATTTATAATTATTTATTGTTTAGTGCTGCTAAATGAGAAAAGTAGAGTCCGTTCCCAGATCTGCTTTGAAGGTAGCAGATCTGGAAGATCTCTCCAGATATTTGCAAGTTGTGTGTGTGCGTGTAATCACCAAATCCAGCCAGAACATAGAGAACGTGATGCGTTTGCTAAGTTCTGGCGGTATCTGGTTGAAGTCCTGAACCAGCTTTGGTGCAGCAGCAGACCAGTACCTGGACGACATCAGGAAGCGTCCAATGAGAACATGAAGAAAGGAACAGGTGACACAGCAAGAATCAGCCACTTCCAGCAGGTTGGATGATTCCAGCAATGAGACCAGACCTAGCAGGATAGTAACCGTAGCAACCACAGGCGCATGTGTCTGTCTCTGGAGTGTCGTCTGCAGCTGGATTAACTCGGTCTGACTCGTCTTGCTAAGCTCAGTGTGTCTGGTTTGTGTCTGCTGCAGATGTTTCCTGATGTTGGTCGCCGTGGCGATCACTTTCCCGCCCTGGTGCCGGGACTGTAAGTTACATTGATCTGATCCGCCTGATTAGTGTGTCTGACCTGCTGCTCTCTGATTGGCCGTCAGGACATTCTTCGGGACGACCACTGAGGAGACGGTTGGCCGCCAGATCCGCCTGCTGTGGGAGATCCTCGACCTCGGTGACCACTTCCACCGGGACCGCTACACAGTCGCTACATACGACAACCCGGGGGCACCGCGACGCCGCAACGAGATCTGGTTCATCTGGAGAGACCTGTAAACTCCACCCACCTGCCTCTGATTGGCTGGTTGAATCTGTCTATTCACACACTTTCTCCCTGTCAGACTGATCATACCATTGGCCCACATCACAGGAAGTCACATCTGATTGGATGCATTCTGAGACTTTGTTAAAATAGTGATATCACTTCCTGTTCTTGTAAAGCTACAAATATTCTGTAGTCCAGTCCAGACCAACATGGAGGTAGGTTTGTATTTTATTATTTTGCCTTCAGGAAGTGTGGCGTTAATGTGGGCGTGACAGGTGGCGGGGCCTGTTAGACATCTTTCCTGCACATGCTCCGAGTGAACCTCTGAGGATCAGTGGATGGATTAATAAGTTGAGGGATTGATAAGCAGCTTGAACTTTTTATGACTGAATGTTTCTTGGTGTGAACCGTTTCCAGCTGGTTGGTTGTTTTTGGTGTTTCTGTGTACAAATAATAATAAATCTAAATGTACCTGAAAGACTCGTGATATTTCTTTAACTTCCTGTTGTGTGGATGCACTGTTGCCATGGAAACGGGCTGAAAGGACAATGTCATGGAACCAAAACCACTTTATTTACAAAAACAATGGCAGCTTACAGACAATAAAACCTCACTGAGAAACTAAAAATAAACGTTCCAGGGCGCTGAGGGGCGGGGCTCAGTTGTGATGTCATCAGCTTAGATCAGATCAGCCACTGTGGAGAGAAAAGGGACACGATGAGTTCAGGCTCCTGCGGCGTTGCCTCTGAAACGGCAGCTGCTCTGTGATTGGTCGGTTTGTACCGTTCATGGGCATCTCGTCGATCTGGGTGGAATAGTACTGCTCGATGTCCCGCAGGATCCTGATGTCATCATTCTTCACGAAGTTGATGGCCACGCCCTTCCTGCCATAACGACCAGAACGACCAATCCTGAAGGAGATCACAGGTTACCTCAGACTGACAGGAAGTTTGCACTTCCAAGAAGATTCCAGGAAGAAATGACGTTCTTAACAGAAGGTTGTCCCTCTCAGGAAGACAGAAAGGAACTGTCTCCAGGTGTGGACAGGTGTACCTGTGGATGTAGAGCTCTCTGTTGTTGGGAAGGTCGTAGTTGATGATGAGGGACACCTGGGGGACGTCCAGACCTCGGGCCCAAACATCAGTGGAGATCAACACACGACTGAAACCAACAAGTTTTACAACATGATCATGTGTGTGTGGGGGTGTGTGTGTGTGTGTGTGTGTACACATGCGTGTCACCTGGCCCCGGATCTGAACTCCTTCATGATGGACTCCCTCTCCTTCTGCGGCATGTCTCCGTGCATGGACGACACGGTGAAGTTGGCCTCCCTCATCTTCTCCGTTAGCCAGTCCACCTGAAACAGGAAACACCTTCAGACCACATTTCCCACAATCCTTTGCTCCTACTCTTTCCCTCCACAGGGGTCCAGTTCTGCTTCAGGACCAGAACCTCATAGTAATGTTTACAAGATGGCGCGTTTTTCTCAAGAATATTTTTATTTAAATTTAAAGTAGGTAAATAATACAGTGTTGACTGAACTTTGTTAAGTATACAAACGGTAATCCTGTCTGTGTACAGTAGGGGATAAATAATAAAGAAACACAACAACTCATCTCACCCCAACCCCGTCATTACCGAGCCAACCTTGTACCTGAAGGAGTTAAAAAATTAATCAAATATACTTCATTCCTGGAGCTATATAAGCAGCTGGAAGTCAGGTTTTAATCTAGGAAGGTATACACACAAAGAATAAAATACATATGTCCTTTCATCACACATCTTATTATGGACCCCCACCCCGGCCACAAAGCCCCAAACACAGGCCGGTTTGTTTGCTTGGCATTGCTGATATAAAGACGAAATAAAATATAATTAAGGGATCCAGTCCCCTAACTAGTTTGGTATTTATGAAAGTAATCTAGAAATGGTGCCCAGACTTTTTTAAACTTTTCTTCGAAACTGCAGATTGAACAATGTATTTTTTCTAAGTCTAGACATGATATCGCTGTTGCCATGTCTACACCAACAATTAAGGATAAAGTTCGGAAGACTTCCCTCCAGTATTTCTCCAAACTAGGACATTTCCAGAACATGTGAATAAGTGGAGCCTCCTCTCTCTCACGTTTGTCGCAGAGGGGATCAACGTCTGGGTAAAAACGGCCCAGGTTTGGTTTGGATTTATGGGTCCTGTGTACGACTCTGTAACAAGTTACGTTGGGCACAAAGAGAAGTTGAGTTGACCGACTTAAAAATTGTGTTCCATGTGTCCTCAGACAAGGTGAGATTTAAATCCTGCTCCCATGTCCTTTTAATGTTATTAAGTAGGGCCTGTCTCATACCTAGCAGTTTGTTGTAAACAACAGAAATTAGGCCCTTGAGTGATGGTTGTAAATTATGAAGTCCATCAACAATACTCTTATCAGGCCTCTGAGGAAGGTTTGGTATCTGGTAAGTTTGGTAAGTGAGACTTTGGGAGGATAAACTTTTCAAATGAAGCTAGACTAGCATCATTAAAGAGATCACTGAAATGCTCCATACCCAGCCTTCCCCATTCTTGAAATGTTGAATCCAGTAAGGAAGGTTCACAGAGATGGTTGGCAGAGACGGCGCTAGAGGCAAAAATCAAGGAGGCTGAAATGTCTCCTGAATTGAACCCACACTCTCAACATGTGCTTGACAACACGATTACCAGTGGATTTATTTGGTGGGAGAGGGAGTCAAGATCCGAGAAGTGATGGGATGGAGAAGTTTTTAGCAGAGCCCAGCTCCATTGTCACCCAGGGTGGGCAGTCAGATTCGGCAGTCGGTTATTAAAATATGACCAAAAATAAAGCCGCGGATAGTGGCTGCCCAATAATAGAAATGAAAACGAGGTAGCGCCATACCCCCTTCTCCTCTAGGCTTCTGGAGATGGACCTTGCTAACCGAGGGCGCTTACCTTTCCATATACAAGATGATATGACTGAATCTAATGTAACAAAAAAAAAGGTTTAGGATAAAGATTGGTATTGATTGAAAAATATATAAAAACTTAGGAAGAATATTCATTTTGATGGCCAACCAAGGATGTAGAGAGAGGTGACCACTGTGACAGGCGCCGTTTTCTATGATTAAGCAGGGTGAGAAAATTTCCTTTGAAAAGGCACTTATAACTTGTGGTAACCATAATACCAAGATAAGTGAACTTATTTTTTCACAAGCTTGAATGAGAAGCTGGTGTTATCTGATGCTGGCGTCCCCTCACTGACAACGAAAAGTTCAGATTTGTTTAAATTTCATTTATACCCCGAGAATCAGCAGAAATCATTCAGTAAAGACAACATAGCGTTTAGGGAGGTTTCCGGGTGTGAAATAAAACAACAGGTCATCTGCGTATACAGACACTTTATGTTCAGCTCCATTCCTCCAAATACCAGAGACATTCTCACAGCTGCGTATTGCTATCACAGTGGTTCTATAGCCAGGTCGAACAACAAAGGACTTAGAGGACACCCTTTCCGGGTTCCCTGGTGGAGATTGAAAGGTCGTGACAGCAGAGAGTTGGTGAGGACCGAAGCAGTGGGGCTGGAATATAGCAGTTTGATCCAGGTATTGAAGTTCAGGCCAAAATCAAATTTTTCTAGAGTCGCGAATAATATATTCCCACGCTATCCGATCGAGCGCGTTCACCGCGTCTAGAGGAAATAACAGACTCAGGAGTTGCACCAGAAGGGAGGTATAAAATATCCAACAATCAACATATATTAAAATAGGAAACCCATTTTTGACAAAACCCGTTTGGTTTTCAGATATGATGGACGGCAGTATGTTCTCCAGTCTTCGGGCGAAAACTTTCACCAGAATTTTAATGTCTACATTTAATAAAGAGCCGATCTCTGAAAGAGGAACACTCCGACTTATCCTCGTCTCTCAGCTGGTTGGCTAATAACTTCCCTGATTTTTCTCTGTGGATACAAACCAAACTCTTGTTCCTTAAGAGTTGTCTCTCGATAGGATGAGTTGAGGCCAAGTCAAATTTGGTTTGAAGCTCCACTCGAGTTTTATACAGGTCAGGGTTTTGAGCATATTATCTATTTCCTTGATTTGTTTGGCCAATTCCAATTTTTCCTCTATGAGCCTTTTTTTTTTTTTCATGTTCACTGTATAGGAAATTATTTGCCCTCTAAGGTACACCTTAAGAGAGTCCCAGACTACTAGAGTGGAAATATCCAGAGATTCATTAGCAATAAGAAAAGAGTCAATCCTAGTGAAGGTATGATGGACCTGTGAAAAAAAGGAATATTCTCTCTTATGCGGGTGAAGGAAGAGCCACACATCTGAGACGTGAGTGAAGATGATCTACTACTGGAACCTGGATTAGAAGAAGATCGATCTAAAACGGGATCCAATTAAAATCTTCGCCGAGTATGAGAGTGTATGAACTCAGGTCTTGGAGGAAGGAAAAAAATGTTCAAAAAAGCTTGTATTGTCTACATTTGGGATGTAAACAGCGAGCAGCATCTTTGTATTATATAACTTCCCTGAGACAATAATGAAGCGACCGTTGATATCTGATATTACGTTATGAAGCGCAAAGGGGATACTTTGAACAAGGACAGAGACCCTGTGGCTTTTGCTTGGAATGAGGAATTAGATTAGATAAACTTTATTAATCCCGAAGGAAATTTTAAACAGCAGTTGCTCATGTACCCATAAAAACGTGCATACATTATAAATAAATAAAACCGATAAAAAAAAATAAAATAAAATAAAATCATACATCTGCTCCAATGTATTACAGTCACGGAGGCTCCATCTCTTTTCCTCTGACCGATAATCGAATGTCCACCTCTCTGCCCTGCTTCCTCTCCACGCCCCTCCAGAGAGCTGAGCAGCCTGATAGCAGAGGCAACAAAGGCCGTCCTCACATCGGACCGATGCACTCCTCTGTGATAGGACAGAGTACAGGGGATGTGTGGCATTGTCCATGATGGAGTTAAATTTGGACAGAATGTTTTGTTCAGTCACCACTGACTCCAGCTTCAGTCCCACAGCCAATCCGGCCTTTTTAATTAACTTATTCAGCTGATTTAGGCTCCTCCTACTGATACAGCCCCCCCAACAGACCACAGCATAGAAGAGCACGCTGGCAACCATCGACTGGTAGAACATGTTCATCACCAAGCTGCAGATGTTGAAAGATGCCAGCCTCCGCAGGAAGTAGAGCCTCGTTTGGCCCTTCTTATAAAGGTAGTCTGTGTTATGACACCAGACCAGTTTATTGTCCAAGATAAGACCCAGGTATTTGTAGGATGTGGCTGTCTCTATAGCCACACTCCCAATACAGACAGGTTGTGGAGACGGTTGGTGTTTTCAGAAATCCACAACCAACTCTACTCTACTTCTAACAAACTAGCTAGTAGCTAGTTTGCTAGCTGACTAGCTAGCTAGCTGCGTACTCGTCTCGTTTCTTCCTCTATCCTGAAACAACACCACACATGTGCAGGAGTTTTCTGGATGGGGGTGTCCGATTCGTGCCTCCCGAGGTGAGCTTCACTCCGACCAGCAGACAGAGGCTACGAAGAAAATCCCACGTAGACGCTTCAACGCTGCGGAGGTAGTTTATACTCCATGTTCACCTTACAGACGTTTTATACATCCTACAGACGTCGTCTCGGGATACATCCAGTATAT
>JBAFSY010000005.1:38146126-38156819 GCA_036919915.1 Melanotaenia monticola | reverse complement strand
CTCTGACGGACCGGCAGCCAGTGTAAAGACCTCAGAGCTGGACTGATGTGGTCCACTTTCTTGGTCTTAGTGAGGACAACCAGAACCTGCTACTTCTATGCTCATTCAATAACCTGTCTCTGGCGCCGTCCCCTCCCTTTCTTTACCTGTCCACAGGTGCCTCTCTGCCCCCCGGTGCCCACACTATCCCCCTCAGCCAGCTGCAGGGCCAACCTGTGGCCCTCCAGAGCCCCACAGCTCCCGCCACCACACTGCAGGCTCCGCCCACTCAACAAACCACCCTGCTCCGCCTCCCTGCCGCTGTGTCACTGTCAGGTGAGCATTTAGCCCCCACCTGGCCCGTCCCACTGGTCTGGGACCAGAACCTTGACCAGGTGAGTTCAGGCGTGTGTCTGTCTCCAGGTCCTGGAGTCTCTCAGCAGCTTCAGACCATCCAGGTGCAGTCCAGCAGTCAGCCGGCCAATCAGATCGCGTCTGACATCAACAGCCCGGCCTCCTCCACAGGTGAGTGCGGCCCTGCCTCCCCCTGCTGATAGTGAACAGCTGACTGATGAACTTCCTGTTTCTTCTTCAGCCGCCAGCCTTCCTGTCTCCATTGTTTCTTCTTCCTCGTCCTCCTCTTCCTCCTCCGTGACAGGGCACATGATGTACCCTGGCGGTCACACGGTCATGTACGCCGCCCCGACGCCATCCCTGGGCGACGGCGGCCTCACCGTGCTCAACACCTTCCCCCAGACAGGCCACACCCAGTCACATGACCCGGGTACGGTGATGTCAGACACGTTGGGTCGGAACAGGCCGTGGTCTGGATCAGCTGATTAACTTGTTCTTGTTGTTCACAGCTGCCGTCCAGCAGGTCTTCCTCACGTCTCTTCCTCCAGTCGCCACACAGATCCCGGTCTCTGCGGTCCAGCTGCACCCGGTATACACGCACACACACACACACACACACACGTGGTTCGGGTTGCCACGGTAACCAAGGAACCACAGCTGTTTTTTTTCCTGTTCTTTCAAAATATTGTTGAAAATATTTCAGAGTTTCCGACAGCTGTGTGTTTATTTGGACGGGACGACGCGTATTCATGAACGATGTTGTCTTAAATATCCGTCGTCCTGGAAACGCAGCGTCGGTAGAGCAGCACCATGGTAGGACTGTACGAAAGACGAAGTCTGCGGTAAATAAAGTCTCTGTATTAATGAGGGGCCGATGTTCAGAGCGATGCTGTCAATCACTTCGCCACCGGCTGCTAACGATACGGTTTTAACCGGTTTTATAAAATCTGTTGTAACAAAGAAAAGTTTCATCTTTCAGCTTCGGCGTTCTTCCACTCAGAGCAGTTTCCTAACGTAAATATGAACAAACGGGCGGTTCCTCCTGTTCTTCGCATCCTGAACAGCCGGCCTGTCGTAGTTTAACTCGCCGTTAGCTGAGCTGAGCCACGGAACCTCCACCCCTCAGGGTGGATCAGAGGCTGCAGTGAGGAAAGGTAAACGTAACGGCCTCGTATGAGAGGGTCTGACCAGCACCGCTCCTCATTGGGAAGATAAACTACCTTCATTCACCTCCGTCTCCAGAAGTCTCCAATAATACCAGAAGAACCAGCTAGAGGGTCTGAAAACTCGCTAAATACAACCACAAAGTGGCTAAGCTGGTAATAAATTCCCCCAAGGCCCGCCTCTTTCCACACTCATCTTACATTGGCCCGAAAAGAACAATGATGAACTTGCAGCTCTATTCTGAGCAATTTGAAGTTTCCTAAGATGCGTAGCAGCGACCAGATAACAGGACAGGACTCCAGACGAGCCGATGGACCTCACCACATTCTTCATCACAGACGGCGGAACGTAGGCAGATAGCAGCAACTCGACCCATCTTAAAACAATGCGAGCGATGTGGTCGACCATGTCAGTAGATGATCTAATATGACGCCAGTTCGGTCTTGGTTACCTCCTCGACTGAGACTTCTCCTACAAACAATTTAAGTGCTGTAGCATTAGCAAGAGCGCGCCTCGTACCAATTCAGTGGATTTAGTTTTTGCATCATTTAATACGAGCTGGTTCATTCTGGCCCATTTGGTTATGTTGTTCCACCTGAAGCTTCCCAGAACAACAGAACAGAACAAAGTCATCAGCATACATGATCAGGTCGGCATGTTTTACAGCACGAGGTAAATCAATATAAACTGACAATGAAAGAGGACGTAGACAGCTGCCCTGCGGGACTCCACAAGACAGATTCCTACTGGCAGAAAAGCTACCATAAAATACCTGCTGTGTCCTGCCTGACAGGTAACTCTGGATCCGGGCCGACGCTGAGGGAGGAAAGCCATAACATTTGACCTGTGAGAACGCCATGATCAATATCATCAACGGCAGCAGTGAAGTCCAGGAGCACGACTAGTTCCTTGTTTGACGTTAACCAGTTGCCAGCATGCAAACCACTGCTGTGCTGGTAGACCTGCTCCATACGCCTGCTGGGCAACTGTAATAAATATTTACAGTAAAAATGAAAAAGACTTGATTAAAAGTGATTCTCTGGAGCATTTTGCTGAGTACAGGGAGAAGACTAATCGGTCTGTAGTTAGAGGAGTTGAGACTGGCCTGAGTACCATGGAGCGCATGGCTTTCCCCTCGTCATCTGGAATCTCCTGATCCAGGTCCCTATCCCAGCTTTCGTCCACTTCCCGTATTTCTGTGCTTCCAGTAAACTCATAAACTTGTTTTTATCTGCTGTTTTATGAAAAATCTCCTGAATTTTAGTCGTACTGAGTAAGCATTTTATGTGAAAGTTAAACAGATTATATTTGCTTTAATGAAAGGATCTGAATCCAGCATGAAAAACCAGACTGGATCCATTTATCCCGAAGGAAACCTCTTATCTGGGACACTTACAGCCTGCGGAGGATCTGCTTGTTACACGTGGGCGAGTTTTTATCTGATGCAAACTTTCCCGACTGGCAGCAGCCAGCACCGGGTCCTGGGAGGGACTTGGTCTGTCCGGGAGAGGACGGCTCTGCTATCCCGGCCACAGGGGGGTCTTTGTAGGGGGTAGGTGAGTTTTCCATGGCTGAGATAGAGAAGCAGAGGATGCCCGTCTACCTGGTCAGACTGACTTTTCTATCATCCTGTTTTAGGAAGTGAGGAAGGAAGATAGCGTGGAAGTGACCGGAATCGTGGCCGTTAATCATTTTTACTAAACTGAGGCTGCTGTCGGAGTTTTCTGAATGACTGGGAATATGTTGGCTTCATTATGATTTTCAGACCAGGCATTAACACGATGCCTAAATATGTTAATCGTTCTGGCAAGCATTTTCATTTCCATTTCTTTCTGATATCTCGGGGGCACATTTGGGATGACGGCATGGCTTCAGATTTTAATCAGTTGACAGTGATCCGGGTATCTCTGAAAGCAGGTTTGTCTCCAGAACTGAGGATACTAGTAAAGCATCATCTGCGTAGAGTAAAAGCCTCTGGCCTGAAGAGACACGGGAGATCCTTGTCGGACGCCACGGTTCAGCCTGGTGAAGGTCACATGATCGCATTGGTTAGGGCTGTGGCTGGTGGATCAGTATACATTCATTCCACCCACTTCCAGAATATCGGGCCAAATTCAAATTTTCCCAGCAAATTAAAACATAAATGGGAACTCGCATTATCAAACTTCTCAGCATCTAGCGACACAGCAGCAGTTGGCGTGTCGTCCACATCATGTGCATCTGCAGAGCTTCTGTTCGCTCTTCTAGGCCCAGACGAGATTGTTCCTCTCTAGGAACTTTTCTCTCGCTGTCTAGGACAGAACAAGGTTTTAGCTGGTTCAGTTGGCTCTGTGTCACTTTTCCAGCCTTTTAATATCTTCTGAAAGCATCCACATGACTGCATGGTCCTCTATACAGCTTTCATTATGCTCCCAGAATTCCTGTATTTCAGATTTAATAAAGTTGAAATTTTCTTCCCTGTTTAGCACACAGTTGTTAAACCACCATTTCAAGCTTTTTTCTGTTCTAGAGGATAGAGGACTGAACCGACTGGTGCATGGTCCGACCGTTTCCAGTTCAGCCCGACTGACCTTAGTGCATGAAAACAAAATCCATCCCCGAATAATTTGAGTCCTTTTCATGTGGATGCAATGCTCTGCAGCTGTCAAGAAGACTTGGCAGCATCTAGTACAACACCAGCTACGTGGGCTTGAGTGGGTCGTTTCATCCTTTGTTACCTTACATTTTTGTTCTCTTTATCTAATCAAGTGACAGACTTCATGAAAAAGTCTGGGTCAGCAGAATTAGGAGCATAAGTATTAGCGATGGTCCTCTGAGCCTCTACAGCACGTCCAGTAAAACCATGGACCTTCAGAGACTCAGTCCTCTGTTCCTGGAGGAGAATGTACTAGACTGCTGAGATTAGCAGCTTCCTCAGCATTAAGATGGGTTTCTGGAATCAGGGCTATATGAGCTTTTTCTAGTTTTAAATATGTGAGGATTTCTTTCTTTTTGATTGCGTTAAAGCACCCCTATATATACACACACTGCTCAGAAACATAAAGGAACACGTCAACTCCAAGTCAGTCCACGTGTGTGAAACCAAACTGTCCACTTAGAAGAAACACTGACTGAAATCTGTTCCACATGTTGTGTAAATGGCATCTGGGACATCATGTCTCCATCCACCAACGCCACGTTGACCACAGACTGTCCAGGACTTGGCGGATGCTTTAGTCCAGGTCTGAGAGGAGATCCCTCAGGAGACCATCCACCACCTCATCAGGAGCATGTCCAGGTGTTGTAGGGAGGTCCTACAGGCACGTGGAGGCCACACACACTACTGAGCCTCAAAGTTGCATCAGCCTGTGGTATTTTCCACTTTCATTTTGAGTGGGTTAATAAATTTGGTTTCCATTGGTGGTTTTTGTGGTTTTTTTGTCAGCACATTCATCTATGTGAAGAATATTTCTTTCATCCATTCAGATCTAGGATGTTAAGTGTTCCCTTTATTTTTGGAGCAGTGTATATACATACGTACAGAAAAATGAAAAGCCTTTCATCAATGAAGAATAAAAAAGCTTTTATTTGTCAGAGTTATTTTATCTTGGATTGTCCTTCACTTAACTGATAAACTACTTGAAAAGCTTAACATGAAACAGCCTGACTCGTTTGAACATTTAGCTCAGAACAAGCTGAAGTCGCTTTGGTTTAACAGATTCAAGATCAACTATTTGAACTTTTAATTGGTGAACATGGTGAAATTTTCAGTATTTTCTTAAAAACCACTGAACACCTTCAATTCAATAACAATTCATCAACTTATAAAGGATAATAAAACTATGCAAAGCTGAACATTTTGGTCATTTATGGGACCTTTTATTGTCACATCAGTGGAAATTTATGCAACTCCAAAGGTTGGAGCTTGTAAAATTCCTTCCATCATGTGTTTTTATAAGCTTCATAGGAAGAGTGTATCGGTAAAGTATTTGCTTCTGGGTAGATTTTATTGTGGTCTGATAGGGAAATCCAAGTGGAGGAACTGCTGAGGCTCCAGAAGTGAACTCCAGGACTGTCTCAAGGGTGATGGGACCAGCTTCCTCTTCTACTGGACATAAAATGCAAGAGGAATTCTTAAGACATGAAATGTTGTTTGTCCCAGTTTTGTTAAATTGTACAAGGGATTGGTGTGTTTTTAGTTGAGAAAGACACAAAATACAGACCTTCAATATGTATTAACCAGCCTCTCCAAAAGCATATTGGCTGGTTCTCCTGAACCCTGCACAGAGAAGGCTACTGTGAAAAGGCTGTGAGAGGCTTTTCTTCACAAACAGGCCATGGAAAACTGCAGGGTGCTTCTGGAGCTCTTCCAGTAAACCAAGACCTTCGAAGCCCTCTACAAACCTAAAAGACAGGAACGTTACACACAGTTATGTTGATGAAGCACCATAAAAGCACTTTATGTAAGCTTACAGCACTTTACATGGAGAAACAGAAGTGTTCATTTAGACAGACCTTACTGGGGACAGACAGAAAAAAAACGTCAATGTGGGGGTAAAAAAAAAAAACAGGGTTCTTTTTAGCTTCAAAAACTGGGAAGTGAGAAACAGAATTAGGGAAAAATAACTTTGAAATCTGCCAAAGACGGTCAGTAACTCCTGTTTAGTCGCTAAGAATAAGTGTGAATGGATGAATGTGAAAAGGTGCTTTCAGTAGCCAGTATGACTAGAAGAGCACTATGTAGGTACAGTCCATTTACTACCAAACTAAAAGTATAAAAATTGGGAGCGAGGAGAACGGGTGGAATATGCAAAGCGCCAATCTTGGCAGCGTGCAGCTGGAACACTAAAGGATAGCTCCAGATGACCTCAGCACATATATCCAGTGAAAGATATTTCATCTCTGGTTCTTGGTAGTATTACAGTATGTACATCAAAATAAATTATGCCTTGCATAAAGTAAAATGAACATCATTGAAAAAGACACCTGCTATTATCAACACATAAACATAACAACATTGAAAAGTAATGATCAGTGAAGGTTTTGTAACAGGTTAAAATGTGCACGTAAACCCTTGATGTGCACTAATAACACAAGGCTTGGAACTGCTTACTGGTCAGTAGCATCCCTCATTCGTCCCTTCATGAGGAACTCCACAGCAGAGCGAACCAGGGAGTCCTTATCGTCCATTTTAGTGGCACGTCTCAGGGAACCGATGAGGTTTAGGCTATCAGCTGCTTCTTCAACGGCAATGTTTGCCTCCTCAATAGTTTCAGCTTCTTGTGTCTGAGTGAATAAAACTCTAATTAAAGGTTGCAGGGAAGCTGGAGCCTATTAGCCAGCAATTAACAGGTACACCCTGGACAGGCCACCCGTCCATTAAAGGTCCAACACAAACCATCCCTACAGTCACTCTGAAGGAGAATTTAGAGAGACTAGTTAGCCTAACATCTGGATGATGGAAGGAAGCCAGAGAACCTGGAGAGAACTCACAAAATCATGAGGAGAACAAGCAAAGTCCACACAGTGCAGCCCGAAAGCATGTTCAACTAATGCTGGGCTCCCACCAAACGGTGTTCAGACTAAAAACAGAAGTCTTTAGGAAATCTGAGGAGTCTGACTGGAGTCACAGCACGGTCCCATTATCCCCATCGTCAGGTTTAAGCTGGTAATCTGCTCTGTGTAACGTCAGTCGTTCCTTAGTCTTGGATCTGCGACAATATCAAACGTGTTTAATATTATCGTAAGTCTCAATAACAAAACACAGTCAGCAACCAACAGATGAGCTCTGACAAACGCAGAAACATGACTCCTGTCAGTCAGAACAAAGAAAATAGATGAAGAAGAACCGGTGATGAATCATCGTAGGTGGAGCGTCCTGAAAGAGGAGCAGATGTTATTAAGAAGTAACGTCTGCTGTGGATCATTCATGTGTTACAGTATAAAGGTCTAACCAATGAGAGAAGAACAGAAACTCATTCATCCTCCAGAGGCTGATGAGTCGGTGTAACACCTGGTGGAGGTGTAAAGCCACACTTAATGAAATAATAGTGATGTGTAATTCCTCTCTGATCCTAGAAGGAAACTCTCCCCTTGTTTGCTTTGCTGTGTGCAGACCAGCCTTGTTCCATATCAGCTGTCCAACGTGTCACAAAAAATGCTGAAAGAATCTAGTTGTAGTCTGTAAATAGTGATTCAGTCTTTGTCAAATCTCAGTCTGAGACTTAAAACTCTAAACATTAGTCTTTAGGTGTGAGCTGCTAGTTTTCTAGAGTCTTTTGCAAATCTTTTAAAGGTCTTCTGATGTAAGCCCAGCATAATACACTTTACAATGAGAAGCAGAATGACTGCTAATAAGACTTACCTTCATCAGCTGCTCCCGGAGTTCATGATCGCTGACAGGGGCTGTTGGTAGCCCACAAATCTGCTCATACAGCCTCTCCGAGAAAAGATGGGGGCCAACACATACCGAAATCATTCTGGTAACAAACAAGTACGTCTTTGTCTCCGATGCTGCAGAGAAGAGGCAATTACAGTTAGAAAACAATTCCACAAGCTATAAGCTCTGATAATTAATGAAACACATTCACCAAAAAAGGAAGAATGAGTAAAAATCTGTAGAAAACTTGACATACAAAATCCCAAATCACTGATTTGTCTTCCTAAGCGTCTGTACTCAGTGCCAGGTGTCGATCTTTTTCATGGCCTTAAAGACGCAGCAACCATGGATGGCTTTCATGAGCAGTCTCAGGAACTCCTCCATCCACTGCCCCTCTGCTTTCGTCTCTTCGTCAGCAAAGACCACGTGGAGTGTTGCCTTTGGGTTGAAGCGCTGACGCTGGAATGCTTTCAGAGCCTTGAAGGATGTCGTGCCTGCAGACATTTATCTGATTGCTGGTTGGACACATACTGAAGTCCACTCCTCTGACCAGTTTGGACAAAATGGTTTGAAGATTAACTCTAAAAAGAGCGATGACAGGTAAAAATGGTATTATCTTTTTCTTTGTTCTTTTGGGGGAGCACAGTTTTATTGACTGAACATATGAAAAATGAACAATATTCTTAATATAGTCTTAATATGTATTTTGTACATTTTGATGTACATCAAAAGAGCAATCAGAACACATACTCATTCATAGCTTCCTCTTGTGGAGACAGTAAAAAGTGAGTCTCAGGATTCTGAAAGCCAGGCGAGACAGGGACCTCACTTTCATCATCCTCTATCAGAATTGGCGTGCAGGCCAAGTCTGGTATTGGGCTGGAAGAAGGAGGATCTTGTGGATTCCACAATAGCTCAGAGGAGGTCACTGTAATTGGTGGCTGCTCAGTGTCCATATGATTGGAAATCGATTCCTAACAGTTAGAAATGTCCAAATAAGAAGGCTGAGCAATGTTTGGAAGTGTAGAAATGCCAAAGATGAGAATTCAACAAAAACTTTAGTCTTACCTCAACATCCGCGCTTGACATCCAAAGTACATAGAATGTGGAGTTTGTTCTGATCCCTTGCTCAGAAATAACACCACGTGAGGTGCTTTCAATGGATGTGCTACAAGTGGCCTCCTGCAACTTAAAAACTTCACTGGCTTCCTCAACTTGACCAATAAAGTCAAACAGAACCTAGAATAGAGAAAAAAACTAAATGTTCTTGGGTAACTGCCTTTTATGTAATCATTTTGGCATGTTATTAGTAACATAAAATACTAAATGTAAAACAGTACCTGAACTGGCTCAGATTCACTAAATTTGCCTATCTTCACTGAACCATCAGGAAACTTAAACTTCAAGGAAATCCCATCCTTTGGTTCCTCTCGATTAGCCATTCGATGACAGCGCTCCCTGATGACCTTGAGTGTACATAAATATGTCATCGTTTACAGAGTGTGCAAAAAAAAAAAAAAAAAAAAAAAACAAGAGATAAGGTCAGAGTCAACATCAGACTTATTTTTACTGACTGATAAGAGCTCAGAGTAAAGGTAGGATGAAAGATAAATGCAACATTAGGCGTAATTATGCCTAACTGAGAAAATCTTTAAGCGCCTTAGTGCTTCATTAATTAAATGCTTAGATTTATGCTAATTTTGTTATTCAGTTTGATATGTTCTTATTTCTCTTTGATTTTGGGGCAAATGTCTTTGTTCATGAGCATAGAACTTTTTTTTTTCTACATCTGGTTACTACCATCCAGATTCACTACTAAAGACAAATGGAAGCAAACAGCAAAAAAGAAATGTGAATCAGACATATTTCCACTGACTCTTTTGAAGCAAATAAACAGACTGTAATTTCACCAGAGGGTCAGAGGTAGGTCAAGTTGTGAATGGTTGCAATTTCATAGGAAAAATGAGTAGTTCCTCCAACCAGAAGAAAACTTGGAGGAAAAATAAAGTGAGTTGAATACCCATGTAAAATGAGATGGAATTAATTTAATCTCTGAGAATATCTAGTATATTATATCATATCTGGTAAAATGGCAGTCAATCACTTGGATTAACTGTTTGCTGGCCCAGACCCGACCAGCTCATGATAGATGTCATTTGATTTGCTGCCAGGCAAGATGCAATTCGCAAAGTTGTATTCAGTCCATGCAATTTGATCCAGTATTTTCACAACAGGCAGAAAACACCTCAAATAACATCATACATTTTTTTTTTGAGAATTAGGTTTTATTTATTTATTTATTTATTTATTTATTTATTTATTTATTTATTATTATTTTAAACATCTCCATTGTCCTTCTCTTAGAAAAATTTAATTTGATCATATTTTATTAATACCCATAAGGGAAATTATCAATCAGAATTAATAATATCTTTTAATACAACTAAAACCTAAAATACAATGGAAACCTAACTAACCCTTACATCGCTACAGGGAATTGAGGGTTTTTCTGCACAGTCTGTCATGGTATCCCACTCCCACTTATTATTCTTGTCTGAAGTGTGTAACATATTTTGAAGTCTGTGTAGAACTCAGGTAAGATGGTTATTTATTCAAGAATATCACAGACCCCGATTTATTGCCTCTTTATACAATCTCCCTGTAATCTTCTCTCTGAGTGCAGGGTGAGAAGTGGGTGAATTGTTTAAAGATACAAAAACACTTGATAAACACACACACCAGAAAAAAACAACAACAAAAAAAGACAGCAAAAAGAAGAAAAAATGAAAGAAGAAAGAAGAAAGAGGAGACAAAAACACAACAGGTAGAAAGCAACAA
>JBAFSY010000005.1:38008012-38023645 GCA_036919915.1 Melanotaenia monticola | reverse complement strand
ACACACACACACACACACACACACACACACACACACACACACACACACACACACACACACACACACACACATATTATTTCAACCTAAAATGGACCCATCTTCAGCTTCCTGATCTTTCTGAGCTTAAGCAGCAAAACACTGAAGAGAAAAGTGTAGAGTTTGATGTGGAGGTGACATCACCTGTGGCAGGTAAGTGCTGGAGACACCTGGATGACGTTTTATTCAGGGTTGAGTTCAACCTGTTGATTCATTAAGGGAGATGCACGTTTGCTCCCTGCGTCCAGCACAGGAAAGCTGGAAGCTCCGAGCTCGGACAGGAAGCCTCGGCTCGGGTGTAAAATACTCTGACAGCCGGCTCTTCTGATGACCTTCAGCCAGAAAAACGCTGCTGGTATTTACAGAAACACGTTTTCCTGCAGCTGCGAGGTCATGATGCGACCTGAACACGTCTGTGTTTTCTGCTAGAAATATAGAAGAAAATCTAATTTACCGCCTCAAACAGAGTTCAGTTACAAACGGCTCAGACCTGCTTTTAGAGGAAGATGCACTTCGTGTGAATATGACAAGTTAAAGGAAAATATCAAGTTTTCATGTCCTTTTGTGTGTTTCCTGAAGTGTAATTGTGTGTGTGAAAAGGCTGTGAGAGCACCAACTTTCATGGTGGAGCCATGTTCTCGCTATGAACTGACATGTTTGCCAAGCGCGTTCAGCAGGTCCCTGAAAGGATGGCGCGTCAACCTGAAGCTCAACCTCCTCCATGAACGTCGTCCTGCTTCTTGTGCTGGTTACTCCGGCCTGGTCAGCTGGTTACTCCGGAATGGTCAGCTGGTTACTCCGGCCTGGTCAGCTGGTTACTCCGGAATGGTCAGCTGGTTACTCCGGAATGGTCAGCTGGTTACTCCGGCCTGGTCAGCTGGTTACTCCGGAATGGTCAGCTGGTTACTCCGGAATGGTCAGCTGGTTACTCCGGCCTGGTCAGCTGGTTACTCCGGAATGGTCAGCTGGCTACTCCGGCCTGGTCAGCTGGTTACTCCAGAATGGTCAGCTGGTTACTCCGGCCTGGTCAGCTGGTTACTCAGGCCTGGTCAGCTGGTTGTTCAAGTGTGCAGCAGGACATGTCCTGGCTGTTTGTGTGTTCCCAGTGGGGGGGGCGGTAGAACAGACACTTACCTTTTGTTTTACACCCAGTTTCAGTTTTAGCTATGCTGCTTCCTGCGTGTACCCTGCCTTCGTTATTGTTTGTTTTAAGTTGTGTCGGGATAGGTTAGGTTTGTTTGTGACAGACATCACATTAGTTTATGGAACTGCTGCTCTTTGGTTTGGATCTGTACATTCTTTATGGATTCACTCGGTGGGTTTTATCCAGGGTTTTGTTCATTCCTTCGTATTCTCTAACCCCAACACTTGGTTATTTCTTTTACAGGTTTTATTCGCCGTTTCACTGCTGTGCCAATAAAAAAAGCTGATTATAATTTTACATCTGTCCCAATGTTATCTTTTTTGTTACGCCCAATCATACCCCTACCCCATAACAGACGGTAAAAACAGCTGTAATATCTTTGTGGTTTCATCTTCTCTCCATTCTCCAGGAACGTGGGCTTCCTTCTACAACGTGTGTGTGAAGTTAACTGTTGATCCTGTTTTAACTTCAGGATGTTTACATGATGCTTCTCTAGCTCGCCGCTGGGCGATGGACTGGCAGCAGGTTCGGCCGTGACCCTGAACTGGATCCGGAGGATGCAGCAGGACGTCGGGGCTTCGGTGTCTCACCTCAGTGGTTGTTTGAGCTTCACGGCTCCTCATGACGCCGAGAACAAGACAAACGTTTCATGTTCTCCTGCAGGTGGAGTAAAGATTAAATTATACACACACACACACACACACACACACACTAACACACACACACACACACATACACACACACATACACACACACGGATCTTTAAAAGGTTTCATGTAGAAAAAAATTCTGATAAAAACTGATTTTTATGTTTTTTAACACAAATACCTGTAAAAAGTTCAAAGTAATCAGATTACTGAAATAGATTTGGTACGAAGAGCAGTTATTGATTCATGATCAGTTATTGATTAATGATCAGTTATTGATTAATGAGCAGTTATTGATTCATGATCAGTTATTGATTAATGAGCAGTTATTGATTCATGATCAGTTATTGATTCATGATCAGTTATTGATTAATGACCAGTTATTGATTCATGATTAGTTATTGATGGCAGCAGTTTTTGAGAAAAATCACGTTTCTTGTAAAAGGAAAATTCTCTGTATTGATCAGCATATTTGAAGTACACAATCATTGTGGAACAAGAAGAAATACTTTCATGGTGCAGTACATAAACCTTCTTCATGGTAACTGAACTCCTTCGTGTGTGTTGCTCCTGCAGGCCTGTCGCCTGGCTAACAGAACATATTTATAGTGATGATAGTCTAAGTTTTTGTTTTAACAACGGGTCATTTGTACCTCACAGAAAAGTAATTAACTAGTTCATCAGGTTTAGGCGACCTAAATGACGACTGTCAGTAGCAGATTTAATCCGCTGTGACTGGCAGGCTAATTAAGCTAACGATGGCATCTGTTTCTGGATGATTCATGTTAAAGCAGGAACCCTGTGAACGTTAGCATCAAACTCTCGCTTTGACATCGACATGTTGAAGCTCTAAAACAGGACCACCGTTCTCTGCCGTTACCTGGACTAACGTCTAATCTTCACCATACTGCTGTTTGAACGGTTTCATTCACTTTAAGGAAAAACTGGAAATGTTGATGGAGTCTTTTAGAAGAGGAAACAAAAGTTCACCGTGACGACATGCAGTTTAAGTTAAGAGGAGTAACTGGTACTGCTGCAGCACCCAGTGTGTGTGTGTGTGTGTTTAGGTAGCTGCTCTGACTGGACCACGCTGAGACCTCCTCCCCCTCCAGCCTGTCTGGGTCCTCCAGTCAGGTGAGGAAGAAACTAGAGAGACTGAACCAGAACCAGATAGTGTCAGACTTTAAATGGACCACGTCAACAGCTCGATTCTTTCTTTTTCTACGACAAAAAAGAATTATCTTCACTTCCTGTCCTCTCGCAGAGCTCCACAACGAGAAGAAGAAGTGATGGAGAAGAACTTCCCCCTGAAAGTGAAACTCTGGTCAGATGGAAACCAGTTAGGTTTAGGAATGTTGCTGGTTCTGGATCTTGTTCAGTAAAAAATGACTCTGTCTGATCTGAAGATGGAGCTTCTGAACTTCAGCAGCTGGTTTTTATTTCCTGTAAAAGCTGAGAAGTGAAAGATGTCCGAGTCAGTTTTTACAAACCAAACTGAACCAAATTTCTCTGATGAAGACCCCAGATCCAGAACCAGGTTCTCTCCGTGTTTTAAGATCTACTCGAAGCATATTTTAGTTTTTACATAAAAGCCTCCCTCTGCTGGGCTGAAATCAGCTGTCAAATATTTCAAGATTTAATATTTTTATTTTTCTGGATTTTATTTTTTCAAATCTGTTTATTTCAGATTTTCTTCTGAGTTTTCACTTTGTCTATTTTTTCATGTGACTGGATTTTTTGGACCTCGTCCTCATGAAGCTTCTGGTTCTGTTTGGTTCTAACGACCGACTTGCTGTGTGTGCGCGCGCGCGCCCGTGCGCGTCCATCAGCAGGTCTGAAAATCATTTTCCATCTCATGAACCTATAAATCAGAACACCAGAACTTCCTGTTTGGACTTCCATCATCCTGCGGCTCCAAGTCCCCCTCCCTCCCGTGATGTGACGTCATCGACACGGGCCCGCCCCTTCCGCCGGGCGGGTCTCTGGGATGCAGCAAAGCATCTTCTGCATCCAGAACCAGGAGAACTGAACTCAGAACGGATTCCGGAGCACCGAGCATCAGGTGAGTGACTTGAGACCGGCAGCTGAGCTCCGAACCGGTCTGGCCCGGTCTGCTAGTCCTCCAGCTGGTTGCGAATCAGCTGATATCACCGTTTTCACCTTGTTTCTGCAGAAACTCCGATTACATCATCGTCTTCGTTGACCAATCAGAGACGTCGTCGTCGTGCAGCTCGGCTCTGTCCGTCCGAACCTCACAGGAAGTGGAGGTGAGTCCGAGGCGCGAGCAGAACCGGGTGGTGTTTACCTGAGAGTTACCGTGTTTTCTAGACAGGTGAAGCTCCGATCAGCTGATTGGAGAAAATCACAAAGTCAGAAAAGTGTTTTCCTTCAATCAGGAGTGATGATGATGATGATGATGATGATGGTGATGATGATGATGATAATGATCTCCAGCTCATGCGTTTTACACCAGTCGCGATCTCCCTACTGCGTTTAAGGACGTCAGTTCATCTCAGTGACGTGAACCTGAACACATCGTCTGTAATTTACAGATTTAATTTAATCAAGTTTCTTCATCAAGAAACGTCTTCATCATCGTCACGAACTGAAAACAGACTCACATCAGTCCAGATCAACCCAGTTCAGATAACTTCTCCAGACTCAGTTTGGTCCAGACCAGTTCTGATCAGGTCTCATCAGGGGTGTTTCCAACCTTTACGAACATCCTGAGCCGAGTCCGACCAGATTCAGAGATATTTATTTTCATATAAAAAGTTTTATAGTCAACACGTAGTACTCATGTAGACACGTAGTACTCATGTAGAAACGTAGTACTCATGTAGAAACGTAGTACTCATGTAGACACGTAGTACTCATGTAGACACGTAGTACTCACGTAGTACTACGCAGAAAAGTGCTGGTCTGGAGCAGTAATCATGAGATATAATCATTAGGACTCTGTGTTCTGCCTGTAGGCACTTTTTCTGTTTAGTAAAATAACAAAACAAACATCATCAGGTCCGTCCAGGTTTAACAAGGAAACCCAACGATCGGGTTCCAGATCACCACGAACGTCCTTCCCTCGGCACTTTGGGTTGGGCTGATCCCTCCATGGAAGCTAGAAGAAAGAATCTTTTTTTTTAAGACTGACTCATGATCTCTTCAGCAGGTTGTGGGTCAGGATGTTTGGTGGCGCCTCAGATCGGATCCAGAGAGACCGGGACCGAGCTGGAGGTCTGGGCTCGGTCCAGCAGGCTGTTCCCTACCTGAACCAGGATTTTCAGGCTCTGAAGGAGGAATGTCTGCGGACCAGGTCTCTGTTCCAGGACCCAGTTTTCCCTGCTGAACCGACTTCACTGGGCTTCAAGGAACTTGGACCATCAACTGCCAAGACCAGAGGAGTGGAGTGGAAGAGGCCCACGGTGAGAACCAGAACTTGAGTTCCAGCTAACTGATAAGTTGTCAGTAACGTAGAAGTTCTCCTCAAACACTTACTGCTCCTCTTTACTCTGGAATGGAGGCTGGGATGGACTTCCTGTCTGTGGCAGGAAGTGAGGACTTAATGTTTGATGTCTTGATGTTTTTCTGACTCATGCTTGCCTCTAATTGGCTGTTCCAGGAGCTGACAGCTGACCCTCAGTTCATCGTGGGCGGGGCCACCAGGACGGACATCTGTCAGGGGGCGCTGGGTGAGTCAGCAGGTCATGTGACCTCAGCGTAACTGCTGTAACTGACTGTACTGAACAACAGTAAGTCAGACAGCGCTAGAGGCTCCGCCTCCTCACCGACAAACATGCTGCACAGCATCAGTTCTGGTCCTCAAGGGCCGATGTCGTGCAGGTACTGAATGTTTTCCACCACCTGATTCAACACCTGAGTCAAATAAAAAATGGATCCAACAACTTGTCACACAGTCTGCACCAGCCTGTTAATAACACGGTCGTTTGCATCAGTTGTGATGCTGCAGGGACACATCCAGTACCTGTAGGACACCAGCCTTTAAGGAGCGGAGTTGGTGATCAGCTGTTTTCTCCAACCATCCAGAATACTTCCTGCTGGGTTTCTAGGAAAGCTGCAGGTGTGTGGGATGGTTTGGACTCACTATGTC
Organism: Melanotaenia monticola; assembly: GCA_036919915.1. Taxonomy (NCBI): domain Eukaryota; kingdom Metazoa; phylum Chordata; class Actinopteri; order Atheriniformes; family Melanotaeniidae; genus Melanotaenia; species Melanotaenia monticola. The sequence continues at coordinate 38,017,710 of JBAFSY010000005.1, read as the reverse complement.
AGCGCTTTCGTGCTAAAAGGCAAGGCAGGTTTATTTGTACAGAGCCTCTCAGAGATAATTCAAAGGGTTTTACTATGAAAAGACTCATTCTGTCAGGTGGAGGTGTGATTTTGAGAAAACAGGATGGAGAAGAGAAAAATTCAACAATGGAGACAAAATGATGAGAGAAAAGATTCTAACCAAGATCACCTGCTTCAAGCAAGTCTGAAAGCAAGAGTAATGTTATAAAGGAGGAAAGTGTAAGAAATAGCTGACTCTGCTGCAGCAGCTGGAGAAACCTGTTAATCCAGGAAACACATGGAGGAGGGCGGAGCCTCTGGTCAGCAGCGGTCCTCACAAGAGCAGAACGACAAACACATCTTTGTGTGTGAAAAGCTGGCCGACCTCCAACCGACTGGGTGGAGTACTGTGTGTGTTTTTGTGCGTGTTTATGTGGGTGTGTGTTGGGCAGGAATGATCACTCTCCTCCCTCTTGTGGGCGGAGCTTTGTGTGTTTGTGCTTCTTTGGCTCCACCTGCTGGGCGCTGCTGGTATCACAGCTGTAAGTCTGAGCGCTTCAGTCCATGTGTTTAACTTCAGTCAGTAATAAAAACCCAGCAATCAGTACTGATTTACTTGAACCTTGTGAAAGTTAAGTCTGTCCTCATCTGTAGACTGAAAGACGAAAATAAACGTCCAAACAGAAACCTGCATTCTGAGTCTGTAAAGTCAACAAATTCAATTAAATTCAAATGACATTAAAACCAGAAACTTTCAGTCAAACCAGGTTAGTGAATAAAGTGTCTAATAAACTGGTTTTATTTTACAGTCCCTATTCCAACAAAGTCAGGGCTGTATATGTAAATAAAAGCAGAACGATCTCATCCACAAATAAAAAGCTGTTCCTGTAGCAGCGCTTCTGTCCGAGGTGCTCTTCGGATAGAGAAGACTTGATATTACAAAACTTCCAAGGCACTTTTCCTCAGCGTAACAAAATGCCTTTATATTTATGGCAAATTAAAAACACCAGAATTTCTCTTTTACACGTGTCTCCCATGTTCTGCCGCCTGTAACTGTCCTTCAGAGACTGTTTTCAAACCTACAGCTTCTCCTGATGATACTGTCCCTCCTCAGAAAGACGTTTTTACCACGTCTTTTAATGCCCGTCTTAACCATGTTAACCCTTTAGGTGACAGAGTTTTTAAAGTTTTTAAGCTTTTTAAGGTTTTAAGTCTGTGAATGAGAAAAAAACTGGATGCAGAATAAGAAAAATAAGTTTACTTGTCCTGAACGTAGTTCAGAGCCAGCAGTCCTGTTCTGGTTGTAAAATACTGCATAAAGCAGTGTTTCTTAGTCCAGGTCTGCAGGACCCACTGCCCTGCTAGACTAACGCTGGTACACATAAAGATTATTCAGCTGGTTTTGTCCTGATTTTCCTCCTTCGTGACCAAAGACAGCAAACGCCCGATTATCTTACGTCTTATAAGGTTTCATAACTTGACCCTGTGGTCTGAGGTGTGTTACGAGCAAATTCATCCCGACGATCGGCTCCGAAACGGGTCGTGGCCAAAAACTGGAAATATTGAATATGTTCAATATTTATGACCAGAAGTCCTCTTGTGTGGGGAAGGCCGACGGCTCCTGACAGAGTGGACGGTGGACAGTGGACAGCGAGCTGACTGGGAAGCAAGGACGGATATAAAATCCGTGTTCATCTCCTGTCTGTTGTTTTCAGTTCTAGGTTTTTCTGTTAATAATAGTCGATAGACCACCATCCTTCCCTTGTCCCGTAGATCCTCTTCCATGCTCGCTGTTGTGTTTTCTGGTTGTGACCATGATTTTTCTTCTCCGTTTTCCCATTCATTTCATTCATGTGTTGAAGTAGGGTCACCTCTTAAACTGTGGGTCCTGACCACCAGGATTAAGAATCCTTGTTATAAAGCAACGACCAAGAGTTTTATAATCAAAATGTAGAGTTTAAATTTAAAACACAAACTGAGGAATATTTTATTCTGATCAGATATTATTATTTTCCTGTCTTCCTGTGATCTTCCTGCTGGTCAAACAGTCTGATTAAATCGCTTAATATGGATCCCAGAGACGTTCAGAACATGAGGCAAACAGGAAATTCCCTCCTCTCAAACATCAGGCAGTTTCTAGGAAAAACTGATGTTACAGGAAACACCTGATGGCACTTCTACCTGATTGATCTGCAAATGGACGTCCATTAGCAGCTGGTGCTGTTGAAGTTAATGTTTAGCCTAGCATTAGCGTGTCCCCACGGACCATCAGGTTAATGGAGTCAGCTGATGTTTGGTCTGCAGGCCCATGTTGGGTTATCATCTGATCTAAAGTCAGTGCTGACAGGAAGCTTTTCATGGTGTGTAAACACATTAACAGAGAAGCCTGCTGTTTGATGACTCACGTCAGGAGACTGACTGGAACCATGATGGCTGATGTTATATGTGGCCAGCAGGAAGAGAAGCAGCAGCCATGTTAACGCCCAGAAAATCGCCCAATCACATCACGTCGGATTCATCTCCAGGGATGAGAGCCAGAGTCCATTAACACAGCAGCTGTTTTTCATCAGATGCCTGAAACTCTGAAGACACTTCAGGTGTTGTCAGGAGTTCAGCTTGAAATCTAAGGTGGAAATTAGGAAGGATAAACCTGTCAGGTGAGCTACGTCTGTTTTCCAGGTGACTGCTGGCTGTTGGCCGCCATCGGCTCTCTGACTTTGAATGACCGTCTGCTGCATCGTGTAGTTCCTCATGGCCAGAACTTCAGTCAGCAGTATGCCGGTATCTTCCACTTCCAGGTGAGAGTCCACCTATTCAAACACCACACCCACCTGTCCAATGACTACACCCATTTATCAAAGGCCACACCCACTTACAATGACAGGAGCAAAAGTCTTTCTTTAGGACCTCTGGATCAGGGTCATAATTAATTAATATAATTAATCTTTTATTTATTCTGTCAGTCTGTTCCCGTCCATTTGTCCGTCTTTCATCGACCATTTCCCGTCTCCCTGTCCATCCGTCCCTTCTCCCTTTTCAGTTCTGGCAGTTTGGGGAGTGGGTGGACGTGGTGATTGATGACCGCCTGCCCGTCAAAGATGGAAAACTCCTGTTCGTACACTCGGCTGAAGGCAGCGAGTTCTGGAGCGCCCTGGTGGAGAAGGCCTATGCCAAGTAAGTTCTGCCCGTCTCTGGAGACAGCGGACAGCTTAGTTCCAGATAAATGTTGAGTTAGTCCAAAGTTTCCTGCAGGAACTTCGATGGTTCTGATGGAGTTCTGGATGTTTCTGAGCGTGTTCCTCTGTTCCAGGCTGAACGGGTCATATGAGGCGCTGTCCGGCGGCAGCACCACGGAGGGTTTTGAGGATTTTACCGGCGGTGTGTCAGAGATGTTCGAGCTGAAGAACGCTCCCAGAGATCTCCATCGGATCATTAGCAAAGCTCTGCAGAGAGGATCTCTGCTGGGCTGCTCTATAGACGTCAGTGTGCAGATGATTCGTGGAGCAGAACGCTCAGCTTCCAGAAAAACCTCAGTTTTTATTTCACGTTTTAATCCTTAAAAAACTTTGCATTTCTCTTCATGAACTAAACAGAACCTCAGAACTCTGCTTCCTTCTCAGATCACCAGCACCTTTGACATGGAGGCGGTCACCTTCAAAAAACTTGTGAAAGGCCACGCCTACTCTGTGACGGGCCTCAGACAGGTTAGTACCTAAACTGTGGCTGGATGTCGGACTTTGACACATTATTATGGGACAGGATGTTGGATGTTGGGACATTTGTACACAGCAGGATGTCAGATTACCTTTTCATCTATTAGTTTTGGGTTTCTACCTCTCAAAGTGTTTGTGGGTGCTTGTGTTGCAGGTGGAATACCGTGGCCGGCAGGAGCTTCTGATCCGGATCAGGAATCCCTGGGGTCAGGTGGAGTGGACTGGAGCATGGAGCGACAGGTCAGTGCATCAAATGGATGCAGCTGGTGGAGTTGGAGAAGCAGTTCTGCTAATGAATCTTGATGTTTCAGCTCCTCAGAGTGGAACCACATTGACTCTGCAGAGAAGGACGAGATGCTGTGTAAGATGGAAGACGGGGAGTTCTGGTAGGTCGGTACTCGTTGGTCTGAGGCTTCTGTAACTCCAGAGTCCAGTAAGACGTGTCTCTGTGTGTCAGGATGTCTTTCCAGGAGTTCATGCATCAGTTCTCACGTTTGGAGATCTGTAATCTGACTCCAGATGCTCTGAGTCAGGACTCCACCGGATTCTGGACCACCATGATGTTCGAGGGCAGCTGGAGGAAAGGAAGCACCGCCGGCGGCTGCAGGAACCACCCCAGTAAGGATGGATGGGGAGGAGGGGAGTTAGACCGAATTGGATTTTAAATGAGTCCCACCATGATGTGACTTGTTTACAAGATGTTCTTTAAAGTGTTTGTTCTCTTCAAGAGAAGATAGTGAACAGAACCACTGAGTTTCCCCTGTGATGTCCCTGCAGACACGTTCTGGATTAACCCTCAATATAAGATCTCTCTGCTGGAGGAGGACGATGACCCCGAGGACGACGAGGCCACCTGCAGCTTCCTGGTAGCTCTGATGCAAAAGGACCGCCGCCGCTACCGCCGGCACGGCCACGACACACACACTATCGGCTTTGCCATTTACGAGGTCAGAGCTCATAGATGTTATCATGAGTCTGTCACGATGATCACGTCACTTTTTTAATGTGTCCTTCCAGAGGGCCAGGACACGCTTGTAAAGGAGATTCTTAATCTCAATCAGTTTTTTCCTGGTTAATTAAATACAATAAATAAATCAGTCACATTTTAAAACATATGACATAAAAACACAAGAATGTATAAATTATGAGCTCCGTCCAGTAATCTATAACAAGGTGCATAGTAAAAACCAAATAACCACTAAATAGGTGCAAAGTATCTGCAGCACACAGCAGCAGCCTCGTCCTCTCTGTGGCCCGGATGGAAAACCTGTTTTTTGTAGCTGGACGAACAGACGGGCGGCGACCAGAAGGAAGTCGCTGGTATTCATGGTTCAGAGGATGCGTTCTGTCTTCACGTCCTTCATCAACCTGATGCTGTTAAACACGTCGTCCAGGCTGCTGAATTTCACCTCAGCTACTTTAGATGCACCAGGGAGGCCTTTTCCTGGATGGCAAGGTTTCCATAGCAACACAAGATTGAAAAGGAAATGACAGATTCAATAAGTGCTATAAAACATTTTCATCAGGCGGTTTCATGAAAACAAAAGAGGCCTTTCTAGCAAAGCTGCACAGCTTCAACTTATTATCAGTTATAGAGCCAAGATGTTTGTAGCTGCTTGTTAGTAACACTGTGGAGCTGGAGATGCTCGTCAATGCAAACCAACTTTGTTTTCTTCACACCAGCCTCCAGAACCTGGCCGTGGCCATCTTCATCATCACCGCTCAGCAGGCCAACTAGAGCTGCATCGTCTGCATATTTTATAAGAAAAGGCGTGTGTGTGCTGGCTAACACAGCTGATTCGGTATTAAAGGACAGATTAAACACAACCTTGATGTGAGCTGCTGGAGGATGTTCCTTTTACTCTTCTAAAAACTCTAAAATCCAACCCACCACATACGCAGGAGTTAGCCGGTTTATCAGCTAAGATGCTGACAAATGAGAAATCAACAAGCAGTCTAGCATGAATCTAACTACTTTCAAAATGCCTGCATACAGAATTAGGTGAAGAAGAACTGGCATCTTGTACCCCTCTGTTTACTCTAAGGGCAAATTGCAAAGGGGCAAATGAATGCTCAGTTTTTGCTAATATTTCTGCCTTGGCTAGTTTTTCCAGTTGTTTCATTACCGTAGCGGTTAAAGCCACCATGTGAGGGTAGTGGGTTGCTTGGGTTGCACCAGGATGGCACCTTTAGTTTAAAAAGAGACATTAAAATTAAAAATAGTTCTTTTTTCTCCCCAGTACACCATTCATATAGTAGAATAGATTATTTTTTTATTGATAGATCTCTCCTTCACTTGGTATCAAATGTTGAGTATTCAACTATAATAGAATCAGATCATTCTCCTGTACTTCTAGATCTTGTGCCTTCCTTAAACAACAAAATACACCCCCCCTGGAAATTGGACAAAACATTACTAGCTGATAAGGACTTTTGTGACTTCCTTTCCAAAAAAATTAGTGAATGTGTAGAATTTAATAAAAAAGATGTTTCCCCATCACTGCTTTGGGAAACACTGAAAGTCGTGATCAGAGGGGAAATTATCTCATACACTGCTAGACTTAATAAATTGCAGAAACTTGAACAAGATCAGCTTATTAAATCAATAAGTGAAATAGATACCTTATATGCAAATGCTCCCTCTCCTGAACTTTATAAAAAAAAGCTGGACCTTCAGACTAAATATAATTTGTTATCTACTGCTAAGACAGAACGTTTACTGCTGAATTCGCGAGGTCATCTTTATGAGCATGGAGATAGGGCAGGCCGTCTCCTCGCACACCAACTTAAGCGTCACACAGCTGGTCAACAGATTCCCCAAATTAGGTCATTGAATGGCAATCTAACAATTGACCCAGATGAAATAAATGAAACATTCTCATCATTTTACTCAAACCTTTATAAATCAGAAACAAAAAATGATAATAGCGACCTGGAACATCTTTTCAGTGGTTTTGTTGCTCCATCTATCACTGACAATCACAGGACTGAGACTGAACGTCCACTGCAACTGAAGGAGGTTGTCGATGCCATATCAGCAATGCAGAGTGGTAAGGCACCTGGCCCTGATGGCTACCCCATGGAGTTCTTTAAAAGATTTTCCAACCAGCTGTCCAAAATTCTACTGGACATGTTCAATGACTCTTTTTCCCGAAGTTCACTTCCAAGAACGCTGACCGAGGCTGCGATCTTCCTTCTACTGAAACCTGGTAAAGATAATACTGAATGTGGCTCATACCGCCCTATCTCCTTGCTAAATTGTGATGTAAAGATTTTAGCCAAAATTCTAGCCTGCCGTTTGGACCCAGCGATGCATGATGTGATTTCAACTGATCAGACTGGATTTGTATCTGGACGTCAGCCATTTGCCAATATACGTTGTCTTCTGAATGCTATTCACTCCCCTGCGTCCAGCGTGGTGCCTGAAGTGGTCATCTCGCTGGACGCAGAAAAAGCCTTTGATAGGATTGAGTGGGGATATTTATTTAAGTGCCTAAAAACGTTTGGTTTTGGTCCAAATTTTACCTCATGGATCAGGCTCTTGTACACTTCCCCCATGGCCTCAGTGATTACAAATGGGAAACGGTCTCAGTATTTCCAACTGTCCAGAGGAACCCGTCAAGGTTGCCCAATCAGTCCTCTTTTATTTATATTAGCTATAGAACCTTTATCCATCATTCTTAAATCATCAGCCCTACTTAAAGGAATCAATAGGGGAGGAGAAGAGCTTAAAGTATCGTTATATGCAGATGACCTGTTATTGTACGTTTCTGACCCCATTTTATGTATACCCCATATTTTAGATGTTCTACAAACATTCGGGACTATTTCTGGATATAAACTAAATTTAGGTAAAAGTCAGTGCTACCCTGTTAATGACTTAGCTCTTCAGTTACCTGACAATGCCCTACCATTCCAGATGTCTAGAAATGGTTTCAAATACTTAGGTATTAATATCACAAGAAATATGGAAAGTCTATATCATGCAAACTTCCTTCCCCTACTTAATAAGACTGAAATAGATCTTAGGAACTGGAGAACACTCAACTTGTCCCTTGCAGGCAAAGTAAACTGTATTACAATGACTATACTTCCGAAATTTCTTTATTTGTTTCAGTGTATCCCCCTCTATATCCCCAAATCCTTCTTCAAATTAGTAGAAAGAACCTTTACCTCATTCATCTGGAGTGGTAGGAGCCCCAGAATGCGCTTAGAGCTATTACAGAGACCTAAACATCAGGGAGGCTTGGGACTCCCAAACTTACGCCACTACTATTGGGCTGTTAATATTCAAAGAATTATGTTTTGGCTGCAGGCACCAGGTTCTAATTGGATTCGCCTTGAGGCGTCTTCATGTAAATCAACAACACTTGCGGCCTTGGTAGGTTCTAACCTGCCTTGTTCTTTCTCACAGTATGTTACGCATAATCCAGTTGTTGTAAACACTTTAAAAATATGGTTTCAATTCAGGCAGGCTTATGGATTTAAACAATTACTTAACATTAGCCCTATACGTAGTAATCACCTCTTTCCCCCAGCTCAGGTGGACCCTGCATTTACTCTCTGGCAAAACCAAGGGATTATTAGGTTTAAGGATATGTACTTTCATGGTGTATTTGCAAGCTTCACTGACCTTTCACGTAAATTTGCTCTTCCTCAGTCCAGCTTTTTTCGGTACCTTCAAGTTCGTCATTTCCTTCATCAGCACAACCCAAACTTTCCAAACATGCCTCCAATGTCGATGCTAGACGAGGTGCTAGAACTGGCGGTCAACTCGAAAAGACTTGTGTCCAAGTTAAAGAGCCATATATCAGCTCTTGATAATACTAGTCTTGTGAAAATAAAAACAGGTTGGGAGGAGGAGCTCGGATATGAAATAGATGAGGATATGTGGAATGCCGCCTTACAAAGAGTCAACAACAGCACGTCTTGTGCTAAACTGAATATAATACAGTTTAAAGTTTTGCATAGAGTCCATTTCTCAAAAGCAAGGCTCGCAAGGATATATCCCAACTTAGATGCGAATTGTGACCGATGTCAAAAAAGTCCAGCCAATTTAACCCACATGTTCTGGTCGTGCCCTGCCTTGGTGAATTATTGGTCTATTGTCTTCAGAATATTTTCAGAGGCACTCAACGTTAACTTCCATTGTGATGCGGTGGCGGCCATTTTTGGTATTATAGGCCAAAACCATCCCACAATTAAGAAAAGCCACAGAGACATATTTGCTTTTGTAACATTAATTGCAAGGAGAAGAATTTTGATGCAATGGAAATCAAAAAATGCTCCAAAAGCATCCATGTGGATTTCAGATCTGATGCAGCACATACAGTTAGAGAAAATAAAATACTCACTCAGAGGATCTAAAGATAAATTTTTCACTGTCTGGGGCCCAATTTTTATATATTTAAGCAAATTTAAAACCCTGCCTGAGACCCCCTCGCATTCTGGAATCTCAACATTTCCTAGTTATTAGTTTGCAAACTCCTTTCAACATATCACATATTGACCAACTATGGATTTGGTTAAAGCAGTAATTTTGGTTAACTAATCTGCCTTGGACAAATGCTGGACAGTATCCATACACAGGTACAACTCATGACTTTAGACATGACCTCGGTGGCCTTGTTTGTGTAGGTCTTAACACTTTCCTTTGTTGGACTGCTGCAGGTTGCCATGACAACGGCCCAACTGGTTCACCAGCCTTCATCCATAGGTGCCTTTTAGAACTTTATTCTTGTTTTTGCTTAATTCCTTAAACCATTTTGTATATCTGGGAGTGGTTCTATTGGGTGGGTTTTGGTTAAGTTTTTATATTATTTCATTTTGGTCTGTATTGTTTACCTCTTATCTTCCTTCCTTTCTTTTTTTTTTCAAAGACTAAAACATTTACTCTCTTTTTTGGGGGGGGAATGCTGGCAGAAATATTTTACAAATTTGTAATGACTGTTATGCCTGTCTGTCACTGTTTCCAATAAAAAAATAA
>JBAFSY010000005.1:37878811-37893280 GCA_036919915.1 Melanotaenia monticola | reverse complement strand
CCTCTGTTCTTTACCAGTCCCTCTGTCCTCCACCTGTCCCTCTGTCCTCCACCTGTCCCTCTGTCCTTTACCAGTCCCTCTGTCCTCCACCCGTCCCTCTGTCCCTCTGTCCTTTACCAGTCCCTCTGTCCTCCACCCGTCCCTCTGTCCTTTACCAGTCCCTCTGTCCTCCACCCGTCCCTCTGTCCTCCACCCATCCCTCTGTCCTCCACCACTTCCTCTTGCCTTCATCTGTCCTAACATACCCCCGCTCCCTTTGTCCCCCATGTTGCCACCTTGTCCCCCACCTCCTCAGCAGCGTAGTGTTTCCGGGCCAGCAGAGCCTTCCCGAGCTCGATGCAGGAGGTGAAGCTGTCGTTTCGGGCATCGATCTCTGCCTTGATGCCCTGGTGGTTGTTCATCAGCAGCTCCACGGACGAAACATCTCTGAAATCACAGACAGCGTCAACAGCTCGTCTCCACGCCGCTGAACTATGGTGGACTGTGGCATCCAGACCTACCTGGGTTTCTCCTGGGCCTCAATGAGCCGGATCACGTCCTCCATCCACAGCATCAGATCTCGAACCATGCTGAAGAAGCGGAACTTGTCCCCGGTGTCGAGGAGGCGGAGCCGCCGTCCGTCGCAGGACTCCAGGAGGCTCCTCCAAGCCTCCAGAACTTCGCTCTCCCGGCGCTGGATGTCGTCCGCCTTGTCGCCGGCGTACGCCGACTGCAGGCGCACGGCGTCCTCCTGCAGCTGCCTCACCTGCAGGTCGACCGCACGTTATTTCAGAGATGTTTATAGAGTTCTGCCGACCACCCGACCCGGCCCAGTCCAACTCACCTGCGTTCCTAGCGCCTGGATGTCGTGTTCGAAGGTGGTGTGCATCCTCTGCAGCGTCTCCACCGTGTTCTGGTCGCGGCCCACGTCCTCCGGCAGCATCTTCTGTTTATCGGCAATGCGGACCAGAATCTCTTTGGCGTCGTGGTAGAATTTGTGGAGCTCGAAGGAAGCGGCGAGGATCTGCGTCCTGGTGTCGATGAGCTCCAGCAGGTCTGCCCAGGCCTCGTTCAGCCCGTCCTTCCACTCCGCCACCGTGGCCGCGTCGCTGTGGCCGGCGTTGATCAGCTCGTCCGCCAGCCGGTTCACCGCATCCACGCGTTCCTGTCCGATGTTCCCGGTGTCCCGCGCAAACTCCCGGAACCGCTCCTGCAGCATCTGAAAACAGGTCAGAACACAGCGGTTATGGATCAGGTTCTGGATTTGCATTAAGATCTGGATCCATAGGACTCTGGATCAAGGTCTGTATCTGCTTCTGGATCAGGGTCTGTATAGATTCAGATATGGTTCTTGGTCTGGTTCTGGATCTGGTTCGGTATCTAGCTCAGTATCTATATCAGGGTCTGGATCTGGTTCTGTATCTATATGTGGTTTTGTATCTAGATCAGGATCTGGATCAGGGTCTGGTTCTGGATCTGGTTTTTGGCTCTGCATCTGGTTCTGTATCTAGTTTTGTTTCTGGTTCCGGTTTCTGGTCTGAATGTGTATCTGGATCAGGGTTTAGATCTGGTTCTGCATCTCAGTGTTATGCTGAAGCATCATCAGGTCACATGACATCCTGTGACATCATCAGTGACATACCGTGACGTGTTCGTAGTCCTGACCCAGCTCGTGTGACCCGGCCACCACTTCCCGCTCGGCGATCCACTGCTCCAAGTCGTCCACCTCCCGGTTGAGCTGGAAGAGGCGGAGCCTCTCGTCCAGTTTGCCCCGCCTCTCTTCTGATAGGTCCTTGAGACCAGCGTACAGTTTGTCCACCTGAGACTGCCGCATGCTGATTCGCTCGCTGGCACACACACACACACACACACACACACAGACACACACTAAATTATTGACTACTGTTCAGACATCAACATGGACGTCTCCAGGTGACATGGCAGCTGCCTCACCTCTCGGGGTGTCCATCTGCCACCAGTCCTCGGCTGGTCTTGGACAGCTGGTGGACGGTCTCAGCGTAGTCCTCCACCGCCTGCTCCATGATCTGGTGCTTCTTCAGCATGGTGACGGCGCTCTGCTCATCCTGATCACAAAAAATGCTGTTTAGCGTGAATCTGATGCAGGAACAGTCGGAGCTCCGCCTCCCAGACCTTGAGGGCGGAGCTATGACCGGATCGTGGTCAGACAGGTGGTGTTACAGGGTGCCCCCACCTTGGCCTTCTCCTCTGACATCATGTAGAGCTCCTGTTCACTCATCCAGGCCTCAGCCTCGGCGGCGTCGAAGTAGTACTGCTGGGCCTTGTGGGACTCCTTCAGCCGTCCGTGGCGTCGCTCCATCTCCTCCATCAGCTGCCTCCACAGCTGCTGCAGCTCCGCCAGGCGCTGCCGGATCACGTCGCCGTTGGAGGACTCGTCCTGAAGGAGGTTCTGGCTGCGCTCTAGGATGTCGTTGATGCGAGGTTGATGGCCCTGGATCTCCTTCTGCAGCGTCTGAGGGCCACAAAGTCAGCTTCCATCAGAGCAATCCCCACCGTCTGATCACTCCTACCTTTACACTCCACCCTCTGACCTCCATCACCTGTTCTCCACCTATGTGGAGTAAAAACACATCACCTGGTTCTTCTTGATGAGCAGCTGCACCGTCTGCAGGTTGTTTCCGTGATCAGTGGACGTAGCCATGGGCATCCTCTCCTGAGCCCAGAGCTGCAAAAGAGAACCCAGTCATCAGAAACTAGATCCTCCATCAGAAACTAGATCCTCCGTCAGAAACCTTGTCAGGCTCAGTTCTACGTACAATCTCATCCTCCACGTCGCGGTTGAACTGGTGAACTTCTCGGGACGCCACCAGGAAGTTCCTGCGGCGTCGCAGCGGCTCCAGAAGCTCCTGGAACTTCCTCTCCACCAGCTGCCTCCGCCCGTCCACCTCATCTGTGTCCTTCACCTCCTGACCGAGGGCCTTCACCTGGCTCTGTAGCTCCACCACCTCCCTCTGACGCACCTCCACCTGGCTCTCCAGCATCTGGACAGGAAGGAAAACGAGACTCATTGCTGCTGCTAGCGGGCCTAAACACACCTTAGCTGCTGCCATGGAAACCACATCCTGGTTTCGGCAGGTCATACCTGCTGCTTCTTGAGCAGGATGTTGACGGACGTCAGGTCCTTGCCATAGTCATCAGACTGGATCTGACCCTCCAGACCGCCCAGCCACTTGTCCAGGTCGGCGCAGCTCTGCGTGAAAAGCTCCGCCTTGTTGGCGTCGAACAGACACTGGGCTTTGGTCTGCGTGGTGGACTCCAGCTTCTCCCACAAGGCGTGGAGGTCCGTAAGTTTCTCCTTCACCACCGCCTCTGTCTCCGGCTTCTCTGACACCAGTAGCATCCCGTCCTGAAATCAGGATCAGAAGGGGACCATTGAGAATAAATGCTAACCAGAACTGCACATCAGAACATCTGGGATGGGTCTGCTTGGTTCTGACCCGTGCGTCAAATCCATCAACCAGAACTTTGGATCAGAACCTGCTGTGGAGAAAGACGGGGCGATGTTCTGCTGGATCTGAAACCGAAAATAACAGAACCAGAACCAGCAGAATCAATTTCTTCCAGAACAAGTTATTCCAGTTTCTGCTCCACATGACTAGATTTTCATTTAGTTTTCCCCAATTCTGGGCTCTCAGCTCGTTGGCCAGTCAGCGAAGCCCTCGTTGGTTGGTTGCAGTGCCACGCGACAGCAACAAAAATGGAACATTTTTTTATTTCCTTGTGTTGCATCGCAAGCCCCCGTGTGCACGTCTACGTGGACAAGCATAACATTTCACATGCACGAACGCTGCCTGTCGCTTAGCTGGAGGAGGGCAGCCATGTTCGCCTCACTAGAGAATGAGGTGTTAGAGAATAGCGAACGGGCGTTTTAAGCCTGGACATGTACATCTGTTGGCCCCTTCTTTGTGGCCGTGTTCTGTAATTATGTGTGTGTGTGTGCAGGTGAAGCTGGAGTGTACCTGGCTGTGCGTGCGTGCGTCAAGGGCCCAACGTACTGCGCGTATAAAAGACCCGTCTACGGCCGGCCTGGCGCTTTTGTGGGTCTTTTCTGGTTGGCCTTTGTTTGGTGTTTGGGTGTGATTTGGTGATCTCGTTGTGGGGTGGATGAGCACCCGTGTGACGTCGTTCTGGTGGGTTTTTCCCTGGCGGAAGGATCCTTTGGGTGCATGACCTTTTGTTTGCTGTGTGCGGCGGTTGCACCTTTGTTTGTTGGCGGGGAATTCCCCAATTTCGGTTGGTCAAGGTGAGTAAAGCGTTTGACTGGTGCACCTGATTAACCAATTGTTTGCAGGCCTGTGTCCCGGTTAGGAACAGGGACGGTGCTCCTTTGGGCTTCGTCTGTTTTTTGTAGTGTCGCGGGGACGCGGCTAATGTTTGCTGTGCAAGCAGTAATCTCGGGAGCACGTCCGCGGTGTTTTGGGGGGTCGTCTGTACGGATTGCCTCACTTGCCCGCTGGTTTTCGGTGCGTAAAAACCCGCCGCTGACCTGCGTATAGCCTAGGGTGGAGTTTGGTGACAGGTCAGTTTGGTTAGGCAGGTAAGGTAGCGTTTGGTTTGCTGCTGTGTCTGGTGCCATTTGGTCAGCGTTTTGTCTTGCATTTACAGACTATTTGTTTGTATTGTGGGGGAAATCATGGTAAATGTGACAGATTTTTTTTTTAGCTCTCCCACTGTGGAATTTGATGTCTCCTATCTGGCGTGATGGGGGTACAGTGTGTAACTATTGCCATGAAAAAGGCCATTGGAAATCGGACTGTCCAGTGTTAAAATCTAAAAGTGAAAATTTTATGGCCGATGCGTTGTCGAGTGCACCTGTAGATTAGTCTGTGGTTCTGTTTTGTCTGCCCTGTTTCTCGCTTTCTCTTCTCCTCTAGGCCCAGAGTGGTTGGGAATGGCTGAGGACGGGTTATTCGGTGTGGTGGTGGTAATGGTGGTTTTGTTTTGGATAAATCTGCACATTTGCTATTTAGTTCTGATGTTTTGTTAAATTTTTAATCCGGTGATTCTTGGGGAGAATCCCCGTCTTTATGGGGGGGGTCACGGCCCCTTGTGGCCGTGTTCTGTAATTATGTGTGTGTGCAGGTGAAGCTGGAGTGTACCAGGCTGTGCATGCGTGCGTCAAGGGCCCGACGCACTGCGCGTATAAAAGATCCGCCTACAGCCGGCCTGGTGGCGCGCTCTCCGCTTCCAGGCCGCACCTGCGCCGGCTGCACCTTGTCGTTTTTAGTTTAGTTTTACACCATACAACACTGCACTCATTATACTCTTTCACACAACCATGCACACCTACACTTCAGATTTAGCCTTAGTTTTGGTTCATCTTTTGTTAATAAATTATCAGAATTGGCCTTATCTGTTGTTTGGCCTAATTTTGTTATAGCCGTGAGACGGGTTATGACACATGAAAGTTATAAAACATATGAAAATGAAATATGTTCTGCACTGCAGTTTCAGTAAAGTCGTTCCATCTACTTTTACTTCCAGCTTGTGGCTCAGGATCGGAAACACATCCCACATTGTTGAGTCTGGATGTGAGTCCTGTCTAATGCTGGGCTGACACCAAACGCAGACTAAAAACTGAGAGTCTTTAGTAAATCTTAGGAGCCTTACTGGAGTTGCAGCGCTTCTGTTGGTTTATGGTGGTAATCTGTGCTGTTTCATGTCAGTCTTTTCCTAGTCCTGGGTCTAGGACGCGAGTCGTAGTGACGTAACACGATCAACAACCAACAGATGAGCAGAAACAGGAATCCTGACAGAACAACTAAAATTGGATGCGGGAAAAAAAAGACGAAGAAGAAGCGGTGATGAATAGAGGAGCGGATGTTATTAGAAGTAAACGTCTGCTGTGGATCATTTCTGTGTTACAGTATAACGATCTAACAAATGAGAGAAGAACAGAAAGTCGTTCATCTTTCAGGTGCTGATGAGTCGGTGGAACACCTGGTGGAGATGCAAAGCTACTCGATGTGGAACTCCTTACTGATCCTGGAGGGAAACTCTCCCCTTGTTTGCTTGGCAAAAATGCTAAAAGAAACTAGTTGTAGTCTTGTAAATAGTGACCACACAAGATTCACAGTCTTTGTAAAATCTCAGGCTGAGACTCGGCATTTGTCGTTAGATGTGGGCAAGTGTGAGCTGATAGTTTTTTTGGAATCTTTTCCAAATCTTTTTAAAGTCTTCTGATGTAAGACGAGCATTAGTCAGGAAGATCTCCCTGATCCGAACCCGACCCTCTGTACCTTCTGGATCTTGTCCAGCCACTCCTTGTTGGACTGCAGCTCGGCCATGAAGGCCTGGTGCTTCAGCCACTTGCTGTGCAGGTTCCGGGCCTCGTCGTAGCTCATGTCCTGCGCAGTCAGCATCTTCTCACTGATCCACAGAGAAAGCTGCAGAGACCAACAACAAGATCAACCCTCAGGGGAAAAACCACACCACTCTACAAGAAGTGAGTCTGTGAAGGTGAGACGGACCTCCTGACAGTCCTGGAGGAACTTCTGCAGGTCTCTGTTGTCCTTCAGTCTCATCAGCAACTCTACTGCCATCTCCCGGTTCTTCTTGTGCCTGAAATGGAGAAACCGTCAAATCAGAACAGACAGAAAACCAAGTCCTGCTGGACTTTACATGGAACAAACGTTTACCTGTCATCAATGGACGCCACTCGCTCCTGGATCCGGTCTCCATTGATGTTCCCGTCGCTGGCTAGCCGACGGCCCGCCTCCACCACACCGTTGATCTTGTCCTCGTTGGCATCCATGGTGGTCATGAAGTCCTCCTGCTTCTTAATGGCAGCCTCAGCGGCCTCCAGAGTGGTTGGCATCTCGGTATGCGCCAGGACGTACTCCTGCAGGGGCAAAAGACTCAATTCAGTCAGGACCTTACCGAAGTCACAGATCCTGATCCAGGTCAGGGGTTCTGGGTTTACCTGGTTGTTGAGGAAGGCCTCGGCCTGTTTGGTGTCCCGGAGGAAGAGCTGGTAGGCATGAGACTGGGACAGCAGGTTCTGCCGGTTCTCCCACATCTTGTGCAGTTCGTTCCAGCCGGTGTCGAGAGCCTGTAGTCGCTGACGCAGGAACATGTGCTGGGCGTCTGTCTGGCCCTGCGTTACCATCTCCCCCATGTCCCGCATCTTCTGATAGTCCTCTTCGTAGTTCTGGATCTCATTTTTGATGCCTTCGTGTTGGGCCATTAGCTTCTCAGCCTCGGCCAGCGTGTTAGGCATGTCTTCTGAGGCAATGGCTGTCTGAGTCCGGGACAACCAGGACTGGAAGTCGTCCACCTCGCGAAGGAACTGCTGCAGTTTCCTGGCTTCACCCAGGGACTCCTCACGGTTCTTCAGAGTGTTCTTCATCTCCTCCCAGACGGCAGTGATCTCAGCCAGCCGGCCCGTGATGGCCTTGGCCTGGTCAGGGTGCTCCTCAGCCAGCCGCTGGGCCTCACCTCGCAGATCGCCCAACTTGTCCTCAATGGCAGCCAGGTCACGCTCCATGCCAGTCAGTTTGCGTTGCAGAGCCATGACTCCAGTGAGGTCATTGCCCAGCTCCTGGGTGGACTCGATGACTTTGGTCTTCTCTTTGATCCAGGACTTGGTTTCGTTGCATTCGAGGTGGTAGTTCTGGACACCCAGAGCTGAGTTTAGGGACTCCTTCTTCTGGTCCACCAGGTCTCGGAACTGACTCCACCTGCAGGCAGAGACGAGGGTAGATCAGACTAGTTTTATTCTACTGGTCTGGTTCCGCTGCTTTCGCACTATACCTGTTGTTGAGTTTGTCCTGCTGAGTCTTGATGTCCTTCTCACTCGGGTGGCCGCTGTGAATCAACTGCCGGGCAATCTGGTTCACCACAGCGACACGGGATGCCTGGTTGTTCATCTCTGGTTCCAGACTCTCAAACCTGCAAGAGAACAAAGTCCACATCAGTCCAGAACTGCCTGACGAAGAGACAGGCATACGGAGCCTCACGGTCCTACCTGTGCTGGATCACCTCCAGGTCCTCGAGTTTTTCAGGGATCTCCATGCTGTTCAGCCACTGCTCCTTCTCATCGATCCAAACTTCACAAGCGGCGGCCTCGCTGAACATCTTGTAAAGCGCCAGCGCATCCTGCAGCGCCTGCTTCCTCAGCTTTGTCAGCTCCGCCACCTCCTTGTAGCGTTCCTCAATGCCGGCCAGCCGCCCACGCACATCTTCTGACTCCACCTCCTCCTTGGGAAGGGTGGCAGCCTGCTCGTGAAGCAAGTCGATGACCGGCCGGTAGCGGGCCACCTCTGCTGCAGCGTCCTTGTGTTTCCTTACCAGTGCCTGGGTGGAGAATTCATCATGGCCCGTGTCTCCGCTGGAGACGATGCGCAGTGCATCCAGAGTCCAGGCATCGACGTCGTCGGCGTCAGCCTGGAACTGGTGCAAGGCCAGAGCTTCTTCCAGCCTCTTCTTTCTCACAGCAGCAAGCTGCTCCAGAGCCTCCCACTGAGCCTGGAGGTCGGCGATGCGCTCCTGGATTTTGGCAGATCCAAAGTGACCGGCTTTGACCATGGCCTGGCCCTCGGCAATGGTGTGCTGCAGGTGGCCGGAACGACCGCTCATCTCGTCCTCCAGGGCACGCTGTTGGCTGAGGAGGCGCACCGCCCCTGTCAGATCCTTCCCGATCTCCAGTGAGGACAGAATTTGCTCTTTCTCCCGGATCCAGCCTTCCTCTTCCGCCATCTCCCAGAAGAACTTCCAGAGGCGGCGAGATTCCTCCAGACGGGCACGGCGCTCTGCAGCCAGCTGGGTCAGCTCCTGGTAGCAGAACTCCAGGTGGGACACCCGGTCCTTGATGACCTGGGGGTCGCATGGTTTGTAGCCTGGACAGGAAAGAATATAGTCAGAGCAGAGTTTGAATCTCAGACGACCGTTCTACTGGACCATCTAAAGGCCGTCACGTGCTCCATCAGAACAGAGAACCTTCTTGGTGAGTACAAAATTACATCATTGTTCTCGCTTCCCTGGTTTGAAGCTTTAAGAGTCGTTTTTTGGGGGAGGGGTCTAATTATTTCTCTGCAATCAGACTCTGTGTAAACCATCTTGTTATCAGAATAAAGCCAACGCTGGTGAGATTTCATCAGAGGAGGAAGCATCACTGCAGATGCTGCTGTGTTAAAATAAATGAGGATGAAAGAGAAGGAAATATGAAGTCAGTCCTCATCCTCCCAAGAGGAATCTGGGACACACAACTCTGTCCCACTGTCTTTAAACTCATCGCCAGCTCTTCTTCTGTGGTGTTTTTTTTTGGGATGTTATTTTATTCAGAAGTAGATAAAAAGGGGAGAAAAACTGCCAACAGGACGATCTCTGCAGAAACATGGAAATAACAGTAAATGGAGCAATAAGTTTTATTTACATATTTTTGTGGATACCTGCTTCTTTAATCGTTTGTTTTCTTAACTGTTTGGTGGTGATAGAAATGGTTTTCAGGACCTTTAAGCTGAGATTCTGTAATGGTAAACGAGTCGTCAGGGCTTAACAGATAACACATGAGGGAGATAAAGAAACGGACACCACCCTGTGCAAGACCCTGTTTCTTGAAACTTCTTGTTCTTGCAGAGTTAGTAACCAGTTTAAAGACCAGAAGAACTTGTTTCTGGAACTGGAGCTGCTCACCGCCATCAGTGACAGAGTATTTGCTGGCGTTGGTGGTGACGGCCTTCACTCTGTCGGCCTGGATGGCGATGTCGGCCTCCACCAGAGCGTGTTTCTGCAGCAGGTCCTCCACACCCAGAAGATGCTTCCCGTAATCCTGAGACAGCAGCAGCATCTGGAAAGAAGAGCAGGTTGAGGAGCAGTTAGAGCTGCAATATCCCAGGTTTCTGACTGCCTGGGAGCTCGTCAACACACCTTCATCTCGTCCATCCAGTCCATGATGTAGAGCATCTCCTGGAAGACCCTCTGCAGACCCAGGTTCATCTCCAGCCTCTGTCTGCGGGCCTTCAGCAGCTCCAGTAGGTACTCCCACAGTCTGATCACATTGTCCTTTCTGGCTGCAATGCGTTTGATGTCATGGTAGTGCTCCACCTCCAGCTCCTTCGCCACAGCAACCACGGCCTGGACACGCTCTTCGTATGCCGCGATGTCCGTCTCAATTGCTTCATGCTTTTTGGTGGCCGCCTCAACAGCCTGAAGGTCAAATCCAAAGTTGTCCTGTAGACAGAGGAGGTGGCAGGTCCATGAAAACAGAAGACAGGTGAGTTCTAGAGAGTCCCTGCTGAATGTTCATCTCCTCACCTGTGAAACCAGCCGTTGGTTCTCACTCAGCCACGTCTCCCTCATGGCCGCCTTACGATCAAAGCGTCTGGCCAACTGTTCCAGCTTCTCCTGACGAATCAGCTCCGTCCTCAGGGCCAACTCCCTCTCATGCTCCGCCTTCTCCAGTCGTTCCCAGGCCTGCAGACACCAAGTCAAGGTCAACAGAGTCTTCCTCTGCTGTCCATCATTTCAGGAAAACAAAATCACTTCCAGTCTGACCTTGTTGATGTCTGAGATGAGTTTTCCCTCGCGGGGCATGTAGACCTTCTGATTGTTGGCTCTCATCTTACTCTGGATGGTGAAGAGGAGGACTTCCAGGTTCCCCTTCTCTGTGAACCTGAGGAGCAACAGAGACTGCATCAGAAGGTAAAGTTACCTGTCTGGGAAGGAAGGATGGAAGGATGGAGGCAAAGGTTCTGACTTGGGGGGTTTCTCCACAGTGCGGTATGTGTTGAAGGCCTGCAGCTGCTGCTGGACTCCCACCAGAGAGTTGGCGAACTTTCTGTTATTCAGGATGATGATGGTCTGTTCGATCCACTCAAGCAGGTCCGAGGCCAGCAACTCGTACTTCTCAATCATCTTCTCTGTCTCGATGGCGTTATCCAACACCTGGAAGAAAATACAGAAATTCTGAGAATGTTTCCTGGTTTCTCATTTTTGTTGTATCTGCAAGATCCCAGTTGATTTTAGTTCAAAGATCTCATCTTGAGGACTCATTCCTAGGATTCCTAGGAATGAGTAAAGTAATATCTGAGGAGGAACTGTGCTGCAGTAGAAGGTAAGCAGGTTTCTAGGTGTTTAATAGAGGTGTTAGCAGGTAAATATCTCAGGAAGCCATCAGCCGATGATGATGATAATGACTCCAGGGATAGCCCCACATTCACCTTAGAAACACCATGAGGATCCAGAAAGAAGTGAAGCCCAAGAAAAAGTCAAGTGTCAACCAGGAAATCTTAATTAAAATTTGGCTTCAGGTCTAGACCCCGACCGGGACCGGGATCTAGAAAGTGTTTCCAGACTGACCTTTCCAATCCGTTTGCCCTCCACCTTCAGAGCTTTCATCTTGGAGAAATAGTGGTAGTACGTCACTACGTAGGTGATGACAGACTTCTCATCGGGATGGTCCACGCTGATATCTGCAACACAAACGTGTTCAATAAGCAACAACAAAAACATCCAAATAAACAAAAACATCTGTTCTCACTAAACAGTCCAATCAGCGTAGACAGAGACAACATCTGTAGTTTAACCAGTTTTAAACTGGTTAGTAGAACTGGTTGGTTAACTGGTCGGTACCTTCTGGGTCCAGCAGCTTGGTGAGGCCCAGGTGTTGTTCTGCCAGGTTGAAAGCGTTCTGCAGGTTGTAGTGAGCGTTGGACTTCTTCAGTTTATCAAAGTCGATCAGGTCAGGCCTGAAATCCACAAACAGCTTTAATCACAAAACACCTGTCCATCCATCACACCTGTACATCCAACACACCTGTCCATCCATCACACCTGTACATCCAACACACCTGTACATCCAACACACCTGTCCATCCATCACACCTGTCCATCCATCACACCTGTCCATCCATCACACCTGTACATCCAACACACCTGTCCATCCATCACACCTGTCCATCCATCACACCTGTACATCCATCACACCTGTCCATCCATCACACCTGTCCATCCATCACACCTGTCCAACACACCTGTCCATTCTTACCTGTGTTTGTGTATGAGTGCATTGAACGCCATGCCGTCTCTCCAGCTGGTGGTGAAGTTGTGGATGTTGACGTTGGGGTACCTGAGGAAGAGGAGATGGTAGTTAGTCATCATCATCACCACCATCATCATCATCATCATCATCAGGAGTCTCACCCGGCCGTCTTCATCTGACACCAGAGCAGCAGAGCGTCTTTGGCTGAACGTTTCTCCTTGTTGTCCTCAGTCTCCACACTGATGTCCTGGATCTGAGGACGAAATACACCAGTCACACCTCCACCTGTCAGCCACACCTCCACCTGTCTGTTACACCTCCACCTGTCTGTCACACCTCCACCTGTCAGCCACACCTCCACCTGTCAGCCACACCTCCACCTGTCTGTTACACCTCCACCTGTCTGTCACACCTCCACCTGTCTGTTACACCTCCACATGTCTGTCACACCTCCACCTGTCAGCCACACCTCCACCTGTCAGCCACACCTCCACCTGTCTGTTACACCTCCATCTGTCAGTCACACTTCCACCTGTCTGCCACACCTCCACCTGTCAGCCACACCTCCACCTGTCAGTCACACCTCCACCTGTCTGTCACACCTCCACCTGTCAGCCACACCTCCACCTGTCTGTTACACCTCCACCTGTCTGTCACACCCCCATCTGTCTGTTACACCTCCACCTGTCAGCCACACCTCCACCTGTCTGTTACACCTCCACTTGTCTGTTACACCTCCACCTGTCAGTTACACCTCCACCTGTCAGCCACACCTCCACCTGTCAGCCAGACCTCCACCTGTCTGTTACACCTCCACCTGTCAGTCGCACCTCCACCTGTCAGTCGCACCTCCACCTGTCTGTTACACCTCCACCTGTCAGCCACACCTCCACCTGTCTGTTACACCTCCACCTGTCAGCCACACCTCCACCTGTCCTTACCTGGAAGCGCAGGATGATGGTCCAGATGAGGCCCAGCGTCAGTCTGTGGTTCCCATCCACAATGTCGTGGGATCCCATATTCTCCAGGTGAACCCGCTGCTCCTTCAGGAACTGCAGAGCTTTGTCTACGTTCTCCAGACAGTGGATCCGCATCCGTCCTTTGGTGGGCTTCGGCTGCAGAACCAGAACAAACAAGAACCAGCGTCAGGGGGGCTGCAGTTCATCTCACCTCCACCAGGTGCTGCTGTGATCAAACTGTTAAAGTAAGAAAATCTCCTGCAGGTCCCGTCCAGCCCTCCCCCACCTGACCCCCACCTGGGATTGTGGTCCTCTGGTGGTCCAGGACGGTCCGGCTGAGATTAAATGATCCCAGAAGAACAGAGACAAGAGACAAAGGAGAGGAACCGGGATGGAGATCTGGATTTTAATCAGGACTGATATTGAGACCAGGAACAAGTTCAGGATATGGATCAAGACTGGGAGCAGGACTGGGACTGGAGCATAATCTGTACTGGTCTTTCTGGGATTGTTACTACTGCCCTTATTTCCTGACAGATTTATCATTCAGACTTCAGGAGACACCCATTTGGTTGCCGTGGAAGCAGCCACAGAGCGATCACAGATGATGAGAAATCCAAATGTTTCCAGGCCCTGAATGCAGCACAGGAAGTGAACATGAAGTGTCCTCTGTCTTCAGAAGTCATGGGGGGGCAGCTGGACCGGAGCCAGCTGTCTGACATCTTATCTGGATGTCTGAATCCAACAAATCCACCAACAGGAAAACAGGAAGTGGGATACACCTGGTTAAACTCTCACAGAGGAGCTGCGTCAACAGCAAAACAACAGTGGATTCAGAGGACACGTCCTCCATCAAAACGCCCCTGAACAGAAGTTCTACTAAAACCTGCCACAGGAGGTCCAAACACTGTTTATGACCCATTTTTGCTGCTCTCAAAGTACACTACCCAGCAGCCTCTTCTCCAGAGGGAGAGCTATTAGCTCAGTGCTAACTGGACATAAACTGAACACTGAACAACCTGATCTGACATGTTGGTGCAGATTCTCTGGGTCATGGACTGGGTCTGAAAGACTTAGTGAGTCCTGATAAGACAAACGTCTTCAAGATCCCAGAAAAATATTTTTTATTTAATCTGAACAAGCCATAAGATTTGGTTAATGCACAGTTGTGCATTGCATCTCAGCTGCTGAAGAAAACATGAAACTCTGAGGCTAAAGGTCCATTTATGCTGGAACAGAAGACGGACATGCAGACGGACACGCGGACAGGTTCGTCCGTCTTCTGCGTCGGTTGCGCGCGTGATTCAGTCCGTTTTCAGGTAGCTTAGCTATCCATCACTTAACACAGAAGACGAAGCAATACCCCCGGAAACCGTGGGGGCAGTGCTGAGCAGAATAGCTGACATTCGACTAGCGAAAGAAACAAACCAGAGAAGCAAATGGTAAATGGTAAATGGTCTGTACTTATATAGCGCTTTTATCCAAAGCGCTTTACATATACGTCACATTCAC
>JBAFSY010000005.1:37818477-37830148 GCA_036919915.1 Melanotaenia monticola | reverse complement strand
TATACTGCCACCCGGAGGCGGTAAATGACCAGAATGTATGCAGTGATGGGTGTAGAGACCTTTACTGGTGATACTCAAGTGATGAGCAGGTAGCCATAGGACGGAGAGGTAAAGTTCCACTTCTTAGAAGTAAGAAAGCCCGTTCCACCTCCTCGTCCAGCTGAGCGAGGTGTTTGGATAAATTCTTCATCGACAGAAAACACAGCTGGTGTAGCTGTGTTTTCTGGATGGATTCAGGTCTCAGTCAGTGATGGATTCAGACCTAAAAACCACCAACCAGACCAGAAATCTGAGTGTAGTGACTCAGACCTAAACGTTGAGAACCACATGAAGGGAACCACAAAGTCAGTGAGTCAGTGAGCCCACAGGAGGGGAGGCCCACGTCACCCTTTCGGGCTGAGCCGGACCGGGCCCCATGGACAAAGACCCGGCCACCAAGCACTTGCCTCCATTGCCACGTCCAGGCCTGGCTCCAGAGGGGGGCCCGGTGACCCACATCCGGACAAGGAAAATCTGGGTCCATGATTTGTCATCATCGTAGGGGTGTTTTTGAGCCGCGCTTCGTCTGGTCCCTCCCCTAATAATAATAATAATAATAATAACAATAAAGATGGATGGGTGGAATTTAATTTCTTTAATCTTGTATTGCTTTCTGCCCCCTGCTCTAATGTTTTATGTAAAGCACTTTGAATTATCTTGTAAATGAAATGTGCTGTAGAAATAAATTGGCCTTGCCTTACCCTTCCGTTACCGGACTCCTGTACGTGTCACCTGTCTGTTTTCTCATCCTCACAGTGTATATATTGTGGAAGTATCTATATATGTATGCAATCAGTAGTTCATCTGTTGGTATGTGTCTTACTTGTACGTAAACTCTTCGAGCTGAAATATTTATGCGCTGGAACGACATACGAACACAGATGATCCAACTAAAAACCACCTGGAGACAGCACGTGGGTGGAAGTTCTTTATTCATCACATCCACATGAGAAAAAACAGGTTTGAAATCAGCTGCTGAGGAAACAGAAGCAACGTTTCTGCGGGGCTGGAAAAGCCCCGCCCCTTGTTCATGATTTAACATCTGAAACTGGACCAAACGGCTGCACTGTATAAAACATGTCAGCTGACCCAAACTGCTTCAACGGGCCATACAGATCCGGTTCTGTCCATGCTGCGTCAGGCGTCAGCGCCTCAGTCGCAGGAAGAAGGCGTGCCGGCACTCGCTGCTCTCCATGGGGTAGTACTTATCGTAGAAGTCCAGGATGTACTCCTCGGCCTTGAAGCCGAACTTCTGGTACAGCAGCATGGCCGGGTTACTTGCTGACACATGCAGCGTCACATCCTTCCCCATACAAGTCTGAAAAACCCAAACACACCTCAGAACCTAGGCCTTCAGAACCAACACCTCTGCTGGACCTGGACTTACCTGGATCAAATGGTAGATCATGAAGGTCCCTATCCCGGCCTGCCTCCACTCTGGGTGGACCAGCAGGAAGGAGATGTAGGCCTCGTTGTATTTGACATCCGGCACCATGAACCCGAAGCCAACCACCACCTTCTTATACAGGACCATCACGCTGAAGTCCGGGTACTGGAGGCACTCAGACAGGTCCACACCTGGAGGGGGAACCAATGGAGGTTTGATTCATGGAGGACAGGTCAGGAACGGAACCAGGATATGCTGCCTACCTGGCCAGAAGCTGTCGTGACACATGGCATTGACGGATGGGATGTGGTTCGGGCGGACGTAGCAGTAGTCGAGCGGAGCATCTGGTTCAGGAGTCCAGTCCGGATCTTTCCGATGAGGGAATGCCCGGATCTCAGCCAGCAGGCGGAGCTTCACTGGGCGAGACTCGTAATCCCTCCTGAGAAACACACAGGTGAGATTCTCTTCAAGTGTCAGGAGGCTCCACCCACCTGAAGGCCACAGAAAATTATACCTGATGAATGGTTTCAGGATCCGGGACGTGTACGGACTCTTGATGCTCTGGTCCAAACCGCCCTCAGCTCCCATCAAACGGTTCCAGAAAGACACAGACTTCTGCTGGAAACTTTGCCTGCTGGGGGGGTTCGTCTGCAGGGACACACACCGGGTTCAGTCTACGGGTCAGACCAGAACCAACCTACACAACTCTACCTGGGTCAGGAGGACGTTCTCAGAATCTGAGATCAAAGCTAACCGGGACATAGTGGGTCACACATGGAACTACAGTCAAGACCAGAACCAGATGGACAGAGGTTCAACACAGTATCAGGTGGGTCAGGTAAACACGAGGATGAAAGTCATGTGACACAGCAGCTCTGCCTCAGTTACAGTAGAGGAGGTTCTCCAGCTGTGGTTCGTAAATGTTTATACGGCACCTTTCAAGATAAAAATCACAACGTGCTTAACAATTAAACAACACAAAATGACAATAACACAGAATAAAAACAAACAAAACTAAGTAAAAGCAAGTTTAAAAAGATGTGTTTTTAGCTGCTTTTTACAAGACATCATGGAGTCCACAGATCTCAGGCTGAGAGGAAGGAGGGAAGAGGGAAGGAGCCACGGCTGCGAAGCCTCCGTCACCTTTAGTTTTCAGTCGTGTTGGCTTAACAACCAGCAGACCTTCATCACTTGATCTCAGAGACCTGCTAGGAACGTAGGGCTGCAGAAGGTTTCTGATACCTTCAGGTGTTTGGTCATAAAGGACTCGATAAGTTAAAACCAGAATTTTAAAATGTACTCTGTAATAAATGGGAAGCCAGTGCAGCTGGATCAGTAATGGAGTAACATGAGAGAATTTGGTGGATTTTGTTTTCAGCCTTGCAGCAGCGTTCTGAACAATCTTAATCATGTGAAGATGGAATTCCAGTAATGAGGTCTGGATGAGATGAAGGCATGGACCATCATCTCCATCTCAGATGGTGAAACAACTGGACTCAGCTTGGCAACGTTTCCAAGATGATAAAAACAGGATCAAACAAGTGATTTTATATGAGCATCTAAAGACAGGGCAGGGTCAAGGGTTACACCAAGGTTCCTGACCGAGGGCTTAATACATGAGGCGAGTGGGCCGAGACTCTCAACTATCTCAGGGAAACATTTGTCTGGGGCACAAACAAGACCTCAGTTTTTATATCATTACGCTGAAGAAAGTTATCATTCATCCAACTCCTGACAGCATCCGGACACCGAAGCAAGGTCTGAATCTTAAAAACATCCTGAGGTTTAAAAGAAATAAAAAGCTGAATATCATCAGCATAACAATGATAATAAATAAAAGAGCCTATAATGTGCTTCAGAGGCAGCAAGTATAAAATAAACAATAAAGGCCCAGAACAGACCCCTGTGGAACACCAAAATCAAGAGATGAAGACGAGGATTTGAACTTTGCAGCAGCCACAGAAACTAATCTCCCAGAGTTTAGTACATTTTCAGGGCCAGAAGCAGGTCTCAGTACTGAGTTCCTTCCTTAAATCCATCCTGATCCGGCTCCTCTGGAGCAGCAGTTCTACTCTGATTTCCTGCTGGATGGTCGAGCTTCTCATCTTATCCCTACAGATGTCCAGATGAGGGCTGCAGCCATAATTTTTTTATAGAGATTATTTAAAAAGCAAAGTTTTAATAACTTATTATTAATTGTAATAACTGATTAATCTGCCACTTTAAGAGGTCGATTCAAGTTTTTTCCTGTTCCTTTGAAGATCTTGTGACTAAAATGCAAAAGAGGTGTAATGGTAGGAAAGTCAGTAACAGAAATTTATATATAAGCTGTTGCTTCAGCTCCAGTTGCAGCTACTGAACTACTAATTATGTGGTAATATTACAGGATAAAATAGAATAAGCTGAATGTTGCTTCACTAAAATAAAAACAAGCAAATCCATCTAATACAAAATAAAATAAAGGTTTTCCTGCAGTATTATTATTTTTTTGTCTTGAACAGATAGAACTGGGGCTTTAACTAGACTGAACGTACAGTAGCCATGTTCCATACAATCGTTAGTTAGCGTAGCTTCCTCTTGTTATCTTGTGGAAAGCTAGCTCGATCTGAGAGAATCCACCGTGATGATCCCACACCTGGAACTTGAACATTTTCTCTGTCTTCCTATTTCTCTTTGCTCTGTCACTTTTATCCTCGCTGATTCCATCCGTAATACCAGACGTACGTTATACAGCCCGTCAAACGCAATGTTTTTATTTTTTCTAGTTGAATGAAGCATTGATTACTAGAAATTTAATCACTTGTTTTTTGTAATCGATTAAATCAAATAATTTGCTTATGAGTTTCAGCCCTATTTCTGCCACCCTGAGGAGTTCTTTCAGTCCTAGCTGACCACCACAGGTGAGGGAACGTACATGGACTGGTAAATCTCTCGCTCCATCCTTCCCTCACTCATGAACAAGACCCCAACACACGTGAACTTCTCCACTTGGGGACGAGCCTCATTCCCGACCTGGAGAAAAGAACTCCACGCTGAGGAGTGTGGCTGGTCAGCCTTGGTGGAGTCCAAACCGCACTGGAAACGACTCTGATTTACTGCCGACGGTGTGGACCAAGCTCTGGCACCGGTCGTACAGGGACCGGACAGCTCGTACAAGCGGGTCCAGCGCTCCCCACAGGATTCCCTGGGGGGGACACGTCGAACGCCTTCTCCAAGTTTACAAAGCACATGTAGACTGGTTGAGTGAACTCTCAAGCCCACCCCAAAACCTTGAAGAGGGTATAGAACTGGTCCACTGGTCCACCTCAATCTGAAGTTCGACTATCTGACATACTGTAACTGTGATCCCCCTGTTGGTGGAACACACCTTCGGGTTCCCCTTCTTGAAGAGGTAGACCACCACCCCATCCTCCCCCACCATCTGAGCCAGCTTGTTGAAAGTTGACAGCTCCACCCTTCTCTTTACTCAACTGTCCAACACTTGCAGCTGCAAGTCCAGCAACGTGACTAGAAAGTTGATCATCGAACTGCAGCCTTGAATGTCCTGGTGCCAAGCTCACATGTGGACACTTTAAAACAAGGGGCCGGTTGTTCAAAAGATTTAATCCGGATAAAAGCTATCCGGATTTTTTTTAATCCATCTTTTCAGGATAGCGGATCACGTAATCCGGCTTACTTTTATCCCGGATGTTCAAAGCAAAACAGGACTGGATCGCCCTGATCCAAAATCCTGTTTTTCAGGATCACGTAATCCGGATTTCCAGCATGTAGGTCAGTGTTCGCTGTCGGCCATGTGAAGAGCAGCAGGTAGAAGAGACGTTTGCCTGCTTTGCGAGTGGAACCACCGGGAGCAGGTAACATCATACGTGCATGTATTGTCCTGCTAACATGGCGACCGGGCGGATTCTCCCTCTCTGTGTTAATGACGCCCCGTGTGGACGTACCGGACCAACCTCGGGCGGGACGGGTAATGAGGGATGCAATCGTTAGAAATGTCATTTTTTGACAGGTTCTCCTCTGATTATGCTGTGATGTATAACAGGAAAATGGAACTTTTTATTAGTGTTTGTTATTGGATCTGTTTGGTCGTTTATTTCGTGGGAACATGATGATGTCATGTTTTTATTTTTACTTTGTGCTTTTTAACCGTTTTATTTTACTACGCTGTCCTTGTGTTAACTACTTTATCACTGGAACAGTTAAATCAGGTGTAAAATACAAATATAAGCATGTTTACTGAATAAAGAGTTCTATTATTTGATCAACTGTTTCTTTATGAAAGCCGCCTGGTAATCCTTCCCTCTGCTGGGATCAGGATAATCCTGTTTTTTTGGATCAAAGTTATCCGGATTCTACTCAGAAGTTTTGAACAACCCAAACTGAGGGTTTTATCCGGATAACAACCAGGATTGGATTATGTGAAGTGGATTTCGGAATCCGGATTTCCACATTTCCGAGATTTGATCCTATCCAATAATCGAAATCCGTTAGGATTACGTTTGGACAACCGGCCCTCAGAATGAACTCATGAGTTTACAGCTGATGTTTATGATGCTGAGAATCTAAAAGAATAGAACTCTGAACCAACAAGCAGATGAGGGTTGAATTACTCGGAATAATGAGAAATCAAACCCACTTTTAGCCCTCAGCCTCCTCAGGGAGTCTCCTCTCCGTTTAGTCATCCCTTCCAGGATTAACCAGCCTGGTTTTCAGCGTGAAGCTCCGAACAATAAAACCGAAGTTCAGGCAGATTTCTGCAGGTCTGTGTGCTCGTGTGTGTCCTCCTGCAGGTTCAAAGCTGAAGACACTGTTTGTGTTTCAGAAAGAAGACGGAGCGCAGTAAGAAGTTCTTTACCGACCTGATGGCAAAGGAACACGTTCCCACCATGATCAACCCCAAGCCCTGCGGACATCTCTGCTGCTGCGCCATCACCGGCTGTGAAGAGGTGACGTTTTTACTCCTGTTAACGTCTTATCCAGCTCTTCTCCACACGGGTTCCTATGCGGCGTTGTTCTTTAACACCAGTAGGGGGCAGTGTAGGGACATTGAGAGCCGGTGTAAGGTAGCAGGGTTGATGGCAGTAAAAACCATGACCTGGTCTTAAATTACCTGCGTCTTTACTACGGGACGTTGCTGCTTCACCGTGGCAGATATGCTAGAAGTTGATGTGGAGACGTGGAAGTGTAACGGGCATCAAACCACCGACCTACTGACACTAATTATACAGTATTTATATAACCATTCAGATCATCCGATTTAAAAGAAGGTATAAAAACAAATACAAGAGTCAGACATAACTTTTATAATCTCTGAGGACATTATCCTGAAAGAGAGGACAGGTCCTGGATGAGAGGACGGAGGTTCTGGATGAGAGGACAGACTCTGGATGCGAGGACGGGTCCTGGATGAGAGGACGGACTCTGGATGAGAGGACGGGTCCTGGATGAGAGGACGGAGGTTCTGGATGAGAGGACGGGTCCTGGATGAGAGGACAGAGGTTCTGGATCTGAGGACGGAGCTTCTGGATATGAGGACGGGTTCTGGATGAGAGGACAGAGGTTCTGGATGAGAGGACGGGTTCTGGATGAGAGGACGGGACCTGGATGGGAGGACGGGGCCTGGATGAGAGGACGGGTTCTGGATGAGAGGATGGGTCCTGGATGAGAGGATGGGTCCTGGATGGGAGGACGGGTCCTGGATGAGAGGATGGGTTCTGGATATGAGGACGGGTTCTGGATGAGAGGACAGAGGTTCTGGATGAGAGGACGGGTTCTGGATGAGAGGACAGGTTCTGGATGAGAGGACGGGACCTGGATGGGAGGACGGGGCCTGGATGAGAGGACGGGTTCGGGATGAGAGGACAGGTTTTGGATGAGAGGATGGGTCCTGGATGAGAGGACGGGTTCTGGATGAGAGGACGGGTCCTGGATGGGAGGACGGGTCCTGGATGGGAGGATGGGTTCTGGATGAGAGGACGGGACCTGGATGGGAGGATGGGTTCTGGATGGGAGGACGGGTCCTGGATGGGAGCAGCTGCCGGTGGCATATCCAGGAAATTTTAGGTGTTCAAGATAAGATAAATGTTTTATGTTAGATTTCATCACCTACATCGTCCAGCAGGATTTAGTTCAGAATTAGTTAAATTCGTTAAAATTCAGAGATTCTTTGGCGTCTGCAAACCTTTAAACAGCATCGAGTCCAAAACAAACTGTGTTCAGTCTAAATAAACAGAGTACAAAATTTAAACTGAACAAGAGTTTGTTGATATTACAAACTTTCTAATTTCTTTCATCTAAAAAAAGTTCTAAACAATTAAAAATAATAAAGGTAAAAATGTAGAATTATGAAAGCAAGTTGTAAATAATAATAAATAATAATACAGATATTGATAACAGCAAGAAGACAGTGTTTACCTTGGTTTCCGTGGTAATGACAGAACTGGGGTGGCTAACAGGTTCGGGTCAGATGTTAGGGTCAGAGGTTAGGGTTAGGGGTTATTAACGTTCAGGGTCGTTTTATTCTACTGTCCATGTAGCTCTGGTGGCAGGTGACAAACGTCTCTCACCTCCAGACTTGAGCAGAAACCTTGGTGAAAAATGAATGAAGGGGTTGGAGCCAGCGGTGGAGTTCTGAAGGGACTCGAGGGAAAAACGTTAGATCTGTATGAGTGATGGGCTCCAGCGTGGGATTGGGTTTTCTGTTTATTTCTATGGGAGAAATTTCAGTTGTTCGCGATGTCCGTGGAAAATAGAAGAAGCTAAATAAAAAGTGGATTAAGTATAAACTATTGCTGTGTGTGTGTCATGAAACCTTCAGCATAGGCTTCCGTAATTAGCAAGTTATCATACAAGTGCCACAACTCTATTGTGCCAGATTGGTTCTCCAATGCGCCTCCTGGTGGAATCTTCCGGTATCTAGTAAACGATCACGACTGAGCTGGGTGCCAACGTGAACCTGAGCTTAAAGAGGAATTATATTCTAAGACTTAGCTTTTCCTGCAGGAGGAGGCGGTCAGCTACTACACCAAGAGGGAGGCCAAGCTAAAGGAGGAATACAGGAAGGAGAAGGAAAAGGTCCACACCAAACCGCTGGGCATGGCCTTTGTCACCTTCCAGAACGAGGCCATGACCGCCATGTAAGCTCCTCCTCCTTAGCAGTGCCTCTCCCCTCTAACATGTACTCGTCCCAGTAACGTCTGTGGAGATTTATCCAGGTAGAAGATTCTTCTAAGAAGATTTTATTTTTTAAACATCAGACTGAAAACATGCTTAAAAACACAAGACGTCTCGGTGTTCATCCAAACACCCTCATCAGCTGTTTGTAGCAAGGAAGTAGCACGGGCAAGTGTAGACTTGGGTCACGTGACAGGTTAGTCCAGAGAAGATGGTGATGTTGGTGAAAGCCCACTCGGGGTAGTGTTTTAGTGCTTTATATGTCCCTGTTCCTTGTCCCTGGCCTCCTGGTTGGTGGACAGTCCCTCTCGGGTTGCTCCCGGTTTGGGCTCCAGAGGATGGTGAGAGCTGAACATCAGGTACTGGTCAGTGTGGGTGGACTTGAAGCTGTGCGTTATTTCTAAGGCTTATTCCACAGTCTGGGAAGGGGAGGTAGCTTTCCATCATCTCCTCTTTAGTGAACTTGGTGTAATTGTCCACAGAGTTGATGAGGTCATTGAAGGGGTTGATTTTATTGCTCTTGATCTTACCCCATGTGTCATCCACGTACCTAAACCAGGGAGAAAAAAAAGAAGACGATGTCTCACTCTGTAGGTTTTTGTTGTTGTTGTTGGGGTTTTTTTTTTGCCGACAATAGTCGACGGCTTAATTTGTTGTCGGCTATTTTTATTGTCGACAACGCCGACTAATCGTTGCAGCCCTAGTTCCACTATAAGTTTCTAGTACCTTCCTTCACTTTATCCATGTAGAGGTTGGCCATGATGGAAGCTCTGACGGGAGACATGGGGGAACCATTGCACAGCCATGTTTCTGTCTATGGAAGACATCTTTGTTTTTAAAATAGGTGGTATTCAAACAAAGTGCTCACCTGGTCTGGGCTGAGTTCTGCTCTATCCCTTAGCGTGGTGTCCTGGTTCAGTTGCTTCCTCACTGCCAGTACTGTTGGCATGCTTGTGAACAGGGATGTCACATCACATGACAACATGGTTTCATCACCCTGCATTGAGAGTCCACGTATTTTGATCACAGTCCTTTGA
Organism: Melanotaenia monticola; assembly: GCA_036919915.1. Taxonomy (NCBI): domain Eukaryota; kingdom Metazoa; phylum Chordata; class Actinopteri; order Atheriniformes; family Melanotaeniidae; genus Melanotaenia; species Melanotaenia monticola. Next base: position 37,820,512 of record JBAFSY010000005.1, on the reverse strand, counting down.
CTTTTGCATGTGATGTGGAGTGGTGCCGACCAGTGGAGCTCTGGTGGCCAGGTATTTTGCAGTGTTGTATGTAACTGGGTTGATGCTGCTGACAGCTGGTCTGAAGGGACAGTGCCAGTAAAATGCCAGGCTGTGGCACTTTATGTCCTGTGGTGTTTACCATGCGTGTACTCCATTTTCATGCATGCGGTCAGTTTTCAAGCGCGCCCCTTTTGGAAACGCTGTATTATAATGACTATTCATATCATAAAATCTAGAGCAGCTTATCTGCAGCGACCTTTCCTGTCCTCAGACTCCACAACAGACGCTGCGTTCACATGCAGAGCAGATGTCTGACAGCAGGGTAGCTGCTGCACGTCTGCCGGTTCAGTTAAGAAATCTTTACATTGTCCATGTGAGACACTTTAATTCTCAGCATTTTGAAGCTTAGCCCGCCACGGCTGAGTCAGTGTAGGCGAAACACTGCAAAATATCACTTTGTGTAAAATGTCTTCGGGTAGTTCGTGGCCAACTTCTGACGTAACACATTGTTTTCTTGCTTTAAGACATCAAGGGTGAAATGGACCTGCTGAATTCTTTTATTTAAAAGCTGTTTTTGTGCCTGTTGCTTAGTGGGCTGATCTGAGGCTCATGTTTTTAGGTGTGGTTCCATGAAGGTGGAAGTGTACGTGGTTCCTCTAGTCCACCACTTCCTTTGCTTGTCCACATGCTTTTCCAGAGAGGATCAATGGTTTGTTTAGGTTGCCAGGACACCATCTTCTCTCATACTATTGGACTAACACCTGTCATGTGACCTAGGTCCTATGACCCTTTTGTGTCTTGCCAGTGCTACTTCCTGTACCCCAAACAACAGATGGTGGTAACACCGAAACATCTTGTTTATGGATGTTTTAAGTCCAGTGATTTAAAAATGAAATCTTTTTAGGAGAATCATGCCAGTAATGTTCAGAAACACAGATGACTTCATTCTTACATTATCTAGGTCTGTATGCGTCACATTCTGACTCCTCCCGCTATCTGCTTCCTGTTTCTCTGTGACTCCGCCCTCTATCTGCTCAATGTCTCTCTGTGACTCCGCCCCCTCTTTCCACAGCATTCTGAAGGATTTTAACGCGTGTCAGGTTCAGGGTTGCCATTGTCGGCAGGAGCCTCGTTCCTCTCAGTTCAGTGAAGTCCTTCATGTTTACAACTGGAGCGTTTCATACGCTCCCGACCCGCAAAACGTCCGCTGGTATGTGCACACGACCCCCACAACCTCCATGACCCCCACTGACCCCTCCACCCTCTGACTTCAGCTGATGTCCTGTGGCTCTTCTCTCTCCCCTGCAGGGAGCACCTGTCACTAGGGGGGATCTCCTGGTGGATCCGCTGCTTCATCATCAATTGCATCCTCTTCATCCTGCTCTTCTTCCTCACCACACCCGCCATCATCATCTCCACCATGGACAAGTTCAACGTCACCAAGCCTGTGGAGTATCTTAACGTAAGTTTCCTAGCAGAGAACCAGACATCCCTCTCATCCAGCTGCTCTTACTCTGTTTTATTTGTCTTTCGAACAGAATCCCATCATGACTCAGTTCTTCCCGACTCTGCTGCTCTGGGCTTTCTCTGCTCTGCTGCCCACCATCGTCTACTACTCTGCCTTCTTTGAGGCTCACTGGACCAGGTATCTTCCTCTTCTGTGCTCTTCCTCAGTGCTGCTGTAATAACAACACAAACATTCAGATGTATGAGCTCAGTTATGCCTCACGTCTGCATATGTATGCATTTGGTCAGGAAACGGGCCCCCTGGTGGTCAGTCTGAGGAAATCATTAACCCTTAAACCTCCATCAGGTCTCTGAGCTCCACCTCCTCCTCCACCAGGAGTGGTGGTGTGTAGCTCTGTGGGGTAAATGTGATGATATTTAACCCTTTAGCTGATCTACGGAAGTTTTCCAGCATTTCTATCCCGTCCAGCAGGTTTACAATCCAGCCACTAAATGTAGTTTTATTCAGAGACTCTATCTGGTAAATCCACAATGATCCATGATAACA
>JBAFSY010000005.1:37710899-37721718 GCA_036919915.1 Melanotaenia monticola | reverse complement strand
ACAACGTCAGACCGGAGCAACGTCAGACCCAAACAACGTCAGACCGAAACAACGTCAGACCGGAGCAACGTCAGACCCAAACAACGTCAGACCGAAACAACGTCAGACCGGAGCAACGTCAGACCGAAACAACATCAGACCAAAACAACGTCAGACCGAAGCAACGCCAGACCCAAACAACATCAGACCGAAACAACGTCAGACCGAAACAACGTCAGACCGGAGCAACGTCAGACCGAAACAACGTCAGACCGAAACAACGTCAGACCGGAGCAACGTCAGACCGAAACAACGTCAGACCGAAGCAACGTCAGACCGGAGCAACGTCAGACCGAAGCAACGTCAGACCGAAGCAACGTCAGACCGGAGCAACGTCAGACCGAAGCAACGTCAGACCGGAGCAACGTCAGACCGGAACAACGTCAGACCGGAGCAACGTCAGACCGAAGCAACGTCAGACCGAAGCAACGCCAGACCCAAACAACGTCAGACCCAAACAACGTCAGACCGGAGCAACGTCAGACCCAAACAAAGTCAGACCGAAGCAACGCCAGACCGGAGCAACGTCAGACCGAAACAACGTCAGACCGGAGCAACATCAGACCGAAACAACGTCAGACCCAAACAACGTCAGACCGGAGCAACGTCAGACCCAAACAACGTCAGACCGAAGCAACGCCAGACCGGAGCAACGTCAGACCGAAACAACGTCAGACCGGAGCAACATCAGACCGAAGCAACGTCAGACCGAAGCAACGTCAGACCGAAGCAACGTCAGACCGAAGCAACGCCAGACCGGAGCAACATCAGACCGAAACAACGTCAGACCGAAACAACGTCAGACCGGAACAACGTCTGACCGGAGCAACGTCAGACCGAAACAACGTCAGACCGGAACAACGTCAGACCGAAGCAACGTCAGACCGGAACAACGTCAGACCGGAGCTGCGCAACGACCGCGGGTTCGACGGGCGAGCTGAAGTCATGACGCAGCACTTCTAACTAACTCATTACACAGTGAATGATTATACGGCATTATGTTACATAAATGGAATATTTATATTTTAATTAAATTAAAGTTGTCTATTATTTCACCATTTGGTGTGTTAAACGTATAATCTGACTCAGCACCAGCTCTTACTCACCGACCTGGATCTCCGGCTACAAATGTCAGAGTGAGAAATCTGCTTCGTTCGGACTGAACATCAGAACGCGAGAACGATGCCGAACATCACGGAACATCTGAACTATCCAGCTTCTTTCACCCGTCTGAAGGAATTCTTCAGAATGAGGAAGAAGAGGAGGGGATGACATCATCATCCAGTCATATTATTAATCTTCATTTAAGAAAAAAATATTTTCTCTAAAACACTAAAACCCAGAAAAGTTTAAAACTCCAGTTTAAGACCTAAATAATCTTCCCGACAAACAGATTAAAAATCAGATATAAAAACATTTAAAATGAGTCAAATTCAAACGGTTTTATATTTATATTCACAAATATTTCACATTACACTTCTTTACATTTCTTTTTTTTGTAATTTAAACTCTTTGATCTTCTATCAATACAACCTGATTAGAACCTGAAACCAGGAACGGTTCATAAAGCCCAAGATGCATTTCAACAGGAAGTAGATTTCAGCTCAAAAGCCTGACAGCCTTCAGGGAAATCAGTATTTGCAGACAAGAAACCCAACAAACTAATAAAGACCTCGGAGTTTCTGGGGAGGCTCCGCCCACTTCAAAGTGCTGTGTATTTTAACTTTTACATTTTGGACTCTTCCAGCTTCTGTACCTGAGCTCCTGAAATACAATGAAAAACCAGAAACAGGAACATTTGGAGGCATGTCCTCCTTGAAAAACAGCAGCCTCAGCCAATCACAATCAACTGTGTAGATTCCTGTCACTGCTGGCATCAGGAAGGTGATGGGGACTGTACGGACATGTCAGCAGGTGGTCCGACCAGGTAACGCCCACACCACCCTCCTCCGTTACATCACTTCCTGTGCTTCCTGTGAAGCAGTGTTTGTGCATTACAACAACAGACAGCGGCAGCTGTCCAGCAGGATAATGAGGATGAGGATGTTAATAATTAAGGTGGTGTGGGCGGGGCTTGGACTCAGATGTAGAACTGGTGAGTGGCAAGGTTGTCCATGAAGGGCTGAACCAGGAAGTCCGTGGAGAAGTAGAAGACGAGGCCGAAGGTGATGGAGATGGGCAGCGCCGGCAGAGCTTTCTTAAAGATGGCCAGCAGCAGCAGAGTGAGGCAGAGACCCTGAGAGGGGACACAGGAGGGCTACAGGTGAGTCACAGACAGGTGAGCTCAGGTTCTCATGTAGCCTGGACTAACTTACGATGAGAATGGCGACGAAGCAGGCCAGCGTGGTGTTCCAGTCTCCTCCGGTTGCCGCGGCTTTGCCCACCAGAACGCTGTAGAAGATGAAGTCCCCGAGGCCGAGCTTCACCCCCCCTACAGACACACGCACACATCAACACACCGAACGCTGCCAGCGCTCCGAGACTCAAACGTTCCCAACTTACTGTCCTCCAGCTCGTCTTCTGGCAGCGGTCTCAGCTGTCTGATCTGAGGCTCCGCCCTCACATCGTTCTGCTCCGCCTCCTCATCTGAAACTAAATGGAGGTGAAGTGGCATTGTCATGGCAACAAGTTCAAAACATGGAGACCTTCAGTGATGTCAGACCTGTTTCAGAGCGCTGGGAGTCCATTGGGTTCGCCATCCCGACCGTCCACACCATGGCGGCTGCACACGGCACACAAAAGTGACATCATCAGCTTATTGATCTGTCATATGTTTGATCTGAAGCTCGATAAACCTGGAAATATTTTTGTAATTTTTTTCTGCAATATTCATTATTATTAATGTTATAATTTCTTTATGTATGTAAACCGGAAGTTATTATTACTAACAAACGATTTTCCTCCGTCTGCATTTACTGTTTAGGCAAAATAAAGAGGAAACATAATCCAATTAATAGTGTCTATAATTTCTATAGCTGATTTAGATGTTACAGACACACCCCTCATTTCCACCGGGTGCATGTGCGCCACGTTTCAGCTGCACCGCGGAGGTCGGACCAAAACCACGGTGCATCAGTCCACACCGGGTCTGGATCCACGGGACCACGAAAGCACAGGGAAATCTTTCTCCACTTCCAGGATGAACGTCTCGTCGCCATGGCATAAACAAACCCCAACACCCCCTGACCATTAACGACGTAATGTTTACATGGTTCAGCAGTGCAAACCTGCACTGGGGCTTTTACTTTGAAAGTTACCAAAGCCTTCACACTGCTCCCGTGTCTGACTTCCTGTCTGGCCCTATCTGAACTGCTGAGTTTGACGTATTCTGGACGCGTGCTCCATCGAAAATAGACTCGGCGCATAAGTTTAGCGAAGAGCCACGACAAGAAGCTTCTGGGACGCACCACAGTGCCCGGTGGGAATCAATTTTCATTCATGGGAATGAGTCGGATTTATGGGAATGAGTCGGATTCATGGAAACGAGTCGGATGCTTGGGAATAAGTCAGATTTATGGGAATGAGTCGGATTCATGGGACTGAGTTGGATGACTGGGAATGAGTCGGATTCATGGGACTGAGTTGGATGACTGGGAATGAGTCGGATTCATGACAAGGATTCTTCTTTCTGGTTCTGTTTGATACATTCTAATATGATGTCTCCAGACTGGTCATTGAAAGAATTCTGAGGTTTTGACTGATTCTTGTATGAAAGCTGGGAAACTCACAGGAGTAGATGAGGGCGGGGAAGATTGGCTCGTTACGTTCCTGAGCCGTTTCCACCAACATCCTGAGAGGTCCTTTAGGACTAAGGACGGCCACCAGGTCTGCAATTCAACCAGAGCAAGGCATGATGGGAAGGCAGAAACACCCATCACCGAGTGAAAACACACATTAGTAACATGTCATGTTTTACATGACTGTGGCGGTCTCACCGTAGATGGAGATGGCTCCTAGGATCACCCAGGCCGACCATTCGGGCAGGTACTTGATGAAGACCAGGGCCATGAGGGCACTGATGAGAATCAGGTAGGCCTGCTGCAGCTGCAAGGGGCCCTTCCAGTGGATGCAGATCATCCCCACAGCCCCGAAGTTCCAGATGATCATCGCCACCGTTGGGTAGTCCACCGCCAGGTTGTAGGTCTTAAACACCTCACTGGTGACCAGAAGAAGGTTCCTGTTATGCTCCTCATCTGGTTCTACAGGGTCCCCACTATCTGACAAACTTCAGGAGAACATTCCCACTCTGTTTTCCACCAGAACAAGTTAACAAGATGAAATACTTCCTCACTCCATCACACTTCCTGTCTGACATAATCAGAACTGACATCAGAACCTTCTGGACTCCATCAGAACTCAGTGGACTGCATCTGAACCCGCTTGACTCTACCAGAACCTAGTGGACTATCAAAACACAGTGAACTCTATCGAATTCTATCAGAACCCAGTGGAATCTATTGGACTCTATCAGAACCCTGTGGAAAAAGTACCTGGTGCAGGACTCACCCCAGGTACATGAAGCTGAACCAGAAGAGCAGCATGAGGGAGGACAGGATGAGCCAACCGTGGATGAACTGTAGGACACAAACATGAGTCACATGACCTGCTGAGAAAACACCTGGAAACAAGGTTGATCTGATCTAGACCAGGTTATTTGACTCAGACCAGGTTTACCACATTTTCCTCACTCCTATCATTACCTTCCTCCCTTGACACGCTCATTCTATGCACTCTAGTTCCACAGTGTAGCATCTACATGTTGCTGTTAGCATTTACAAGTTGCTGTTAGCATCTACATGGTGTTGTTAGCATCTACAAGTTGCTGTTAGCATCTACATGGTGTTGTTAGCATCTACATGTTGTTGTTAGCATCTACATGTTGTTGTTAGCATCTATATGTTGCTGTTAGCATCTACATGGTGCTGTTAGCATCTACATGTTGCTGTTAGCATCTACATGTTGTTGTTAGCATCTACATGTTGCTGTTAGCATCTACATGTTGCTGTTAGCATCTACATGTTGCTGTTAGCATTTACATGATGCTGTTAGCATCTACATGTTGCTGTTAGCATCTACATGTTGCTGTTAGCATCTACATGGAGCTGTTAGCATCTACGTGTTGCCGTAGCATCTACATGGTGCTGTTAGCATCTACATGGTGCTGTTAGCATCTACATGGAGCCATTAGCATTCCACATGGAGTCCTAACCCAGACCAGGTTAATCCTAATTCCAGAACGGGTTTATCTGTCACAGAACAGGGTGACTGGACCCACTCTGGTGTGTGAACATGAGGAAGATGAGGAGCTTCTGACCTTGTAGCACCGATACTTGTAGAGAACCACCAGGAAGATGGTCATGACCACAATGACACTGATCATGATGATGGTGTTGAGGACCGAGTTCAGGAGCCGGCGACCGACAGACGGAGTGTTCTCTGTGAACGGTGTGTAGATCCTGCAGGGAGGAACATCAGAGTTATCTGTAGATGGAGGATGAAGGAATACTGGAAGCATGAAGATAAAGGATGAAGATGTACTGGATGGATGAAGATAAGGGAAGAAGGTGTACTGAGAGAATAAAGATGAGAAGGATGCAGGTGAGGATGAAGATACATAGCCGTGTGGACCTACAGCTGCTGGTCCGTCTTCTCGGAGTAGAAGCTGACTGACTTGATGGTGGCGACCACCACCACCATGCAGAGGGTGACGGGGACAAACAGCATGATAACATGCTTCGCTCCGTACTTCAGAGTCAGCTCCTCCTCGTCAGCATCCACTTCCTGATCGGAGCCGCCGCCATCCACGGCGCCGGGACGGGGCCGCCTGCTTGGACCCACCTGGACAAACGGAGGGGACGTCCACTGTCAGAGCAACAGAACAATCAGCTGATCCAAAGACAGAAACTAGACCTGTACCCTCTTAGTGGGCATGTCTTCAGGCGGGCTGAGGTCAGAATCTGGTCTGTAGGACGGTACCGGAGGATTTTCAGACTGGACCAACGCTGTCCTCTCGGTGTAGATGTCTTCATCGCTATCAGATGCATTCATGATTGACCTGGACAGACCCCACTGAAAACCAAAAAACCCCACATAAAATAAAAACATTAACTCCCCTCTAACTCATTAATTCCCATTTAACTCCTAATTAACTCCCCATTAATTCTTCATTAACTCCTGATTAACTAACAATCAACTCCTCACCTCCTTCTCCTCCTCACATCCTCTACCTAGCCTCTTCCTCCTCCTCTTCCCCACCTTATCTTCCTCATCGCCTTCTCCTCACCCCTCCCTTTATCACCACCTATTCTTCACCTCTTCATCTTCCCCCCTTTCTCAGCGCCTTTACTTCCTCCCCCTTCACTTCGTTCTCTTCCTCACCTCCTTCTCCTCCTTCCATTCCTCACATCCCCCCTCCTCCTCATCCTCACCCCCTCCTCCTTTTCCTCATCTTCACACCTTCCTCCTCCTCACCTCCTCCAGCTGACAGAAAATTCCAGGATTCCTGCTCTAACAGACTTTTCTTTCTCTGCTGCTGTCGCTCATTTTTCGGTTAAATCTGATCCGGAAACCGACAGAAACCGGATCAAACTGGTTTCCTTTGGGGCCAACGGAACCGGAACCGAGTTCGGAGGTGGACCCGTTAATGTTCAAAAAGGAGAAAATAGAGTTTACCTCGAGAAAAGCTTCAGATCACGGAGTAAACACCCGGAAGACCACTGTCAGCTGACCGGCGCACGTGACCTGTGATGACGTCATCCCTGAGGGCTCTGGGACGCGTGCATGCCGTACGCAGGAGCGCGCGCTGAATTACTGTTGTCGGGTTTGAGTCTCAGAGAGAAGTTCATGTTTAACTGTCTGGACGGTTTATGAGAGGAAACCTGAAACAGCTAAACTTTATTTAAACTTTTCCCAGGATCAGTTTTAATGTTTATTAAACTTTATTATAATGTTGATAAATTAAATCCAGAAACATATGAAGGAAGTTCAGAAGCAGACAGGTTCAACAAGCTCTTCCATCCTGCAAACCCAAAGTGTTGAGAGATTTGAACATGAAGATGGAAGAGAAAAGACATTTGCTTCAGACGAACAAGCTCATTTATTAAGAGCACGTAGGTGAAGCAGGCAGAGGTTTTATTTTTTATTTATTTAGTTAGTTTATTCTGGGGCGGCGTGGCTCGGTGGGTAGAGCGGGCGTCTTGTAGCCTGAGGGTTGCTGGTTCAATCTTTGGCCTGTTGAGGTCATGTCGAGGTGTCTCTGAGCGACACACCGAACCCCAGATTGCTCCTGATGGGTCGTGGTTAGCGCCTTGCGTGGCAGCTCCTGCCATCAGTGTGTGAATGTGTGTGTGATGTATGATGTAAAAACGCTGTAAAAATCCAGTCTGGATGACAAACTGGACCAGAAGAGGGGCCAGACCAGGATGTGTATCTGGAGGAGGCTGGCAGCCTTTGACCCCTACAGAAAACAATGTTCTGGTCTATGGTGTGATGTTCTGGGAGGAAGCACCAGGAAGAGGGACACCAAGACTGGACAGACATGCTGGCTCTGTGGTTGAGGGTGGAGCTGGAGTCTGTCATGCAGAGAGGAGGACACTGACCATCACTGAGATGCTCTCTGCATGCTGCCATGACAGCACAGAGAGCATCTGCTCCATCCATCCATTTATTTATTTAATACATTCAAACAACAATATGATAAGAAATAAAAACAAGAATGAAAAGGAGCAGAAAGAAGAAAAACTGGTATAAACTGCCTCTTTTTTAATGAGCCTTTGTTCTAAATACATACAGATTAAAAATATAAATACACATAAATATGTAAAAACAACTGTCAAGTGTAAAATAAAACCACCTCTCACCTCTGACTGCATCACTTTAAACCATCATAGTGCTACAGAAGCATCATTAACACAAATATTTCTTTAAAGATCATTTTAACCCTCTTTTACGAACATGAACAGATTTCACTTCTTTGTCCTGATGATTACATAAACTAACTCCTTCCATCAGCTGGGTTCCTTAGAGATCTCTCTTCCTTTCAGATTCATTTACTCTCTTTTTCTGATCTCTTTTGGATGATTGATGGTAATATGCTGTTATGTGCTTTATACATTTGTAAAGGACAGTAAAATACTGGCTCTGCTGTATTTACTCCTGCAGACGGTTCTTTAGTTTTACATGAACGTGTCCAGACGTCAACACAGCCGCTCAGACGTGGAACAAGCAGCGAATAACAGAACAGAATTAATGCTTTACACGTTTCCAGTTTTACATGATTTATGTTTGATTTCCAGGTCAGACCTTCATCAGTCAGAACTCCTGAAAACTCCTTCACTTTAACACCATTCCGGTCAGCTGGATTGTTTACGGAACATCTGGGAATACGTCTTTTCCAGTTTATTTCCGTCAAACCTTTTTCCTTTTCCAGCTCTTCGTGAGGTCCAACATGAAAAGATCCTGTTTTCAGACAGAAAATGAGAAGAGCTGAGATGAAGTTCAGTTTGTTCTCGTTCATCCAGCTGAACTGGAAACTGGCTGACAGTGTGAATGACTCAGACCAGCGTAGGCGTGGCCTTAACTGCACCGCCTGGTCGGGGCTGGATGCAGGTGGAGAAGGTGACCCAGGTGAGGTCATTAGAACGTAAAGCCTGAAAGAAAAACCGAAATAAACAAGAGCGTAAGCAAGCAGGACGCCAGCTGAGCGGCGTTGAAGACCCAGAACGTGCTGGTGATCTCATTGTTTCAGGCACCACCCACACCTGGGATTACAGGGGCGGGCGGGAATGTGGAGCGACCGGTCAGTCCAGATCTGTTCCTTTAGCTCGGCTCTTTCTTCACAACAACAGATCATTTATGTCTTATCATATAAATGATTTATTATTTATTGTTATTAATCTAGTTAATATTTTACTGTATTTTCTTTTATTCCAGTCTTTCTTTTTGTTATTTTTCCCTGATATTTTCCTGCATTTACTTTGTTTTTACGTAATTACAAATAAATCCAGGCATTAAGGGGTTAAAAAGAAAACGTCAGACAGCAAACAAACATGGATGAAACATTTATGGTTTTACAGCAGCTAACAGCTGACTAGTCCTGGTCGAATTCAGAATTCTAATGGTCCTTAAATGCACCATCATGAATGCATCACATCATGGAAGAAAGAGGCTCATTCAACAGTGAGGACGGGTTCAGGTTAAAGGGGCTCTGTTCTGTCCATTTCAGGCTAGTTTATGTTAATATGTGAGTCCACAAGATCAGGAATTAATCCAGCGTTGCGTAGACGTGCACACGGGGCTTACGATGCAACACAAGAAAATAAAAAATGTTCAACTTTTGTCCCTGTCACATGGCGGCGCTACAACCAACCAGCGAGGGGCTTCACTCACTGACCAATGAGAGCAGGCTAGACGGCGCAGTCTGCAAACACTCAACATGGAGGATCAGATCATTTTAGCTGTGCCTGGCTTTCCCGTACTTTACCATACTTCACACAAAAATGATAGATCATATAAATATATGTAATATTTATATGTATAAAAAGGCAGCCGTGTGGCGCCAGGGTGAATTTCTCCGAATGTAGGTCCTGGATTTATCTGGTCCAGCCTTGAGGTCCGCTATCAGATGATGAAATTTACCATGCTGTTTCCTATTCTGTAAACTCAGATGAACCCAGAGGTTTCTTTCTCTGTTGTACAGTAAACAGCAAAGTTTCTGTAATTCATGCAGAATCTTCTGACTCTTGATCATCAACCTCCGAGCGCGATGCGCGTCGCTGCAGTTTGTCACGTCCCGTGTGTTTGTTTCTCGAGGGTGGTAATGAGGTTTGCCTGTTGCTGTCGTTGCCTCTTATAGTAGCTTTTCCATCTGAAGGAGAGATCCAGCTGTGAAGTAAACTGCAGCAGGCTGCCTACTGGGAGCTTCTTTTCACAGGATTTTGTCCTTGCAGTTCCGAGGGCAGAGAGAAGTACACCTGGACAAGAACTACTTCCTGACCCACGCTCAGACTGCAAGGTCAGAAACCTTCATCAATCTGCGTGAGGTCAGCTCCCGCTTCAAGCTGCCGCCCGGCGAGTACCTAATCGTCCCGTCCACCTTCGAGCCGCACCTGAATGGGGATTTCTGCATCCGAGTGTTCTCCGAGAAGCAGACGGAGACTGTGTAAGAGCTGCAGCTGCAGGTTCTGATACTGTTTCTGTGCTGGTTCTACTGTGTTTGTAGGTGCAGGTTAACCAGGACCTGCTTTGTAACCAGTCCTGACAGTGCTGAAGAACCCCAACCAGTTCAAGATTACACAGAAATTCAGAACACAGGTTTAAAGTCTGTGGTCTAGTCCACATCTGGCAGATTTTCTTTGGCCCTTCAAAGGGTTCTGAAAGAAGTTCAGACCAGGATTACCTGGGAAGTGCAGAAAAAGTAAACTGTGTTGTGTTGTTGAGCGGCTTGAATCATCAGCAGTGTGTGTAATGTTTGTGTTTCCCTTCAGGCCCTGTGATGACCCCGTCAGCGCTGACCTGGATGAGGTGAGTCCCACTCTGTTCACAGGTGTGGGGTAGCATGCTAAAAGTAAATGTTAGCAAGTTAACAGTGTGTGTCTGCAGATTAAGGTTTAATGTTAGCACATTAAAGATAAATATTAGCATGTTAAAGGTGAATGTTAGCATGTTAAAAGTGAATATTAGCATGTTAAAGATAAATGTTAGCGTGTTAAAAATAAATGTTAGCATGTTAAAGATAAATGTTAGCATGTTAAAAATAAATGTTAGCATGTTAAAGGTGAAT
>JBAFSY010000005.1:37600555-37617781 GCA_036919915.1 Melanotaenia monticola | reverse complement strand
TCTTTATGACCTGTGCCAGTGGGAGCATGTAGATGTTAAACAGAAGAGGCCCCAGGGTGGAACCTTGGGGAACTCCACATGTAATTCTTGTCTGTTCAGATGTAAAATTACCTATTGGCACAAAGTACTCCCTGTTCTATGAATAAGATTTAAACCAGTGCAGCACCAGCGAGGCCACCCAGTTCTCCAGTATAGAGTAATATATTGTGATCGACTGTATCAAATGCAGCACTGAAGTCCAGTAAGACACATTTCAGTTTTACACATTTATTGATACAGAAAAAAAAGCCACTCAGAAATAATCGTTGTGGGTTTTTCAAAGAGAGTCAGTGGGGCCAAACTCTATTAAATCTATGTTCCTTGTCTGGTGAGATGGATTTTCTCTAAATTTAAAAGGTTCATAGTGTGTCCAACCCAGTGCGAAGAAGATGGAGGAGTGGAATCCCCCATTTTAATAAAATGTCCCAGCGAGCTAGCAGAGAGGTAAAAGCTGGAACTTTGGGCTTAGAAAAACCTGCGGGTAACCCAGCGATAGCTGTCAAAGGGTGAGGGACAATGTGATGGTTAAGGTCTTCTGAAATGGACTGAAAATAAAATGTCCAAAATTCAATTAAAGCGGGTCAGGACTACCAGGCGTGGAGGCGAGCTGGGGCGACATCAGGGTCCATATGAGCTGGTTTTAGAGATATGAATTCGATGAACTATTTTCAGTAGTAAAAGAGCATGACTGGCACATATGGAAGATAACTGTATGCGTTTGAGGACCAGTTCCCACGAGTTATCAATAAAAGTAAAGTTTAGACCCGCTCCAAAGCAGTTCTGATAGTAACCAAAGGAAAGCTATGCATCTTGGAAGTACGGTTGTAAAGCTTGGACATAAAACCTTTGGAAGTTGGATTGCTGGAGAGAAGTGCATCCACTGGAAACCAGCAGAGCGATGGGACTTGAGCGGGATAGAACCATATCATCTGCATGGAGTCGGTTTTAAAGCCGTCAGCGTCTAAAATGTGTTCATGGAAATGTTTCTTTACAGTTCAAACCACAACAGAGGACGCTTGCAGCCAAGAGGAAGAAAGTTATTGTTGGGCTGCAAGGCATTTGCGACGCTGAATTACTGACAGACTCATGGAGGACACCGATGTCCTGGCTTTACAAGAGCCATGTTATCTAAACAGCATTTAGACCAACTTAGTTGTGCTAGCAGAGCTTTTTACGGAGCAGGAGAGTCGACCGCTGATCTGAGTATGGGAATAGAGCGCGGTAGAACACCTGGTGGGGCGTAAAAACTATGAGCCATTGATTAGTGTGATTAGGCTAAATGTGGACTGGGCTCGTCAAGGTGGCGTACTGTCACATGTTCTTTAATATGTACATGGATGATCTCTCGAAGAAGGTAAATGAACGTGAAACTGGATGTAAGGTGGGGGGGTCATCTTATCAATCATCTGATGTGTGCAGATGACTTGGTCAAAGTACTGGTTTCCTGCACCTTCTCCCAGTCTGTGCAAGTCATGGTGTGCAGCATGACATCATAAATAATCCTAAAAACAGTGATGTCACGACTGCTGGAACCAGGCAGAACCAGACGTAAATTTTATTTAGCAGACCAGCGGTTAAATGTGCTGAACTAAGTTAGATATTTAGGTCATATAATCAGAAATGTTTTACGACATAATGATGATGACGATGATGATGATGATGTCGTCCATCGTCAGTGCTGTAAACTGTATGCAAAAGCAAATACGCTAACACAGGTGAAAAAAACCCTTTTTAAAGCGAATTCCAGGTGCAATGTTTACATTTACCAGTTTGAACTTGGAGCTCCTCCTTTCCATAATTTCACTTCTTATTAATAGGTGAGATACATCATAACTTAGATTAGATATATTTTCTCTTAGTTTTTCTGGTTTGCTAATAAAATAATCATTTAAATAATCAATATTTTCCCTGGGCAGAGTTCTGAACTGTCCATCCACCTCCAGGACAGATGAACTGGGTTTGTTTTCCTACTTGTCAGATTGTGTAATGTTCCATATTTTTGCATAATTTCCTAGCTCCTTAACTGAGTTTTAAAATGTTTTCCTTTTTTTCTGTTTAGTAACAGAGTTTCTCATTTTCCTGTAGAAGTCCAGGTCCCATTTATTTCCTTTAATAATTTCAGCTTTTTTCATTTGATCGCTCATTTTCGTAGCTTCTTTCATTTCGGTGTCTAACCAGGGTGTTGTGGCATTCCTGACAGTAAACCTCCTTAAAGGTGCACGTTTCTCCACCAGAGGCTAGAAATGATTAAACTTCAGCAGGAAATTTCCGGATTATTTGCTGCCAACAGATTTCTTTCACGCCATTAACAGAGCAGCTCTGGTCCTGGTCTACAGCCTGTAGTGTTCCTAACAACTGTGATCAGGTTATGGTCACTACTGCCGATGGGCACTGACTTTTTACTTTTACTGAATCAGTAAAAATATGATTGATGCAGGTAGATGTCTTGGTGCCATCATCCTTCAGACATGTTCAAGTTATTTCTGACTGGAGTGAGTCCACATGCATTTGTTGCAGGTTGCATGTTGGTCTTCAGAGGACAATTTGGAGCAAACCAGTCAATGTTAACATCTCCCATAAAGTAAATATCCTGACCCACCACAGTATTATTATCCAGCATGTCACAGATTGTATCAAGATGTTTATTATCAGCGCTCGGTGGTCTGTAACAGCAGCCTAGGACTATGGGGGTCCGGCGAGGCAGATGAGCCTGCAGCCATCATATTTCAATGCTGTATTCCATCATATCAGTACGTATTTTCACAGGCACGTGATCCTGAACATAACAGCTGCTCCCCCACCACATCGGTTTCTCATATTACTGTAAATGTCCTAACCTGTTATATCAAACTCAGTATCATTAAAGGGAGAGTCCAGATGAGCTTCTGAAATAGCAAGTATGTGCAGTTTATGTTCAAACAGCCTTACCGTGACATCATTTGTTTGTTTCTGAGACTGTTTATGTTAATATGTGCAATACTGGAGCCACTCTGGTTGTTTGTGTTGTGATTGTGTTCGTCATTAAAGCTTTGGAAGATTTGCTAATGTGGGCATACCTGGTGCGAGGGTGGAGGCTCAGCCTGTCAGGTCTGAGTTCAGCCATATATCCTTTTTCATGTGCAGCTTTCAACTTTGGCATGAGCTCCTCCTCATCGATAAATATTTTAGTAACTCAAATCTTTGGACTGAATTCATGTCTTTGTTGTAAAGGGACTTTGGTGACAATCATTGCCAGCACCAGTTTATTGTGACGTGCTTTAAGCCATGAAAATACAACAGCGTCATGTTCAAGTCTAAGTTTTGACATTAAATATAGTTTCCACCAAAAATACATCAAACAACAATCAGAACTGAAAATTGTTTTTGGTTTTTGTGACTCTTTATCACTAAGTAGTGGATATTTGTGGTGAAGATTTGTACTTACAGGATTTCATCGTTCTCAAACTCCAGGACTCCATGAGTGTCCTCGAAGTCCTCTCCACCTCCTTTAGCCGTCCCCTCTATGGTTTTGTATGGGACCACCACAACGCCTCGAGTTCCTGAGGTCCGGAAGACCTTCACCTCCATCATCCCGATGCTCTCACTAACAGTCATCACTGGCTCCTCGAACGTAAAGATCCCAGCATGGTCATCGTCAAAGATGGTGACGGTTGCTGTGCACGGCAACCCTAACCCTGCCAGAGCTTCCACGTGGTTAGCATTGTGGCCATTAGCGTCCTCTGATACGACTCTCACATTGGTCAGGTGAACCAAGAAATGCTCGTCTTCCTCAAAAATATCATCATCAATAATATCAATGCGGATTTCCTTTTCGGTCTCGCCTGGTTTGAAGACAATAGTTCCCTCTGTGAACTGGTAGTCTGAACCGGCATTTGCCGTACCGTCTTCCGTCCGGTAATCCACAGAGACAGTGCTTGTTAGGTCTCCACCTTTACGGACCACATTGAGCGCCACACTGCCACAGTTCTCCAGACACTGGTAGGTCCCCGGGTCAAAGAAGACCTTAGAGGAGAAGTTATTCAGCGACACCTCGGAGCAGATGTCATGCTGGGCGGCTCTCCTGGCCTGCTCAGCGGCGTGCTTCTTCAGGATGTTTCCTGCTCCGGTCATGATCCTGGTTGCCTGACAGCGGTAAAAAGCTCGGCTCTTCTGCTGCTGGGCTAAAACTTGGTAATTTGCGAGTTCCATCAACTGCTCTGTCTCCTTCTCGGGATGTTTCTGTTTCAGCTCTTTCAGGATTCGAGCCACCTCTCGGCGAGCTTCCTCCTCGTCTAGCTCTTTTATCTCAAACCCTGCCTCTCCAATCATCAAGTCCTCTCCGTGAGAGTTTAGTGTTTTACCGTCCATTTCGATGTCAACCTTTGAGGGAAGTTCCGGCTCTCCCTCGGTTTCGATAATCATTCCTTTCCGCTTCCCAGGTCGGTACCGTTTGTACACATATTTGTAGAAAAGAAGTCTGCGGTCGGCCACATAAGCAAATCCAACACAAAAGGGAAAGAAGAAGAGTGTGAGAAGCCCCTCCCATATCTCGACAACCCCTGGAGAAAAGACGGCCAGGATCAGGTAGAGCCAGGTATACGCAAAGACACTCCAGGTGGCGGTGACGAAGAAAACCCGCAGGTGCTTCACCCTCCTGATCTCGCCATCAGGGATGACGGACACGCAAAGGCCGATGATGACGAACATGTTGAAGGCGGCACTTCCTACGATGGTGTTGGGACCCAGTTCACCTGCATCAAAGTTGTGACCACAAACTTCCACAACTGACAGAAGGATCTCAGGTGCAGATGATCCCAGTGCCATCAAGGTCAGGTTGGACACCGTCTCGTTCCAGATGCGAACCGTTGTGGTGATCTTCTCACCGTTTGGTTTCTTGATGGTGATCCGTCTTTCCTGCGAAGTGATGACTTCGATGGAGGCCATGAAACGATCTGCGATGATGGAGACTCCCAGGAACATGTAAGCCAAACCCACAAAATAAATGGTGGCTCTGGCCAGGCGGTCTGTGAACGGGGGGTTGACCGGCTTCCACAGCGGCAGGATAACGCCCTCGATGCATTCGGCACTGCCGCCACATTTGGTGTGGTTGCTGACAGTGTTGTTGGACTGAAGAGCCAGAGCTGAACCACCTGCTGCTACATGCAGAAACTGTGTTGAGACGATGGTCACCCAGAGAAGCAGCTGAGAGTTGAACAGTGAAAAGGTTCCTCTTCGCCTCATTGTGACAATTCAGCTTCCTTCAACCTGCAAGACACAGAAACCAGTCCTCAGTTTTCCAGTTTGTGCCCTGACTCGTGTGGATCTGATCTGCTATGGAGGATGTAAACATGGACGTGGCTGAAGTCCAGCCCCAAATCTAAACTACCAAGTTCAACAAGTGTTAACAGGGCCCTTTGCTTTATTTCTGCAAAAGCTACTCAGTCATGATCCAGTTCGATCCAGTCTAACCCTAACCCCTAACCCTTGCATGAAAAGTTCTGCATGAATACAGACAATTTATGCTAATGCTAATATAAATGAGTAGGTTAAAACTATAAAAATGAGGTTTAATGAAGTATTTATGAAGTACTCTCTAATCTGTTTAAAGCCTAATTTCTCCTCCTCCTTTTACATAATTAAATAATTAGTCCATGTTAAACGTCATCAAACGTCACTGCCCTCATACTCCCCATGCATCCTCTACGTTAGCATGGTTGTTAGCCAGTATATCCACCAGAGGGCAGTGCAGAGTTCAGAGTTCTGACGTTGGAAGATAACAAGCATGGTAAGAATGGTGATCACAGCTTCTTCTTTGTTCCATTCCCTGGTTGCTCGTCAGTTACACTGCTCAACACTGCCCCCGGTGGTTTCTGGTGGCGCTGCTTTGTTTTATGTTGTTTTATGGGTGTGCTCAAAGACCCTGAAGAGGCTGCATGACCTTTTTCTGGATGTTCTGATTGATTTGGGAATTTTAGTTTATTCTTAATTTACTGAATGTGTGTTTTTGTGTGTTTGTAAAATGTTTAACTGCTGCCATCTCAACCTGGAAAAGAGATTTTAACCCTTTTGTTTCCTGTTTAAAAGCTGCTTTCCAGTATATCGATGGGTGAGGATGGTATATTTGTAAATGAACCATTTCAGTGACTCTGAAGAATAATTAAATATATTACTGAACAGGAGATAGAATGACCAAGTTTGCCTCCATGATAAACAGGAAAAGAAAGTTATAAAACTTTATTTAATTATATTTTTTTTTATAGAAAATTATAAAATAAATACAAGGCAAATACAATTAACAAACAAAAAAGTATTACAGTAAAATAATGTCTGTGTGTTTTATTATGTGTTTTAGTTCATCTCAAAAAGGCACTGTGGTTAAAGATTAAATAAAATAAATCAAAATATTTAATTTAGCAAATTTACTGCATTTACTTTATTCTTAAACCATCTTAAGAAATTGAATAATTAATTTATACATTTAGAAAAGGAAATCTAAACCTGATCTCTAATCCCTGTTTTAGATTCCACAGCACAGTGAAACAGAAAAACTGATTCTCATTGTAAATTTAGTTTAATTCAACTTTAACCTTCATCTTAGATGTAATGAAATAACTGCGTCTCACCACCAGAAGCTCAGATCTTTCACATCTGGAATCTAAACGTGTCAAAGATGTGAATCAGAAACCTACCGACACTGAAAGACTTCCACCGTCCGACAGAGACACCGCGGGGTTAACGGAGGACGTAAAAGATCAGAATCTCCATGAAATCATGAGCAGAGTTTTCATCCTGGATCAGAAGCCGAGAAGAAGAAACCGTCCACGTCTTCCTCAGCTGACGAGCAGCAGAAACTCACCCTGATGAGAGACAACAGCACTAAACCCCTCCCTCATCTTCCCTCCCTCCTCTTCCTCCTCTTCCTCCTCTTCCTCAGCCCTCCGTCCAGCCTCAACGTGTCTGACGAAGAGGAGATGAATTCATGTAAACATCTGACAGCTCCCCAGCCCTTTCTCAAGCTCATCATTACATCACCCACACTCTTCTTCTTCTTCTTCTTCTTCTTCTTCTTTTTCTTTTTCTCCTCTGAATGTTTTTTCTACATTTTCGCATCATTTTGACTTTTGGGGCTGAAACAAAAACTCTGTGAGAAGTTCAGGAGGGAAATGCATCCTGTAACATCCAGTCATCTGACTTCTCTCAGCCTTCATCATCCTCATCTTCCCATCTCATGATGATCATCATCATCATCTGTCCAGGACGTTGCTAAAATATATTTTCATGGTTCTACAAACATAAAAAGACTGAATGCAGAGAATATTACTTCATTCATTGCACTGCGAGGAAGCTGGAGCCTATAACCAGCATTTATCAGGTAAGAGGCAGGTACACCTGGACAGGTCACCAGTCCATCGACACAGATAGACAAACAACCATTCACACACACACACACATACACACACACGCACTTTATTTAGATGGAATTTAGAGACCAGCTAACCTAACATCAGGTCTTTGGACGGTGGGAGGAAGCTGGAGAACCCAGAGAGAACCCGGGACTCGAACCAGCAACCTTGCTTTGAGGCTGCAGTGCTAACCACCACCGTGCTGCCCCTGAGCAGATATTCTATGGCAGGGTTACTCAATTCGATCCTACGAGGGCCGCAATGCAGCAGGTTTTCCATGTATCCCTGCACCAACACACCTGAGTCAAATTAATGAGTCATTGTGTAGAACCTGATACATGGAAAACCTGCTGGATTGCGGCCCTCCTATGGTAACAGGTGCCGAGGACAGGAACAGGAGCTCTTCTTGTTTGGTGGGTTTTGGGGAAACTGACTGACACTTGATTGTGGGTCTGATCATGTGACCACAAGTTAGCTAAAGAACTGATATCTGCTTGCAGTCCAGTCCTGTGTGTTATGTAGAAGCAGCTTTTCTTCTGCATGTCGGGTCAAATTAACCATCAGCCATGTGGGTTGGAGCCACAGTCTGATTTACAGCCAGACGATGTTCCTGAGAGGGACACAGTGGTCTAGAAGAACCAGAACCTGGA
Source organism: Melanotaenia monticola (assembly GCA_036919915.1). NCBI lineage: Eukaryota > Metazoa > Chordata > Actinopteri > Atheriniformes > Melanotaeniidae > Melanotaenia > Melanotaenia monticola. Next base: position 37,609,710 of record JBAFSY010000005.1, on the reverse strand, counting down.
CCTTAAAATAATTCTGTAGAAGCTGGAGCTTTTAATCCCAGTAGCATCATGGACGGGATAGAAATGCTGGAAAACTTCCGTAGATCAGCTAAAGGGTAAAATATCCATCATATTTACCCCACAGAGCTACACACCACCGCTGCTGGTGGAGGAGGAGGTGGAGCTCAGAGACCTGCTGGAGGTTTGTAAAGGTCAAACAGCTGCTGTTAGTTTGTTCCTGTTGAACTGATGTGACACTGAAAGTTTGTCTCCATGGAAACAACATCACAGTTACAAAACTGAACAACCACAAAAACCATCATATCCTAGACCAGAACATCATATCCTAGACCAGAACATCACATCCTAGACCTGAACCATCACATCCTAGACCAGAACATCACATCCTAGACCTGAACCATCATATCCTAGACCAGAACATCACATCCTAGACCAGAACCATCATATCCTAGACCAGAACATCATATCCTAGACCTGAACCATCACATCCTAGACCTGAACCATCACATCCTAGACCAGAACATCATATCCTAGACCTGAACCAGTAAGATTTCAAGTAATGAAATCTCCTTAGGTGATGGAGATCCTGGTCCTGCCGAAGGAACCGGGTCTTTGTGCCGGCTAGTTCAGGACTCACCTCTGGTCCTGGTGCAGCAGCTGCAGAAGAAGAGAATGTGCTGAGGAGGGAGAGCTGTGTCTGATAACTGCTCTAAATTTAACAGAAACACACATTGTTGTGCACGTAGCTGGATGAGTGCTGCTTATCTTCCCTCTCCCAGCGGGCCATGGCCATACAAGGCTCTGCGGGGCCCGGGGCCATCCAGCAGCTCCTTGTCTCTGCCGACACTTGGGGGAGATAACGGCTAACAGCTAATGGCAGCGTGGTGACGCCAGCACCCACAGAGGGACAGGAATGTTGGGATAAGTGTCCCCCTTCCACCCCCAACACATGACATCCATCACAGCATGATTTTCCACACTGACAAGGTGACAAGCAGGAACCTGGAGAACATGGAGGGGATGTAAAGTTCCACACCAGTGGTTGGCTTCAGCACACAGACACTAACACAGAAAAGGAAAAACTAGCATAAAGCAGCCGATTAAGGTGATGGACCGCATCCTGTTTCACTGTTTCTATTTCCTAGAATCTTCAGTTCTGTTGTTTAAACTCAAAATAATCTGCCTCAAGAAGAGAAGCTTTTATTAACATGAGAGAGTTTCGTTAACTGGAATGATGTGAGTTTACAGAAGTTAGATTAAGCTGATAAAATCATGAGGTTGTGGAAAACCTTGATAAATTCCACATAAATTAGAAGAAAACTTCTATTCCAACCTATATGATGATTCTAGTACAGCTTACTGGAAGTCAATGATAACGTGTAAATAGTTGCTGCTTTGCAGCAGGAAGTTGGTGTAGTCGTGGGATGAACTGATGTCCCTGAACGCAGCAGGAAGTTGGTGTAGTCGTGGGATGGACTGATGTCCCTGAACGCAGCAGGAAGTTGCTGTGAACGTGGGGTGAAGCGATGTCCCTAAATGCAGCAAACTGTAAACTTGGGGTGAGCTGAAGTCCCTGAATGGACAAACATACCCAGGATGTCTCTGGTTCTATCTTCATCTGTGCGTACTCATATAAATGGGGCGGAGTTTGCAGCATCTGACCAATCACAGACGTTCTGATTCCTTTATTTTCATTGTAGATTAATACAATGAAATTTAGCAGGGAGCGCTGGGATTCACTGTTCCAGTCCTCAAGACCCACTGTCCTTCAGCTATTCAGTGTTTCCTGATTCTATTAATGGCTCGATAGCAGAAATGTGCAGAGGTTGTCAGAGATCCATTCAGTTTGAATCAGGTGTGTTGCAGCAGGGAAACATGTAATACCTGCAGGATGGTGGGCCTTGAGGACCAGGGTTGCTGATCACTGGGTAAGCTGGCATCTTTCCAGCGAAACATAAAGGAAGACTGACTCAAGACTTACAAGATCATAGAAATATTCCCTACTCCACGAAGTGAACTCTGGTCCGGTTGAAAACCAGTCATCTGCGTAAAATGCAGTAAAAATCTGCTGTAAACGTAGCTAGTGTGCCTTAGCAGAGTTTAAATGGAAATAATTATCAGATAACCATTTCGGAACGTCTAAATAGCTGTTCTGGATTTCTTCAGCATAAATTTCATATGAAATTAAACTGGACTGGTTTAATTAACTAACAAGAACAGCAGTGTACCCAGAACAGGCCAGTACAGGTTGAAACAGTAATAATAAAAAAATCTCCAACAAATCCGGTAAATATGATCAGCAGTGTCCAAGGCCGAGGTAACGTCCACCAAACCCTGAACTGTATCAGAAGGACTGCGGTCTGCAAAGCCCACTTCAGGTCCAGGTCCAGGTCCAGGTCCAGGTGTAGGTCCACATCCAGACTGAACCTTTCCAGCAGTAACTGCTGAATGGACTTTTCATAGATTCAGATGCATGAAACACTGATAGTTCTCCTGTTACGACCCACCTGTCAGGGGTATGAGGAAGAGTGTAACAAAGAATAAAAACGTTGAGGACAGGTGGTAAAGGAAGCACATTTTATTGACATCCCGTGAGACAACGAATAAAACCTGTAACGAAAATACACAATAAAACAGGTGTTGGGATTCGAGGACCTGCTGAAAGAAAGAAATAAAACATACACCAAAAACCACCGAGTGAAACAAAAGCATGACCGTACCGAACTCGGTGAAACTAAAACCAAAAAACACTAACCTAGCCCAAGTAACCAAACTCTACTATAGTAGTACACAGACTGATAAAAGTTCATTTCTGGATAGAGGAGTGGTTGTGTCACAGAGGCACAATTGCATGATGTAACCATGAGACCTCAGTTTTATTCCCAAAAGTGAACATTTACCCTTTTACTTGGTGTTTGATGGCTTTTGTTGAAGGTTTACAGCAATAAGTAATTATGTTCTGTGATTTTAGATGTAAAAAAAACAAAAACAAAACAAATTTAGGTTTAGGTAATGTAATGTCAAGCTTTTTATTATGAAAGTTTTGACAAAACTACCAACCCACCACCGCCTGGGACAGAAATAGTCACCATGGTATGCAAATCAGGTCTTGGAAGAAAAAGAGTGACAAACAAGTGAAGTCACTAAGTTGCTGAAAAGAAGTTGGTATATTTCAATGGGGCATGTAATCTATGAAATTACATACCTCCACCATGGCCTAATACCATCAAGAAAGTTAATGTAGTATTACTACATAAAGTATGTCATCACTGAAACAGATTGTTTGCTTAGTGTCTTTGGCATGTAGCCCCTTCTGCTTTGTTGCTAGTTTCAATAATTTATGTCTCTGTGTGTATACATATGAATTCACCAGATACCAGATTCAGTAAAGTCTTAGCAGAAAAACTCCATCTGCATCCGCATATGTGTGTGTGTCAGTAGCCACTTTTCTCAGTGGCTTTGTAGCAGGGTTAAGTTCTATTTTGCTTGACAGAGCTGCATACAAAGTGGCCTGGATGTAGCTTTCTCTGCATTTGTTTTGCCCAAGTGACACTGACAGCTCAATCTTCTGCACCATTTCTTTGGAGCACACATAAACACCTAAATAAATGGTGCAAACTCTTGCACATAAATTAAACTCAAGTACACAGTAGAAAAATATTTGCCACAAACACAGCCGTGAAATGAGAAATGCAGAGATGCAGGAATACAAACTCCTGAAACAAAGCAAAGAGGTACTAAAAACATGGCGATGGCTAGAAAGCATACCATAAGACCTCAGCAGGGAAATGGATGAACAGAATCATATATGGTGTCATGCTCTGTCGGCATGTGTTCTGTCACTAAATGAATGAATGAAAACAAACTCTATCTTGCATAAAGTAGAGAGAATATAACCAATGAAATCTTAAAAAATGCCAGTCTAAACAGGATTTAGATTGCTTTTAGTTATCCCTCATCATGTCAAATTCAGTTAAGTGTAAGCTTGTGTTTATGGATCGTGTGTGCCGGTGGGCTGTTCATGCTCACTTTACCACCTGTAAAAGTCATTCAAACCTCTTGATGAACAGTAAAAGAGCTACATGAGGATCAAATGGAAAAAAATGAACTGCTCTGCTTATTTCCTGAGATCTGCCAGTCATGTGTAATTCTGCTGTGTGCAGCAATTTTCTGTTTCCATGTCACTCAGCACGACTTCATGTATTGCACAAGTAAGTGCACGTATTAAACTTGATGTGCGTTAGTGTCTATTGTCCTTTCTGTTTCTTACAGTACTATTATCCAGCTGACGTCAATGTCATCATCTCCCTTGTGATCTCTGTTTGGTGAAGGGCTCGCCCACCTTGTAACAATACTCCATTGTCTATAAGAGGAACACAGACTGAGACACAGAGTTCACTGTAAGGACGCTTAAATTTGTAACTTAGACTAAAACACACTTGAGGCTTTAGTCTGTCGGCGTTGTCACCTCCCAATCCCCTTTTTATCCTGAAACTGAGACTGCGTTTGATCACACCCAGGCGTCTCTGGCAGAGACAGCCTGGTACATTGGTCGCACTGAAGTGGAAGAAGAAAGGGTAAAAACAAAAGGCTTTTTGTCCACAGTGACCCTCGTTTGACCTGACAAATCATACAATCCAAGGAAGTATTCATCAGGTGAACTCGACCAACTGGTGAATGATGAAGAAAGGATTGTTATGTTAATATATTAACCTATATCATTTGTGGGTGATGTCAGTGGTAAATATCTGGTATTTGACTCATTTTGCCCCATTGTCCCATGTTCACCGCACTTCTTGCACGTTTGCACTTCTGGGTGGAATCTAACTGCATTTTGTCCAATGTACATGTGACATACAATGTCAATAAGTTGAATCTATCTAATATATCTATTGGGAGATTTCAGGGATTTCTTTTTTTTATACTTTTTATTTTTATAAGAGACACATACAAACAAATATAGTACATATACAGTCAAAGAAAAACTAAATTAACAAGATAAAGTAGATGAGAGTGTAGATAAGACACATAAAAGGGAAAAAAACAAACAAAAAGAAGGAGGACCAAGCCCAGTCTAAGTCGGGGTTAAACAAAACCCCAAAAAATAACATCTTTACTTTTACCACCTGTTGCTCCAATACATTTCATTGCTACTATATAAACAAAACTATTCTTTGTCCTTAAGAAGTGTTTCCATTTTCCCCAAAGGGTTTAACCTTTTTCTAATCAATGTCTGAGGGAGAAAGTTAATCGCTCCATAAAATAAAGTTCATGTATTATGCGCTCCCGTTCCAAGGTAGTTGGTGGTTCTTCGTGTAGCCATTTCTGTGTAATAGCCTTCTTACTAGCTGCCTGTAGTATTTGTAGTAAATAACGATCTTGTTTTTTCAGTCGAGGTGGAATAACTATCTATTAGGAAATTTCAGGGATTTCTTTTTCTTTTTTTTAGTAAAGCATCTTAAAAGGTTGGATATCATTAACTAACAATTAGTTATCTTCTTATTGTTGCTGCTGACAGAAACTACATCAGTTACGATGAAGGATGTTGCTGTTTTGAAATTAAATGGAAAAAAGTTTCAGAACAAGAGTGCTGGTTGCATCTACCTTTTCCTTACAACGAGTGGGAAAATATTAAGGATAAGATCCTAAAACATGACCATGCATTTGTACTTCGTTAATGACTGAAGAGGAAATGTTAACTGGGTTTTTTGTTCATTAAGAAATCTGCAACTATCATCTTCCCTCTGTTTTTGATATAGTTTACATTATAAGTGCAGTTTTTATTTAATAGCAGTGCATGTTGTGTGTTTTCTTTTATTATTCTGTTGGCTCTCTAACATGCAGCACTCTGAGGACTGATCTGTTCTTGGAACTGGGCGGGAAGCTTGTCTGAACTCTGGCTGCAACACTGATCCTGTATTTCCTCTTATCGCAGACAACGCCTTCATTCTCAGATAGACAAGAGCTCGATGAAAAGACAAATAAGTCTGAAAAGCTCAGTGAAACTTAAAAAAAGCCAAAGTCTGCTTTGTGTAGACAATGGGACAAAGAGACAGAGGCCTGTTCCTATGGCTTGAATATTTAGAGTGGTAGCCTAGTGGTTACAGAGGTGGGCTTGGGTCTGGAGTACCTGGGTTCAAGTCCCCAGACTGGTGACTAAGGTAAAATAACCACTGTGGGCCCCTGAGCAAGGCTCTGAACCCCCAACTGCTCCCTGGGTGCTGAATCTGGCAGCCCACTGCTCCTAGTGTAAATAGTGATGGGTTAAAAGCAGAGGACATATTTTGATGTGTTTTGCAAGATATGTACTGACAAATAAAGTTAACTTATATTTAAAAAGTATGGGTGGGTCTACTGTGGTGCCTTACCTGTTAGACCTTCGTTGAGCAGGATAATTAGCAGCAGGTGGTGGAGTAGGCTGACTGTATGTATAGAGCTGAATTCTTTACTGGGAGAAAATATATCCATTAATATATTTCAACTCCTTAATCTGAATCACATTATGTAAGTTGATATTTCAAGTGTTTTGAAGGAAGTGATTAACATCCAGTTGAAAGATCCCGTCCTGGGACCACCTGCTGGAATTAATTACAAATAACAGTGCCTTTTTCTTCCCAGCATGTGTTCACCATGGACCCAATGAATGTGGAGAGCGGACGAGGGAAGGTTCCACATGACCCCAGCTTCCCTTTCGCAAGCGCCTTCAGTGGTATGTCCCATTTTGTTTGGCCTTAACTTTGCACAATTTCCTGTATGGCTCATAGAGCTGATGTTCACCAAATAAGTCATACATTCAAATAAGTCATAAAGTGCCCTGATGCAGTCACACAGACTTTTCCTACTTTATTTTCTGTCTTCCTTTTTTCTGGTAATTGTCAAAGACAATAGAGCCTAGAAAGAGAGAAAAATTAAAATAAAACAGTTGATAAAAATCACTGACAAATATGTCTTACGTTCTGGATCTGCCACATCTGATTATTTAAATACCAGACACACACGTTTGTTCTTCACCTTTCTGCACAGACCTTTACCATATTTAAAAATGACAACCCTGCTAACAGCAGCAAGGAAAACTTTCTTTGGCTTTGACATGCGCATAAATGCACACACTTTGGACCTGTGCTGACTATGTTAAACATCTCTGGGTGTTTCTCTTTAAATGTCACTAGGTATTTATTGTAGCTTGTGAAATAACCTTGATTCATGACAGTGACAGACAATCCTGGGATCTGTTGAGGGTGGAGGTATGTATAGTGTGTGTATAGATCTCTTCTTCTTTCCACAGCTGGGTGATTCCAGCATCAGAAATCATTCCATGGTGCTTTGTGTTTGGCAGGAAAACTTTAAATTAGAGCCAAATATTTAATAGTTTGGCCCTCTGCAGTAATATACAGTGGCCACATAGACAGAGGATTGTTAACCTTCACTTCAGAAGGAGTGACAGATATAAAGGCATCCATATAAGTGGAAACAAATGATAAAGAAGATATGTTTAAGTTCTTTTCCCCTTCCTTATGTAGACAAACGAGGGATGGATGAGGATTTCCTCCAGGTCAACAAGGTTGTGTTAGATGAAAGATGGACCAAATATAAACTCTATTTACAGGTCCTCAACTTTCCATCTCTGACCATTTACCTTTCTGTGGACTTTTAACATCAGATCAATTTCCAGGTAAACTAAACTGGGTCATAATGGTCTTTGCTCCACCATTTGTTCTTTCTTTATTCTTTAGTTCTTGAAAACAGAGATAAAAAAGTGAAGGAACAGAAAAACAAAGCTACAAGTAGATCTTTTACTTGGGGATTAACTGAGGATGAGAAAGCACGGATAGAAAAAGAGATGCCAAGAGTGAAATTGAAAAACTTTTTCATCAATTATCAGTTCAACAATGTCTCCTCTTAAATTTTAATATCTTCTCCCAAAATACACAAAGTTCATCTCCCCAGGCCCTTTCAACACCCACTACAATATTACATTACAATCTTAGGAAGGGTTTGTGTTAGCTTGGGAGATAATGTAACACATAAGTTTGAATTGACTGTATGTGTGTTGTAAAGGTTTCTGCAATGAACTCAGTTATTTCAGCTAAATAAAATAAATAAATTTTATCCATGATGTCACAGAGGAGTGATTCTTAGCCAGATTTAGTTTCCACAATAGCCGAAGAAGAATTATAAACACTTCTGTTAAAATAAAATAAAAGTGACAAATAATATTTCAAATTATTTTAATTATACTATGTATAATGCTATAATACTTAAACTATATGCATTTATTATCTGACAAGTGTAGCGGTTACTTTTATGGATTCTTTTTTTTTCTGAGCTGTTTCCAGGTTTTAAACAGTTTTTTTTTTTTTGCAACATTTTCACATTTGTACACATATAAGAAATGTGCCAGGGGAAGGCTCTGACATTTTTATTGCTTGCAAAGGATTTATGTGTCACTTGCAAAGATTTTGTCATTTAAAGTGAAATTTGGCTTTATGTTAATGACCAGTGGAAAGTCCAACAACTGCTTGGCCTTCAAAGTAATCCCAGCTCTCAGTGTTTTCAGCATTGGACTTGTTCAATTTCCTCATTCTTGTCTGATATTATTTGCCTAAACCACAACATTGTCCTGTCAACCACTATTTCCTGGTTGTTCCACTACAACATATTTTTGTTCTTTTTTCTTTACTTGTACACTTGCCCCTTTTCCTCGTCTGTAAAGTCACTTTGTGTAAATTCTGTTGTAAGCATCAAATCTTTTCCAAGTCTCAGTTTCAAGGTGAAATATAAAGAATAAGTGTTGAGGATACAACTAGTCGTCCTGTCATGAATTGATTTTATCTTCTTGCCTTATCACAAAAGCAAAAGAACCACAGAGGTCTTTACATTCAATGTGCTGGATTTCACTTTGACTGCTGGTTAGTGGCATCATATCACATACAGTTACAACAGTTAAGCATATGTTCCACCACAATGTAATTGTCCTAATTTTACATTAATATCATCATAGCAGAGTAATCCAAGTGAGCTCATTCACTGAGATATTTTACTAAATATTTAGCTTACTGCCATCTGAGCTGAAAGCCTGTCATCAAGCAATAAGTAGGATAATTAGTTATAGTTAGTTATATTACATGCAAAAAAAATGTTGCTATAGTAAGTAT
>JBAFSY010000005.1:37479713-37491657 GCA_036919915.1 Melanotaenia monticola | reverse complement strand
TATAGTGCCATTACAAACATTTCTGAGGTAAACAAGAAAAAAAATCACTACAGAAATATATTCTAAATAACATAATCCTGAAATACAGGGATTATTTCCTTAAAATATTAGAGTTGCAGTTTTTTCAGACTGATTAACAATATAAAGCTTTTTAAGGACTGGAATTGCAGGACAGTGGAATATAAAACAAAGTGCACACAGTTCAGCTACAAATGTGACCAGAGGCATTAAATCTGCCTGCCTACATACGGAAACGAGGCCTGCCGGCTGCAGGAATCTCCGTAATGAACAGCGCTCTTACATTTTTCTCCACCAATTTATTTATTTGTTCCTCGATTTAAGTGGTCGCTGTTTCACTCTGTGGTGTCTGCAAGTATGGCGGCCGCGTCCTACATTGCAACGCCTAATTGCTTTATATGTCTCTTTCCATTTTCATGAAATCAAGACGCTAGTTCTGTCTTAGTTGTGAGTGACAAAGAAGGTTTGTTGCATTACTAATGACTGCAAGAGGTCACTTGGACACACACAATGCACACAACCCATTTACAAACTTTTAATAGGCAAATATTGCCTCAAATGTGCACTTTCCCCCCTCTGAAGTTGAACTATAATAGGATTTGTCAGGATCTTTGCGTATGAACATTTGCGCTGCCAGTGTCACTCCAACAATAATGGCAAGTTAAAATAACAAGCACTATTCAGGCCTGAAATGTCCCATTATTTTCGCACACACACACACACACACACTACACTATGACTTGTTACAGCAGTATTATCTGAAATCTTTAGAGCAGTTTCTTTTTCTTCAAAACAGCCAGAAGGAAAAGTATTTCTGACTATAAACTTGTCATAAAAGTTTTGTGGAAAACTTTGAACGCGTGTAAAAACTCATTAAAGAGTGAAATCTAAACTGCTCTTTGCTTTACGCAGCAGTCTATTTATGTAGTAATGGGGTTTACCTGAACTATGGACCAGCATTATGTATAAATAATTATTTCAGGGATCACATAATAGAGAGAAAGATAAAAAAAAAGGCACTGGTTTAATTTACAATTCTGGCGAAGTTCCTTGCAGAAAAATCAATAGATACAAAGATAAAAACCAGACAGAACCAGATAAAACCAGACAGAACCAGATAAAACTAGACAGACCCAGATAAAACCAGATAAAAACCAGATACAACCAGATACAAACCAGACAGAACCAGATAAAAACCAGACAGAACCAGATAAAAACCTGACAGAACCAGATAAAACCAGACAGAACCAGATAAAACCAGACAGACCCAGATAAAACCAGATAAAACCAGACTCAGCTGACGCCTGATGTGAGTTTTCAGAGCTGTGTGGATGTGATGTTTGGTTCTTCCTGTACGTCTGCAGCTCGATCGACTCGAACCATCACCAAAGCCGGTCCTGATGAAGACGAAGACGAGTATGAGGACAGCTTCATCAACGACGACAGCGAGGACATCGGCAATGACTCCGACTACGTCCCTCCTGTCTCCGACGACAGCGACAAGGAGGATGTCCAACGGCTGCAGAGAGAAGCCAAGGCCTTTCTGAAGAGGAGCAAGTAGAGGGAGTAGCAGAAAGATGGAGGAAGATGTGGGGAGGAGGAAGATGGACTTTTTTCCTTTTTGTGTTTATTTGAAAGTTTTTCTCTGAGCAGGTGGAGCGAATCTCAAACACGATTATTAAGTTTGAGTTAAATTTGACCAAATCAGGGATGAAGGGATCAAATCCAGATTAAGATGCTGAGGGGGAGTGTTCTGCCAGCTCTGCGGTAACGATCACCATGACAACAGAGTCTGTCAGGAAACAGGTGTTTCAGGCTTCTGGTGTCTGAACTAAATCGCTGGAAATATTCAATTATTTTCAAGAAACTGAAAAGTGTCTTTTCATTTTATCGTCTGTAAATATTTTCTACCTGATTTTCTGGGATTTCAGTAGAAAAATAAACCTCTGCTGTCCTGTTTTTACTGCACATTTCAGGTTCATCTGTTAACTAAAACTCAGATATTTCTAACCTCGGATTCTACAGATTTGATTCTTCACAGCTTCCTGTTATTTTCCACATTTTCTATTAATTAGTTTTTTAACAGCAGTTTCACGTTTAGTCATGTCCTTATTCCTACATTTATTACCACATTTCACATCCAGCAGGGTGTCTTCTTTCTTCTTTTAAGTGGCTTTAAACAATAAATCTACCAAACATTTTACATGGAGCTGTTCTCATTGCTGAGTCACACAGGAAGTGATGATTCTTTCCACCAATCAGTGGATGGCAGCGTTTCAAGCTCCACCCTTTAGGATCGGATCAGTACCATTAGGACCTCAACGGAAGTCCCCCAGAAAAGTAGGACGTCCTGGATATTCTGGTACCCATCCCAGTTTTTATTTGTGGAAGCAGAAAAAAGGATTTACCGACTCATCCCGTACTGACCCGTCATGTTCGGACCTGTGGAGCCCCATTCCGTTCTGTCCTGTATGACCTAATTTCGTCCCATTCTGTACCGTCCTGTACAGACCCGTCCCATACCGAACTGTCCCTTCCCATCCAGTCCCCTATGGACCAGTCCCATCCCGTACCAAACCATCCCATTCCAAAACATGGGGCTTTAGCGCAGTTGTTTTGGTGGATGCAGCCAGTTTGTTTGCCAGAAGCGCCTCCTGGCAGCAGTGCTCTCTGGGACGTAGTTGACTTCTTTAAAGGGGTTTGTGTCTCATGTTTAAAATAAATCAGAATTCTATTCATTCAGTTTCTTTTTTTATTATTATTACAGAATATTGGCTACTGGTGACCCCTGTTACCGAAAACTGCTCAGAAATAGGTCAGAGAGACAGGATGAAAAAGGGTCTAGGCTAGACGCTGAACTGGACCAGCTGTGACCAAACAGACTAGTTTGACTAATAAAGCTGCGGGTGTCGCATATCTTCATCCCTGATGTGGTAAACGAGCTGAAGCTGCTGTAGTTTCTCTGATTGACTCGTTAACTGTGTCACATAAGTTCCTGATCCAGAGTCTAGAGGAAACTTTGAGGACGCATTCACGCCTGGATAGTCCAGGGGGCTCGTTGGAAATACTGAGAGAGGTCCCTCCTTTCTTTGGTTTGGGTTTATTTCACTCTAAACTTTACCACATAGCTGATCACTAGGTGGAGATAGTCCCCAAAACAACCCCGGACCAAGAAGAAAGAAGAAGAAATCCAGCTCATTGATTGGCCGAGACTGAAAACGTCTAACTCACTGTAAGTAAACAATGGGGCAACAACACGAAATCTGCAGTCTGGCTTCTGGTTTTTACTTCGGGACTCGGTGCATGGTACTAACTGCCACGTTGATCTACTTCACTCATGGGCTGGACACGCGGGAGGCGACGTCGCCTCCTCCGTCATTTTCTATGGAACTTGTGCCATGAGGTGAAAGTCGCTGCCCTCCTCCAGCCAAGCGTCAGGCGACATGCTTGTTCACGCAGACGTGCACACGGCGCTTGCGACGTGACACAAGAAAATAGAAAAATGTTCCATTTTTGCCGCTGTCGCTTCATGGACTGACCAATGAGAGCAGGCTAGACACACTGAACATGGAAGAATGGATCATTTTAGCTGTCTGACTTTCCCAGACTTCACGATACTTCACACAAAGATTATAGAGATGTAAATAAAAAGGCAACCGTGTGGCGCCAGAGTGAATTAGCCCAAACGTAGGTTCTGGATTGATCTGGATCAGCCTTGAGGTCCATCAAATGATGATATTCATGATGCTGTTTCCTATTTTGTAAACTCGGATGAACCCAGTTGTCTTTCTTTTATACAGTAAACAGCAAGATTTCTGCAAAATCTTCTGACTCTCCGTCCGTCATATGTTTGAAAATGTCAAAATCCCCACCGACATCATAACCCATCAAATTTCTTGGAGAAAAGCGATCTTAGAGCGCGACGCACAGTACTGCTGCCGTTTGTCGCCTCCCGTGTGTCGAGCCCATTACACTTCCTGTCTGGGTCACTGGATGATTTGTTTGCTTTCAAACTGGAAAAACAACCCAACAAGGAGCTCTGTGGTTTTCAGTCAGACCAGAGTTCGCCTCTTTGGTCCGAACCAGAGTGCGAATGAGCGTTCACATTGCTCCCAACAAACCCTATTATCAGTGGAAGCGAACCAGGGTTCATTTAAAGCGGACCAAGCAGAACCAGCGTGAATGCACCCTTAGACCTGGTCCAATCTAAAACCAAATCAAGTTACAGTTTCTGACTTTCTTCAAAGGTTGCCAGGTCCTGGAGGTACATTTAAGGACATGGCTACTCAATTCTGTCCGATAAGGACCACAGTCCTGCAGGTTTTCAGTGGTTACCTGCTCCAACACACCTGACTCAGATCAACGAGTCAGTGTGCGGAACTTCAGAGGCTGTTAGAACCATTTAATTTGAGTCAAGTGTGTTGGAGCAGGTAAATATGGAAAACCTTCAGGACTGCAGCCTTCATGTGACTGAACTGAACAGCCCTGATTTAGGAACATCCTCGACATCCTGTAGAAGGGTTCTCTAAAGCCCAGTTTGGTCTTTGATTTTTGTTGGATGACTCCGCCTGCATGTTTTGTTCTCTCTGGATCAAACCAGTATCAATCGATTCCTGATAATCAGGACCTCGTGATCTACTCCTTCCCTGCAGTTCTCTTCATAGAGTTTCAATACTATCTCAGCCGAACTCCGTCCACCTCCTCCGTCACACGAAGTGAGGATGTCCGAGCCTCTGCGTCATCCAACGACTTTCCCACGACAAAACTGACCAGCCTCAGCGGGAACCTGCCGGCCTTCTTTAGGCGCTTGCTGTTGTTTCGGACGCTCACGAAGCAGAGAGTGTTGATGATCCCGTTGCTCATGGCGATGCATTCAATGATGTAGAAGGCTACCAGGGAGTTTCTGTCCCTGGAGATAAGGGTGGGGTAAAAGTCCCGTAGCAGAGCGAAACCATAGTACGGTGCCCAGCACAGGACGTAGGCCACCAGCACCAGAATCAGCACCACCACCGTCCTGCGACGGTTGTGAAGTCTCTTCCGGATCTGCTCTGTCTGGAAGCCGGGAACATCTTTGAACCAGAGCTCCCTGGAGATCTGTGTGTAGCAGACGGCCATGGTAGTCACAGGACCCACAAACTCCAGAGCAAAGACGAGGAGGAAGTAGGAGCGATAGTAGACCTGCTGGTCTACGGGCCAGATCTGAGCACAGAAAGTCTTGTCAGTGTGACCTTCAACATGGGGGTATGTGGTCTCTGAGGCCATGTAGGCAGAAGGGATGGAGATGAAGATGGGGACAATCCAGACCATCAGGATCACACAGTACGCCGTCTGGCACTTCATACGAGGCCTCAGAGGGTAGAGAATGGCCATATACCTGCAGACCCAAACACAGCAGCAGGATTAACACGGACCAGGACCAAACCAGGTGTAGGATGGAAAGATGGATTCTCTTAAACCTTTTCCTGACATCGTCTTTAAGTAAAATATTATTTATAGACAGGCAACACATTTCTGGCCATTTGTGCACTAAGACAGAGATGAAGTTGAACACCGTGAGATCTGCATGAATGAACTCTGACAGACGATCTGAATCTCCTCCGACAATTTTCAGTTTGTCTGAGTCCATCACCTGAGATTCTCTTTCATTACTGACTGAATGAGCCAGCCCACTCTCCGCTTCCTGCAGGAAGACACGGCAAAGTAAAACTCATTTTCCAGGAGAAAATATGCATGAGAGATAGTCAGGGACCAAGCAGTAAAGCAGAGAGGACACAGAAAGTAATTTCAAAAACCTGGGTTTTTATTGACCCAAAATTCCAAAAATCCAAAAGAATGAATAAACTAGCCGGCCATTAAAAGAGGTCAACTAAATTTAACGATACGTAACTTAAACAAAATCAAACTTAACTGAGGGAAAAACTGACCTAACACAATGAGGGTAACTTATAGTGGTTTGGCCAAACCAAATAACACACACAGGGGAAAACAAAATGGAAGACAATAACTAGACAAAGACTCCAAACTAACTAAACTTGAACCTGACGAGCCGGAGCCCAGATTTAAGGCTCCTCAGCCATTTCTTTATATATTATTTCCTCTGATCTTCACACCAGTGCTTGTGTCATGTGGCATACCGCAGCCTTTTCTCCCTGTTTCAAACAAAAAGCTTAAAGATCCAGTTTAAACTGCTTCTTAGCTAAGTTTTCTGTTGTGCGTCCCTGAGTTAGGAGCCTTTTTTCTGCCTGAATGATTCATAGGGGACTGAAAATGAGGGAAAAGCTGAAAATATTTGAGGGAAAGCTTTCAAAGACCTTTAGAAAGTTGTGATGTGTGATGTTTTTTTGTTTTTAAATCACTGTGTGTGTTTAGAAGTGGCAGTGTGTGGAGGACGCCACGGGGAAGCTGCGACTCTTCAAATGTAAGAACGAAGGGGGAGGAGCTAAGAGTTTCCAAAGGGGCGTGGCTAACCGTCAGCGCCCACTCAGCATTAAGTCCCAGCTGTACATTCCTGACTCGGAAGACTGTGACTGCGACTTCCAAGACCTCAGACCTCTTAACCTGCGACCCTTCATAATGAGGCCGTTCAACAAGAAGTCTTTTTTCTCCAAGAAGAGTAAGTGTTGATGACTTGGTCCAGCAGGGGTCAGTTGTGAGTCACAAGTCCACTGCTTCCTTCACACCAGTTTAGCTTCAATGTTACAGGAACTTCATCATATTTAAAGTGCTTTTTGCTAAAATGTCTTTAGAAAATGTAAATGAAAGCAAGCTGCTGCAGGTTTTTGATGCAGCTTGTGGTGTGATGCTGCCCTCTAGTGTCTGAGAAGAGCGCTGCACCACACCTCTTCCTGTGTGAAGTGTTAGGAGCTGTGAGGATTGAACATTGTCTTTTTTTGACTTATGATATTTTCTGTTTATTCATCAGAGATGAAAACTCTGAAGAGTTATTCAAAGAACCGTTACAGCCGCTCCCTGTTCATGATGAATGATTACCCCGGTAACCACAGCACGGTGGCTGGTCAGTCAAAAAGAGATGACCCTGAGGATGAGTTCAGTGGAATGGGAGGAGTCCCCAACGCAGCCGTTCCATCCAACTCCATTAAAGTAACTCACAGGTCAGATGTTTTCACTTCTCTTCTGTTTTTAACAGAACTTTTTCTGCTCCTCTGGAAATCAATAGAAAGGGGAAAGTAAGCAAGACGATCTCTTGCGTTTGAGAATAGAAACTCTCCAGAGAGAGATGAAGGCTGAGACGTTGATGTTGATGCTGCAGCCTTGATTTGCTTACAGGAAGTTTACAGAGCTCATCTGCAGTTCCATTGAAAATTAAAGCATAAAAATACTACAAGAACCAGAACAAACCTCTTGCTTAGCAATGCTGCTTCAGGACCTCCAAGGAAAAGATGTCACTTTGACAGTAGCATAGGTCTCTCCAAAACCCTACTCTAATATTTCCCTGGACTCACTGGCTCCCAATATTCTGGAGCCTCATTTATAAAATTGTGCGTAGGATCCTTACTAAAAGTCTACATGTGTCCAAAATCCACAGTTTGCATGCGCCAAAAAAATTCAGATTCATAAAACCAGGCGTATGCACAGATGGAAGCAATTTTTCCTTTTAACTTTTAACTTCCTGAAAGTTTGCGCAGGTAAAATCGGCTCGTATCCCGCATCCTAAACACCACATTTTACTTCAAAATACCTTATGTATGTAAATAAGCCAGCTGATCTGTGGCATTTTAAGCTTAATCTTGGCAACCGAGAAGACAAGAAAATACAGTTTCAAAGAGACTGAAGTCGAGGGGAAGCTTGCAAAAACATTTAATTCGGGGGGGTCACAGTAGTGGAATCACAAATAAACGAAAGGCTGCAGGGATGACCTGCCCGATCACAAATGTGCCGCAGGCGCTTGGCACACCTGGAAGTGGCCGAGTTTATGTGACACCTTCATGCAGCCTTGCACCCCACTGAAGTTCTTTATGTCGGTGAGGGGCCTATGCATCGGGGTCCTTATGGTGAGGGGAAGGGAGGCCAGGTGGAAGAGGAATGCTATTTTTCAGTGCGACCTTATGCAGGACAGTACATGCCATAATTATTCTGCACACCTTTTGGGATGGTACAGCAGTCTGCCTCCTGATGTATCCAAACACCTCCACCAGATTTGAGGAGTTTCTAAGTGAGGAGCCAAAGCCGCAGGGGATGACCGATGTCACCTGCAAATTATACCAAAAGAATTAATATGAATCTGGTTTTAATTGTTAGTAGATGTGTATTTACTCACCAAGAAGCCCGCCGTCACGAGCAGCGCCTTCAGTCTGCTGTGAATCAGGATGTATGGGTCAGTGTTGACCCAGGCTACTGGGCTACTAAATTTGTCAAAACCATGTTTGAGTCACAAATAACTTGTACATTGATCGAATGCACATTTATACGGTTCACATGGGCAAATTCTTTCTCACTCCGACCCTTATAGCAATATGAGTGTAGTCAGTCGCGCCAATTATATTTGGGAAACCGGACATTGCTGCAAATTACCTTTTGATGTTGGCCTGTTCTCCCACAGTGTAAGGAAACTAATTCCAGACCTAAGGATAGAAGTTTGATCATATCAAACACATATCAACCTACCTTTCAGCTAACCCCCGCAGGAAAGAGCTGGTTGCCAAAAACCTGATAGTGGTTAACAGGTGCAGATGCATTAGGATTGCACGGTTCTGGCAGGTCGGTTGATGTAACACTGGGCTCAGTTCAGCACATCGATCTAAGAGCACTGCTCTAGGGAATGTAAATCAGCATTTCAGCCAGTCATCATCATGAGTCAGGAAATCTTCGTGCTCTCTCTAAAAACTCTCTCCATCCTGATCCTGCCATTGGCATTGGCATAATCTTCAAGTAGTGCCAGCACATCCATTGTGAAGCCTTACGTATGAGTGTCACTGCAGTATTTATATGTTTACTCAGTAATTACACTAATTACTACACAGCCTGTCACAATTAGTATACCAATAAGTGCCTCCCCTATATAATGTGAAGATGTACGTATAAAAATACTGTGTATAACTGTGTGGCTCCACCCAAGAACACATTTAAAATTATTGCAGGCCTCCGTGTTTATGATTACGAGTGTCTACAAGTTTGATACGAATGGTAAAATGCACAAGATGAATGTGACTTAAATTCACCACCTCACCAGCTGTGCTGCCAGTTTCTGCCGTCTCCAAATCGTTAATGTGAAAGGTTCAGTTTGCATCCAGCGCACATCTACTGTCAAGTTTGTTTTTATAAATCACAACCTTTGTGCAGAAAGTGACGCATGTGACTTTCAGGCCCTGTTTTGTGCGTTCGCAACATTTATAAATGAGGCCCCTGCTTTCTAGATGCTAAGACCAAAGTTCTTTACACTCTGTCATTGAGAGATATTTGATAACTCTCTGATGGAGTTTGGACTAAAGTGATGAGCCACAACTTATCCGTATTGGAAAGGCTAAACCTTTGGTTTATTCTGCTTATATAACCAATCCTGACACCCTCACCTGCCACACAAAGCAGATTGAAGTTTTTTGTTGTTTGTTTCATGTCGCATTTTAGAAAGATTTTCAGTTTTTTGTGTCTGTAGAGCAGCTTGGCTCTAATCACGATCATCTGAGCGGCACAGATGTGACAGCTCAGATGACTGCTGTAACATTAGCAGTAAATGATAAAATAACCAGCTTTTATCATCCACCACATTCAGGAAGAACATGCGAATCGAGCTGCATTGTCAGGAAATACGTGTCAGCTTCTGCTCAGGTTTAATATAATCTACTGTTGCTAGTGTGTTTTATATAACGGTGCTGATGCTGGTGTTAATATCTTCCTGAAGATGCTCCATTCTGTCCAACGCCACTGTGAAGTGCGACACAAGAGTTTATCAGTCTCTGCAGGCCTGGAAGGACCACAAGCTGCACATCGACCACGAGGTAACACCCGCTGCTGTTGTGGAGAGTCTGAGTCCAAAAGGCAGGTCTGGTGTGAATGAAACATAGAAGGCTGCAGACGAGACGACAGTTTCTGGCTGGAGAAACGGTCTCATTAACACGTGAAGCAGTTTGCTGGTGACAGAATAAAAGTCAGACCAATAAGATTCAAAGCAAAAGGTTGGATATCCAACATGTCAGGAGGTTGCTGCTGTTTGATGCCTGTTAAAGCAACTGTGAGGTGCAACGTCATCCTGCTGAACCTGTGTGGTGAACATGGTTCAGCCTGTGAGACGTCTGGGATGTGTCTGTAACGTATTCTGGCTGACAGATCAGTTCAGATGAAACACAAACAGAGATGAGTTCGTTTTACTGAAGCAAACTGAATATATCTTTCTGACTTAATAGATCTGACTATAGTTTGTATGATAACGTGATGTAGTCCAGGTGTTCCAGATTACTACACGTGTGGAAATGTACACGTATGAACATTTTAAATAATTTGTAGATCTTGAAAGTTTACTCTGATCATAATGTGAAATACTATAGTTTTCTGTTCCGGATACCTGGGATTAAATGTGAGATTTTGTAGACTCATTTTGATTTGTAAATTATAATGCAAGTATGTGTGTGTGTGTGTATAAATATAAAGGATAGAAGGATAGTTCATTTGATGTAAACATTTTCGTCATGTACTTCTTCTTTGCACTAAAATGAAGGGAGAATTTTTGAGTTGTTATTTATGGTTAATGTGCTGGTATTTTACTGGTCCAGTCCATTAGAAATCAAATTGTCCTGTATGTGGTTCCTGGACTAAGACAAACCTGCCGTAAACATAGCAGGTGAAAAATGAGGCAGATATTGTTGGTGATCCTGAGCTCTCCATCTTTGCATCTCTCCACAATGTAGTTACTCCTGGTTGGTTTAATGCCCTCAGACCTCCAGGATAGTGCTGGTATGTTGCCAGGTCTGCATCGGTCACACATTTCAGCTTCCTTTATCACTAAGTGAATCCAGGATTTCTTGTTCTGACTCGCCTTTGTACCCAGAATCCCACTGAGTCATGGATATGTGAGCTGGATTAAAAATCATGAATAGAAATCTGATGAAAAACAAAACAATTAGAAACTTGAAAAAAATAAATAAAGCAGGGTTAAGGTATGTTTAAAGTTTGTTTGTTAGTGAAGAAGCTGTTTGCAGCATCACATGTCTAAATGTCTTCTGTCTGTCAGATTGAGACCCTGCAGACCAAGATAAAGAACCTGAGAGAGGTCAGAGGTCACCTAAAGAAGGCCCGCCCCCTCAAGTGTGACTGCAACAAATACCTGTAAGTTCTACTTCAACACCACTGAAACACACTCATCTGTGGGCTCACACCTCATCTGGTGTGTTTGTGTGTGTTTTCAGGTACAAATCCAAGCTGAAGAACAAATTCAGGTACAGAGGAGGTCTTCATCCCTTTAGGTGAGACAGAGACGTCTGTGGTTCTCCATCACCTGAGTCATCACCTTCAAACCTCTTCCTGTGTGTGTTTGAGTAGGAAGGGTGGGGCTCGAGACAAGAAGGCGTGGCTACAGAAGGAGCAGAAGAGGAGAAAGAAGATGAGGAAGATGATCAAGAGGATCAAAAACAACGACACATGTTCAATGCCTGGACTCACCTGCTTTACGCATGACAACCAGCACTGGCACACGGCGCCCTTCTGGACGTGTACGACATACACACGCACACATTTTAACGTCAACCAGAAGAATGTGCAGATCACTTAGCATTATTAGCAATATGAGCTAACAAGGAGGCATTGCACTGTTCATCCATAAACACACTGGAGCAACATGCTCACCAGTAGATGATGGACAGGAGCATGTGGCTGATTAACCCTTAAAACTCCAAACCATTCATTGTTATTTTTGTTCCACCTGTTCTTTTTGTTTTAGTTTTTTCATATATATATATATATATATATATATATA
>JBAFSY010000005.1:37450334-37461251 GCA_036919915.1 Melanotaenia monticola | reverse complement strand
GACAGTTGAGCTGATTAATCGATTCAGATGAGCTCATTCTGGAACAGTGAAGGGCTACTTGACATAAAATAAAAAAAGAAAGAAAAACACTACGTATGTTTGGAGCCAAAGTACGAAGATGAAAGAATACTTTATACTTTTATCATTTTCTATTAACGTATAAAAATACAAAGCTCTCTGAGAATTCAGGTCATCATCTTGCGGTGTGTACGGTGGTAAACAGGGTTTGGGGTGAAGTCTTTCAGCAAGACAACATCTAGCAAAAGAACAGCTGAGAAAGAGAAGGTGATTTTGCCGATAAAGTCTTTGATCTAAATTTCTTTGATAATCTTTGTAAGACATTTGAAATTTGCCATTACTACAAACAAGCTATCCTCACTTCCTTAGGAGGCGATGGGACGTTTTTCAACATGGAAGGCGCCCTTAAAGTATGTCACATTCACAAATGAAAAACGTATCAGTCTCATTCATGAAAAAAATATTTTCAGGATGAATATGAACATCCCTTTGCGATGGCAGGGCTGTTTCAACCCTCTATCAAATTATAGTACAACATGAGAACATATTGTCTATTGTTCCTTTTAATAGGATTAAAAAAGTATTCAAATAGATCTTGTGGTTATGTAATTTCTGAGCAGAGGCCTAAAATTAGGCACAAGCCTTAAATTGTTAATTGATGCTAAGCAGTGTAGAATGACCTTCTGCAGCTGTTTACTGGGACTACAGAAGAGAAACTGGTTATACGTCACTGTACAGCAGTTATATGTGGATAAAAAGGTGGTGGTGAAGTTTGTTTAAAGAAAAAAACATCTTGACTGTAAATATATAAAGAGTTGGAAATTACAACATGTGGCTAAATGTTTTCCTCTAAACTTAAATCATTTAAACATGTAACACTGGAGAGGTAGCAGAAGCTAACAGCAGACAAAACGAAGCTGGATGATTAGAGATGCCAATGGAAATAGTGTACAAAATTTTTTCAGTTTCATTTATTTCTTAAGATATAATAAAACCGTGTCCTTAGAATGTACAGGTCGCAATAACTGTCCAGCTCTGTATCCTCCATAGATCACTTGTAAAGTCATTAACATTTCAGATATGCCTCTTTGTCAGCACAGCTATTAAGCAGCATGATTACTGCTTTAAGTATCAGGAACTTTAACAGAAATTGAGAGCACTGAAGGCAACTTCATCAAGGCCAGATCATGCCCTTGGGCAAAGTGACACGGTACATTACAGCTTACCCAACAAGAAAGGATGAAAAGGCTGATAGAAATATAATGTGAGTGTGTGTGAAACGCTTCCTGCAGGAATTAAATCTTGTGTGTGGGAATGAAGCGCCATTTTAACCTTAACTGGGCTGCACGGTCTACTTTTCTTCTTCTGCTGCAGAATTAGGGATGAGTCATACACACACTCATACACACACAACTATACTTAACAGCAACAGTTTAGAGCTCAGCCACACGTATTTAAGAAGTCTTTTTCACAGAAATGAGACTAAACATTAATTTGGCTGTGCTTGTGATTATATGTGTGTGTTGTTCACATCATTGCTGTTTGTGTGACAGACAGAGCTGAGTTAAAGCTCACACAGCACAACGTTGACAAGTTATAGCTTCACAGGATCCAGTATGGGAGGAATAAATACACACACATTCACAATGACGCAAACACACATAAAAATACACACACACACTTCTTCACCCTCTTCTTTCCACCCATCATTTATTGGCTAATGTCTCTCCTCTACTCAGCCATCAAAATCTTGCTGCTGTATCTATTTTTCTTCTTTTTTTTATCCTCCCTTTTCCCTCCTTCTGGGGAAAATTCAGCAGCATCAGCATTGTGCTTACCTTTCACTCTGAGAACACACACATGCTCTCTCTCACACACACACCAACACCGTCTGAATGACTAACATTTAAAGACGAATTACCTGATTTAGTCTCAGTCTGGTCATGCTTGTAAACATGCATACAGTTGAGGAAGAGATCAAACACACACACACACGTGTAAAAAACTATGTTTAAATAAGTAAAACTGCATGTGAGCATTGCAGCCATCAAGCATAAATCCCCTAATAGTCATACAGGGTCTAATGAAAGATTTTTTCACCGTAATTTATCCTCACCTAGCTCAGGCTTATAGTTGGATTTTTATATTATGACATGCAAATATGTTGCTTTACTTTTAGACCCACTACCACCTCATCACAGCATCTTCACTCTCTGCCCTCATGGTCAACATCCTGCACATTTACTTCCGTCTCCCTCCCTGTCTGTTTCTCATTCCCATGGGTAGTGGTGGAATAATTGGAAGCAGGGGATCTTCATTCAGATGATGCTGAGGCCAGTCGGGTAGAAAGCCCCCTTAATAGACCTCTGCTCTCTCTAGGCACATGCTCACACATGCACTTTTGCTTACACTTGCACTCATAAACATCATGTATAAACTTCTATGTCAATGCAGCCATGCATTCCTACACCTGCTTGTCTCCTCAGAGGACCTCATTTCTGATATTACTCAGCTTTCTATATAATAGAAACAGCCAATGACATCCAGTACCTGTGCTATTTTTCTTAACTTTTGTGCCTCTCACATCCTGTGTCCTTCACTTGCTCGACTTCCCTTCGTCAATTTACCTCCCACTTGAGACACCTGTGCTGCAAATACATTCTTTTGTATGTCTCAGTTGCAATCATATTTTACATCTCTCCCTTGATAAGAAACACCCCCCCCACTTCAGCAGATATTTTCACAGAACCAGCTGCATATCTTAGATTACCACAGCCCATTCCACGTTGCAATATTTATTCTTTGCAACCATCACACGCAGAAGCCAGCATCTGTGTGCTTTCTGTGTGTCTCCATTTTGTTTCCTTTCAGCTTGCAATATGATTCAGAGCCATATCTGGCTCACACCAGATGATCATGCTGCAAGAATCCTTCCCTGTTTGTTGACCTGAGCCCTATTCGCAAATGTCTCATATACAAAATTTACATCCCTCTGCGTCCATTCGATGAGAGGCCCACCTTCAAGGCAAAAGTTCCTTGAGAACGAGAGTAATCTATTAAGAGGAGGAGTGGGAGGGAGCGGTTGCATTACCTATAGGAGCTCAGTATGTGCCCGACTCGGTCTGATACAAATCCCCCTGGATTATAGCCTTGATGTGAGCCCCTTACCCATAGTGCCCTGCTTGACTAAGAATGCCTTCCAACTCAGTTTGTGGTCAGCGAAGGCGTATTTGCATATTTTCCATCGTTTAGCTGATATCCTACAGTGACAATCTTGAACAGAGGAGCAAAGTCAGGCATGCATCAGAGTCCTCTCCTCCCCTTTTTTTTAGTCATCTCATCTTTCCTACACTTGTGTTCTTTTTTTCGCCTCCATTGTGATACTTAAGGATTAAGATGATCTCACAGGCTGCTTTTTAATGCAAAGCAATAAAGAAGTGTAATGTAGTAGATTGTATAGAGTGGAATACATATGCAGCATGGGAGAATGTTTTGGAGCAGGAAATGAAAATGAAAGTGACAACTGGGATGGGAAATGTCAAGGAGGAGTTAGGTGGGCTACATTTTCCCTTGTTAGAATCTGTAAATCAGAAGATTAAAGTTTATTTATAGATGACTCCATCTGTGGTGACAGGTAATCAATGAAAAGTGTAACTATGCCTTTCAATTAGCCTGTGCGTGTAAATAATTTAATTAAAAATTGTGTTATTATCATTATTATTATTATTATTATTATTAGTAGTAGTAGTAGTATTACTATCACTGTTTGTGTTTTTACCCCTTTGTTTAAATATCTTTTTAATGAAAACTGGTTAACTGACTTGTTGTGAAGTGGAAATGAAACATTTATTTAATTTTTTTCGTGCTGATTTATCTGCAGTAGTTGGTCTAGTTTGGTCCCTTCGGGGCTTCCATACCCTGTTATGTTTTGTCAGCTGATACCGCTCCTCCTCCCACTCCAGCTAACAGGCTAAAAAGCTAACAGACTCAGCGGCTGCCGAACTAGGACCATGGATGTGAACCGGTTCGTGGCGGGACAACGACGCTGAGTCAGCAGGCCTTGATAGCAGCGGTCCGCGCCGGCCGTCCCCTCTCCTGTCCCGCTACCAGTGTAGTTTGTTCTCCTGGTCCGCAGTCAGCCGGTTACCTGCCTGACTTTTGCCCTCCTCACCGGCTGTGACTCCTGCTATCCTGTTAGCATCGGAGCTAATTAGTTTGTATAAAGCAGCGGCGCGGACGGAGGCTAGCTAACCGGACCGGACCGCAGCGGGATGTGCCATGGCGTCGGTTCGGGTGGCTGTGCGGGTCAGGCCCATGAACAGGCGGTGAGTTGCGGACAGCCACGCGCTGTGTTTGGTGCAGGTTGCAGGTGTTGCGAACACCGGGACAGCTGTGGGTCAGCTGCAGCGATCACCAGGGCCCAGTTGTTGAAAAGATTTAATCTGGATGAAAGCTGTCCGGATTTGGGAATATCATTTTTTTACGACAGAGGATCCTGTAATCCACCTACTTTTATCCTGGTTGTTCAGAGCAGCATTGGACTGGATCACCCTGATCCAGAATCATAGTTTTCGGGACAGTTGTTCAAACCTAATCTGGTCGGGTTTCGGATTGGATCAGATTTTGAAAATGGTTTGTTTTAAAGGGAAAGGCTTCTGAAATCGGATTGAATTATGTAATCCAATCCTAGTTGTGATCTGGGTAAAGACTTCAGTTTGTGTTGTTAAAAACTTTTTAGGATTTGGATAACTTTGATCCAAGAAAACAGGATTAGCCTGATCCCAGCAGGAGGCTGGATTACAAGCCGGATTTCAGGAGGAAAATGCGGTAAAAGCTCCACTTTGATCAGTCAGGGTTCCTGCTTCTGTTACCTTGTTTAACCTTCCAGGGATAAAGTAAAGTAACACAGGCTACCTGTTGACCCGGCAGCACACGAAATAAACCCACAAACAAGTTTCAATAACAATCACAGATTAAAAATATTAACTTTAATTCATTGCTGCACAGTGAGAGAAGAGAAGGTGAATCCCTCTCCACCCAGTCCGCCCCCATCTGGACAGAAGGCCCAAGGCTGGTCTGGCTGGTCCGGCTGGTCCGGTTCCTCACCGCGGGGCTCCGGTGCATCTTAACGTCGTCACAGAGAGGGACATCCACCCTTTTTATTTAAGACGTTTCCAAAATATCCACAAGGTAGTTGTTAATTAACTTGTTTTTTATTTGTTGTGGCTCCGATGAGACGTCATAAAATCATAAATAGTTTATTTCTACAGCACCTTTCATTACAGGAGCGTTCAAAGTGCTTCACATAAACATTAACAGCATTACAGGTGGAGCAAAAACTGCCTTCAGAAGTAGTAGCAGCAACAAAAGCAAGAATCACGATAAACTCATAAACGACATTAAAAAGATTAAAAGCAGATCAGGTCAAAGTCAGCAGCAGATTTCATGTCAACAGAAAAGTTTCATCTGGATTTAAAACGTCTGCGTTTCATCTGCAGCAGAACAGCTACACGTTTAGTCTGCACCCTGGTCTGGATCCCGGTCTGGACCTTAGTCTGCACCCTGGTCTGGATCCCGGTCTGGACCTTAGTCTGCACCCTGGTCTGGATCCCGGTCTGGACTTTGGTCTGGACCTTAGTCTGCACCCTGGTCTGGACCTTAGTCTGGACCCTGGTCTGCACTCTGGTCTGGACCCTGGTCTGGATCTTGGTCTGGACTCTGGTCTGGACTAGTTGACCAGAGTCTCTGGATCTAAGAGCCCTGCTGGGTTTATATTCTCTGAACGGATCACAGATGGATTCTGGGCCTAAACCGTTCTGGGACGTAAACGATCAGAATGGTTTAAAATCTATGATGTGTCTCTGGACCTGGTCCTAACCTATGGCCTGTCCACTGGCATGTCTCTGGACCTGGTCCTAACCTATGGCCTGTCCACTGGCGTGTCTCTGGACCTGGTCCTAACCTATGGCCTGTCCACTGGTGTGTCTCTGGACCTGGTCCTAACCTATGGCCTGTCCACTGGTGTGTCCCTGGACCTGGGTCCACCAGGAGGCGCCGGTGAGAACTGTGAGGAAATGAGAATTAATTATTCATTTAGAATTTATTTAAGGAACAAGTCACAGTGAAACAGTAAAAACAGTAAAAACAGGCCAGAACTCCACTTTTCCAAAACTATTTCAGAAAATAAAAAATTCCTTTTCAAGCCACTGATGTTTTAACAGATTTTATCACGTCCTCCACGCCTGCATCAGACGCTGCTTGGAGGACTTAAATCCAGCCTTTCATCTCAACACGTTGGTTTAACCCGAGGAAACCCTGGAGAGTTGGTCCTGGCTGAAGCAAAGATGCTGGTCGCGTTTTCTCCCAACCAAAGCCGGAGCTTTTAGACACGGTAAACGACTCCCTTCAGACGGGCGTCTTCCGTTCTGCCTGTAAAACGGCGGAATTAGACCCAAACACTCTTGATAACTACGACCTGCGTCCTACTCACCGTTTTTAGTAAAATGATAGAAGTTGGTTTTACTCAGTTACACGAGTTTTTGAATAAACGGAATATTTTAGAAAATATCAGTCTGGTTTTAGGACTAACCACAGTACCAAGACGCCCTTTTAAAGATTGTTAATGACCTTAGATTTAACTTAGACTTTCTGGCCTGGTTCTACTGGACCTAATCTGGGCTGGGGCGGCGCTGTGTCCTGCTGATTCCTCTTTACTTGACAAAGGCAACAGTAATCATAACATCCTTAACTTAAAGCTTAGAATAAGTTTAATAAGCGTAATATATAGTGCTAAAGCTTTAAATAACATTATTTATGTCATATTGTGACATTTCTATAGGTTGCACCACCTGACTTACTGGTTGCACCACCTGACTTGCTGGTTGCACCACCTGACTTGCTGGTTGCACCACCTTACTTACTGGTTGCACCACCTGACTTACTGGTTGCACCACCTTACTTGCTGGTTGCACCACCTTACTTGCTGGTTGCACCACCTGACTTGCTGGTTGCACCACCTGACTTGCTGGTTGCACAACCTGACTTGCTGGTTGCACCACCTGACTTGCTGGTTGCACCACCTTACTTGCTGGTTGCACCACCTGACTTGCTGGTTGCACCACCTGACTTTTGCAACTAATTTCAAAATAATCGGGCTTCTACTTGGACTCGTACATCAGCTTAAACATTTGCTAGCATGTTCCGAGTTTTTCCCTGGTTGTACCATCTGACACTGATAGCATAACAGTCTACTATGAATTGGAATAAAGCTATTTTATCAATATTTTATATAGATTTACAAACCTTTTCATTCAACCATAAAGGCTGTTGGTGTCGTCTGGCTGAGGCAACATCCTGTTTGCTGTTCCTTCCTCTTTATCAGAATAAAATTCCTGTTTTTACGGTTGTGTCACCAGGACATTTTAGGTCATTCGAAATGTTGGACACAAGTTTATGTGATCTCAGAATCTTTAAAACTATTAGTATTTATAAATGTTAGCTTGTTTGAAAGACTATAAACAGAAAATGTTTTATTTTGAAATTATAATCATAAATATACCATTTTTAAAAGTTTCCTTAGTCTCTTCATTGGCTCGGATGGTTGCACCGTCTGACACTTTGGGACTTTTGAGATGTTAGAACATAAAAAACTATATATTATTGCAATATGCTGAAAATGTATTAAAACTCAGTGGTTTTCATAGAATAAAGTGATGCATCTACTGCGTCACAAGTCTGGGAGTCCTTTTTGACTCTGAGCTGGATTTTATTTCACACATCAGACAGGATTTTACCGTCTTAAGAACATCACTAGAGCCACCCTTTTCTCTGGGGAGGATCCGTTCCTCCGTCGGACCCTTTGAGGTCCGGGTCTTGGGGAGGGTCTGTCCCTCCATCAGACCAGTTTCCACTGATTTTCAGTCCAGTTCTTGTGAAACGTGACCTACCTCAGCCTTTCCTCCCTGTTTCCTTACTTAAGAACGGCTTCTTGACAGCCACGTTTCCGTGGAGACCATTTCTGATGAGGGTTCGGCCAACAGTAGATGGATCAACTGAAGGTCCAGATACATCTCTCAAGTCCTGGTTCAGGTCTTTGTCCTGCTGTGCACTGTGTTTTAGGCTCTTCAGAGGACTGGTTGGTGTCTGAATGTGTGACATGGTGTGGCATCATGAGGGGCCCATTCTTACCCAGGGGCTCCACAGGAAGCTAATCCGGCTCTCATCCTCCCTCATATATGAAAGAATAAGACTTGAATGAGAGCTGACCCACGTCTGGGTTCATTCTCATCAGTTTTCATACATTTATCAATAAAAGGTCACTTTTACTTCACTTACTGGTTAGCTGTTGAGTTCCAGGCTTTATTGGGTATAAACAGAGAAGGTGACCTGGCAGACGTCTTCGTTGCCTGAAGATTCCAGATCACATTTACACGATTCACCTTCTCAGTCCTTAGCAGTCTCATCCACCCAAAGTTTTGTCACCGTGGAAACAAGAGGAACAAGCTCAACATGGTTTTTACTACTGATGCTAACAGAAGTTAGCATGGTGCTACAGCTGCTCTCCTTCTGCTCGTTCTCCTTTTTCTTTTGGTGGTGTTCCTCATCTTCTTACTTTTTTGTTCTTGGTCTTCCTCAGAAACAGATGTGTTTTCTTCCTCTTCTCTTTCTCTACTTCCCATTCTTCATTCTCTTCTTTCCTCCTTTCTTCATGGATTCCTGCTGTTGTGTTTTATGTTGTCTTCTGTCTCTCTATATATCGAATCTTCTGCATCAGGATGAATTTTTAAACACCAGAATATAAACAATTAGTTACAGTTGGATGTTTTCATGATTTCAGCTCGTCAGTCAGACCGACCGCCCGTCTCGTTCTGTCTCTTTCTGTCTTTCTGTCTCGTTCTGTCTCTTTCTGTCTTTCTGTCTCGTTCTGTCTCATTATGTGTCGTTCTGTCTCGTTCTGTCTCGTTCTCTCGTTCTCTCGTTCTGTCTCGTTCTGTCTCGTTCTCTCGTTCTGTCTCGTTCTCTCGTTCTGTCTCGTTCTCTCGTTCTGTCTCGTTCTGTCTGTCGTTCTGTCTCGTTCTGTCTCTTTCTGTCGTTCTGTCTCGTTCTGTCTCTTTCTGTCGTTCTGTCTCGTTCTGTCTCTTTCTGTTGTTCTGTCTCGTTCTGTCGTTCTGTCTCGTTCTGTCTCATTATGTTTCGTTCTATCTCATTCTGTCTTGTTCTCTCGTTCTGTCTCGTTCTGTCTCTTTCTGTCGTTCTGTCTCGTTCTGTCTCATTCTGTCTCATTCTGTCTTGTTCTCTCGTTCTGTCTCGTTCTGTCTCTTTCTGTCGTTCTGTCTCGTTCTGTCTTTCTGTCTCGTTCTGTCTCATTATGTCTCGTTCTGTCTCGTTCTCTCGTTCTGTCTTTTTGTCTCGTTCTCTCGTTCTGTCTTTCTGTCTCGTTCTGTCTCATTATGTCTCGTTCTGTCTTGTTTTGTGTTTCTGTCTCATTCTGTCTCATGTCTCGTCCTGTCTCGTTCTGTCTCGTTTTGTCTCATTATGTCTCGTTCTTTCTCGTTCTGTCTTGTTCTGTCTTTCTGTCTCGGTCTTTGTGTCTCGTTCTGTCTTTCTGTCTCGTTCTTTCTCTTTCTGTCTTGTTCTCTGGTTCTGTCTAGTTCTGTCTTTCTGTCTCTGTCTTTCTGTTTCGTTCTGTCTTTCTGTCTCGTTCTGTCTCGTTTTGTCTCATTATGTCTCGTTCTGTCTTGTTTTGTGTTTCTGTCTCATTCTGTCTCATTATGTCTTGTCCTATCTCGTTCTGTCTTGTTCTCACGTTCTGTCTCTGTCTTTCTGTTTCGTTCTCGTTCTGCCTCATTATGTCTCGTTCTTTCTCGTTCTGTCTTGTTCTGTCTTTCTGTCTCTGTCTTTCTGTTTTGTTCTCTCGTTCTGTCTCATTCTGTCTTGTTCTGTCTCGTTCTGTCTCTTTCTGTTTTTCTGTTTCGTTCTGTCTTTCTGTCTCATTCTGTCTTTCTGTCTCGTTCTGTCTCAGGTTTGAAGGGACTCAGATTTTCAGGCTAACTTGTTAAATTCAGAGTCCGCTTCCTGTCTCGTCTCATAAGTGAGAAACCAAAATGGCCGCTCTGAGAGGCGTGGTTAAAGTGTGTGATCTCTTCCAGGGAGAAGGACCTGACCGCCAAATACATCATCAGGATGGAAGGAAGCAAGACCTCCATCACCAACCTGAAGGTAGGTTTCTTTCTTCCTCAGAGAAGCCGGCAGGTTGATTCCCGGATCCTCAGATCTTCATGGTTTCTCTTTTCTCAGATTCCTGACGGCGTCACAGGAGATTTGATGAGGGAACGAACCAAAACCTTCATGTATGACTTCTCCTACGACTCGGCGGACTGCAAGAGCTCCACCTTCGTCTCACAGGAAAAGGTTAACGAGTTTTGAATGACTTTGGGTCACGACATAGGGTCCAGTCCAGTCCGGTCCGGTCAGGTCCGGTCCATTAACTTAGTTTGTTGGCAACTGGACTGAGAAGACCCGGCTGAACCTTCATCTTCTCCTTTCTCTTCAGGTTTTCAGAGATCTGGGCTCTGATGTGTTGAAGGCAGCTTTCGAAGGCTACAACGCCTGCGTCTTCGCCTACGGTCAGACCGGGTCCGGGAAGTCCTACACCATGATGGGAACTCCGGTAAGATGGTAGATGTAGAACTTCTGACCCGTCCAGGAGAAACAAGGTTTCCAGGTTTCTATCCCGTCCAGGAGGCTTAAAATCCAGCCACTAAATGTCGTTTTATACTGGGATTAAAAGCTGCTACACACTGGTTTATACTGGGATTAAAAGAGACTGGTTTATACTGGGATTAAAAGCTGTTACACACTGGTTTATACTGGGATTAAAAGCTGCTACAGACTGGTTTA
>JBAFSY010000005.1:37414554-37428772 GCA_036919915.1 Melanotaenia monticola | reverse complement strand
ATGGATGGATGGATGGATGGATGGATGGAGGGATGGATGGAGGGATGGATGGATGGAGGGATGGATGGATGGATGGAGGGAGGGATGGATGGATGGAGGGATGGATGGATGGATGGAGGGATGGAGGGATGGATGGATGGATGGATGGATGGAGGGAGGGATGGATGGATGGATGGATGGAGGGATGGATGGATGGATGGAGGGATGGAGGGATGGAGGGATGGATGGATGGATGTCTCGAGATAATGTCATGGGCTTGCCAGACTTTTGAACAACGTATGTTATCTTGTGGCTTAAAAAACTTTGGGAACCACAACGAATCATGATTCAGATTATTAAACAAATAATCATGACACAAACACTAAAAGCTCTTTAGGTGTAGAGGCATGGGAGTTCAGAATCTGTTATCTTTATATTCCCAATTCTGTGGGTCTCACAAAAGATTTAGCTTGTTTCATAAAGATTTGTTGGATGTGTTTGAAGTTGTATAAAAACCTTCGGTGAAGGAGGATCTGAATGTCCATTCAGAATTTGCTTCATCTTCCAGGTTTGAACATGGTGGGAAGCAGAGGCTGAAACCTGGGCTGAAGAAATGTGAGTCTGTGTTCAGTTTGATGCACCACCATGTGTGTCAGCTGAAAAAACTGCTTCTGTTATACATCTTTCTGTATCCCTCAGATTTCTGCCAACTCACTGTGGACACAAACACAGCTCAGAAAAGGCTGAAACTGTCTGAGGACAACAGGAAGGTAACCATTTTCAGAGAGCAGCAGCCATATCCTGATCATCCCGACAGATTTCACTTCAGTCAGCTGCTGTGCACAGAGGGCCTGACTGGCCGCTGCTACTGGGAGGTGGAGTGGGGAGGAGTGGTTCATATAGCTGTGAGTTACAGAGGGATCAGTCGGAAAGGAAACAGAGATGAATGCCTGTTTGGAAGGAACGATCAGTCTTGGTGCCTGAGCTGCTCTGATGCTGGTTACTCTATTGGGCATCATAAAAAAGAAGCAGTTCTCCTCTCCTCCTCCTCGGTCTCTAAAAGAATAGCAGTGTATGTGGACTCTCTTGCTGGTACTTTGTCCTTCTACAGCATCTTCTCCGACTCCCACATCCACCTCCACACCTTCTACACCACAATTATCCAACCTCTTTACGCTGGATTTGGGTTCTGGTATGGTGGCTCTGGATCCTCAGTCACCTTATGTTCCCTGCAGGAAGAAGATCGTCCTCCTGAGTAGAGACACGTGGACACACATTCACATTAGATATTTACATTAAACCATTACTTATGCACAAGCAAATAATGGAAATGTTTTTATATGTCCAGTTTAAAAACTAATTGTTGTTGCCTCTTGTAAACAGCTTTTACATTCCAATCAATCAAACTTTGTCATTCTGGTAAATGTTCAGTCATTGGACAACAATCTGGAGGAGCTTCGGAGCAGGATGGAGCTTCAACGGGAGATTAACACCTTTAACGGAAACTTGGCTCGACCCCTCGATCCTGGACTACGCCATTCATCCAGAGGGACTCTCCGTTTATCGGCTGGACCGGACCAAACATTCAGGACAGAACGAGGGAGGTGGCGTCTGTTTCATGCTGAACACGTGGTGCTCACTGTTTGCAGTGTTTTCCAAAAAGAAACACTCCACCACAGAAGAAGAGCTGGAGATGGTTTAAAGACGGTGGGACAGAGCTGTGTGTCCGTCAGATGACGAGGACCTGAGTGAAAACCACCTGCTTATCTCTCTATAAAACCTCTGGAATTTTGCTGTTTCACTTCAGCTCCGTGGATCTTTGACCAGATAACGTCCACATGTGGATTCGTGCTTTTCTGGAGGTTTCTGTCTCCTGCAGCTCATTTTCAAAGTGGTTCTAAACTAGAATATCCAACAAAAAAAAGCAGGTGAAGGGAAAATCCTTCATATTTTTCCATGTTCCATCTTTGGTTACTTTAAGCTTTATTTTCACACCAAGATGGCCTACATAGCAGGGCTCCAAATACCACCTGCATGTGCATGTTTGTGCACATAAAATTGGAGCAGTGCACCTGACAGCACATGCACCTGTGCAAGTAAATTTAAGGCAGTACTGCAGTGCTGCCACCTTACTGGCCCTGTCTCTAGATTGAGTGTTCAGACCCCGGTAGGCAGGGAGGAGGCCTGGAGGACCTCCTAGGACCAGGATCAGTTTTGGGGCAAGTGTGGTGCTACATACACCTTTATGCAAAAATGTATTTCACTTAGGTATTTGGGTAACGCAGCGATTTAAAGATCTTTATGCCATCTTAAAGAAAGATCTGGACCGCTGGAATCTCCTCCCGCTGTCACTAAGGGAAGAATAAATATTGTCAAAATGAAAATTCTGCCACGTTTTTTGTTTCTTTTTCAGTGCGTACCTATTTTTCTAACCAGATTTTTTTTCTTCCTTAGATAAAATCGCATCTAGCTTTATATGGAACAAAGAAACTCCACGAATAAGAAGAGATGTCACAACGACACCGCCGACATGGTGGGCTAGCTCTCCCCAATTCTCAATATTATTACTGGTCAGCTAACATCAGAAATGTTGACCCCGGTCCAGAGTGGCTACGACTCGAACACGCATCCTGTTCACACGTGTTCGCCTGTTCGAGTCTGCCTCTGTCAGAATAAATGTCTACATACTGCAACCATCCAGCTGTGCGGCGCTCCTTTAAAACATGGACTCGGTTTCAACGCCTTTTTTTAACGGACATGTCAAAAAACGCCCCGTTAGTCAGGAATTACATGTTTATGCCTTCCATCACAGATGATGCCTTTAAAATTTGGACCGATCTCGGAGTGAGGAGGATTAACGATATGTACGTAAATGGTACTTTTGCATCATTCGAATATCTGATAACACACTTCGATCACACTTTGTTAGATTTCTGCAGCTTCGTCTCATCCTGTTTTAAATGTTTCCCGTTATTACCACCAGACTCGCTGTTGGACAAACTATTAAAACACCTCCTGGCTTAAGGGGACCATTGGCAACGTATATCATCTACTCACTACAGAGAATCTAAAACCCTTGACACTAATAAAAGGTAAATGGGAAAAGGAACTTGGTATGGAAATCCCAGATGAAGTGTGGCAAACTGCTCTCGACAGGATACACTCATCTTCGATCTGTCAACGACATGAAAGGATCCAGTTTAAAGTTGTTCCCCGTTTACTCTGGTCAAAGGTAAAGCTGGCTCAGGTTAAACCGGGAGCTGGCGATGCGACCGCTGTCACACAGAACCGGGTACTTCGTCACACATGTTTAGGAGCTTTTCTAAGCTGAGTGAATTCTGGAAATCGATCTTTAATTTTTTAAGGCTTTGAATCTTCACGTTGAGCCATCCCCGATTACAACAATCTTTGGGGTGGTACGGCCAGGACTACACGTCGGTACGTCGGCTAGTTATAGCATCTGCGACGCTTTTGACCAGGCGGATGATCCTCAGGAAATGGAGGGAAAAGTTCCCGCCTACATTCAAGCACTGGATTAACGATATGATGTAATGTCTGACTTTGGAACATTTCGCCACTCGGTACAGGTAGAAACTCTAAATTTCACGCTGCCTGGCAACCTGAACTCAACCTGGTTTGATTCTGTTTAACTCAGTAAACTTTTCTACTGGCCTCCTACTTTGATTTTTCTTTCTTTTGCTATACATTTTTATTATATAGTGTATTTTTCAGTACATGTCTGTATGGGAACCTGTCAGCTGTGAATGTTTGTTTCTTATATCCAAAATGTACTATGACTTTCTTTTGTACAATTTCTCTCCTTGTTATGAAGCTGGTGCAGGAAGAACCGGTGGGGGGGGGGGCTGCGGGATGCTGTTGCTTGTTGTTCGTCACTGTTTGCTATACACGTTAAAATCAATAAAAAATTTAATAAAAATGTCTTTCAGGCCCTGCACAAGGTTTGTAATCACAGAGAAATAATCCGTTAATTATTAACTTGTCATTTTCAAGCAGAAACCTCAGACTTGCAGTTTCAGAGGTTAACCAGCTGGTTTATCTGTTTGTGAACAGGATCAACGCGTACATCGAAGAGGAGGTCCAGCGGCGGCTGAGGAAGATGAATCTTCTGAACGGCAGCAGCAACATGGACCTGTCTCTGTCCTCTGAGTCTCTCAGAGTAAGTCTCAGCTCTTCATTTAACGTCTGAGGTTTCACCACGACCCCGAACCAGCTGCTGAACGTGGGAATAAATGTGCATCATAACTCAGATACACGTTCATGTTGTTGTCACGTTGCTGCTGAACTTTTCAGGTGTAGTTTTGACTCCAAGTTTTGGCAGAATTACAACCCTTCCAGTATTTTCTGTGAAAGTTTTGATTGAGGTTGGAAATTAATGCGTTAATTCAGATTAATTACAAAAATGTGTTAAAAAATAAACACATTTAATTGCAGTTTAAATTCCGATGGAACATGGACGTTCCTGGTACACTGATTAAACTGGTACAAACGTCACAGCTCGGCTAACAACTTAGCGACTTTGGCGCTAAATTTATCGAGTTTTCAGACCCGTCCAGAGACTCTATTTCAAATAACCGCCTTGCGACAACTCTAGACACTTTTTCTGGTGTTAAGCTAAGACCGCTGTCTGCCCCTTTAGCCGCTACTATCTTACTCACATTGCCAGTTTTCAGTCATTCTTTGACCTGCAGAGATGTAAATGTGACATAAATAAGGACCAGTCCCAGTTCTTCCACCGAGCCGTGGGCCCCGACTACGCTCTGAGACTTGTTTCTGGATTAAAGATGATGAATAGTGTGACGGATCAGACCCCCCCCCCCAGTTCTCCGGTTGTTGGGCTGAATGTTTACCTGACTTCACCTCCAGAGGAAAAGGACCTCTGTAAGACATAAGGAAGGTCCAAGAGGTGGAATTCTGTTAGATCTAAACTGTGAAGAAGCTGCAACATTGAGGTCATTTTATTGGTGGAGAAAAAACAGTCCAGCTGTTTAAACTGGTTTAAACTGGTTCTTCATGGTAAATGCCTCCTGAGACCCGTCTGCTTGTAGCTGGTAGCTGCTTTTTTCTTGACTTCTTCTCATTTTTACTTGCACTGATGTAAAAGTAAAACAGATCCAGCAGGTGATGTGATTTTTGTGTGCAGAACTGATTTTCAGCTCTTTAACTCTGCAGGAGGAGGACGAGGTTAGCGACTGTAGCTCTGTTAGATTAACAGACGAGGTAAGATCAGGATCCTCCGGACCTTTCTTTCTTCTCCTCTCCGAGGCCTCCCTGCTATGTAATCTGCATGACTCCTCGATGATGGTTTTCAGTGAGAGTTTTATTTGTCCTGGTTCTGTTGAATCCCTCCCTATTCTCTTCTCCTTCCCAGAATAATTCAGAAATTTGATCCTTAAAATGCTTCTTGCTCTTTTTTTAATTTTCTGTTCATCTTCAGTGATATGGTTGATGTTTTGTTGTTTGCAGGATGATGAAAAGCTGCAAAACATAAATCCAAGGAGACTTAAATATGAGGTAAGACCTGGATCTAATTCTGTTTTCTGACTGGGACAATTTCAGAAACGCTGAAAATCTGGGCTGCTGTTTTAAAATAGCCGTTTTTCTTTGTTTGCATTAAATGATCTGATGCATGATATTAATTCATTGAAGAATTTGCAGATGTTTTTGTTTTAGTCAAAAGGGAGTTTGAGTCCCCTTCATCCCCGGAAGAAAATGGTCTTTAAAATAGATTTTGTCTTTAATTAGAACTTAATTTGCATGTCAAACCTCTTCACATCATTATTTTCAAATCACTTCCAACTCACCTGGTGATTGGACAAACTTTCCTTCTGATTGGGGTGGATTATGGACTTCAGTATAGTTCAAAAGCCTTCTCGTCTTGGTCCAAGTAGTCATGGACTCCCCCCTCCCCTTGTGCACACAGAGAACCAGCTTCAGCTTCCTGCCCTCCCCAAGGCCTGGGACAAGCTGTCCTTCTAATGTCCAGGAGAATGCGTCAGCAGAACCAGAGAACGACCTTGTAAACCCTCACAGAGAACTAGAATCCACAGCTGAAGCCATGACTGAAAACCACAGCAACAAATGGTGGCAAGGAAAAGCCAACATTCCTGTTGAAAAACAGGTCCAAGCTCAGAGTGGACTTGACCGTTGTAGCATTGGACAAGACAGGATTCACATGTCCTCAGCCAACAATAAGACCAGCAGATCGGATGATAGTGAGGAAATTCCTAAGAGAAGAAGCAGTGACTCTGCTGGCTGTGTTCCTGATGATACCAAAGGCAATTTGCTGTTGAAGAGACACTCTTACTCATGCTCGAAGGGAAAGTTCCAGGACCAAGCGAAAGGTCCAGCCAGAGAAGAAGGAGCAGGTCTTTCAGAGTTTCAGAACTTGAGCAGTGATTGGATCAACTCCAACCGGGTGTCAGAGGCCGACAACGGCCAAAGTGAACAAGTAGGAGCAGAGAAGGTGTTTTCCAAAATGAGATATGTTTGGGAATACTTAGCAAAAGTCAAGAACCAAATGCCCAAACCAGCAAGAGCAGAAGAGTCAGAACTTTCCAGGGATCAGTCTCCTGACTTACAGAGCGGTATTGATCACCTCAGCTCCAAACAGGATTCAGGAGAAGCCATCAATGATCCAATAAAACACCATAAAGATCCAAAAGCTGAGACGGTGTCTGCTAGCAGAAGCTATGCTTGGGAGTGCCTTACCAAAGTAAAGAACCAAACACTTTACTCATGGAGGGCAGAGGAATCTGAGCTTTCCAAAGATCTGACAACACAGCCGCAGATCTCTGGTAATCATCCCAGTCAGGGTTCAAACGAGGCTACCGCCGGTCAAACGAAACAAGAAACGGAAGCTGGGAAGGTGTTGGCCAGCAGGAACTACGCTTTGGGGTTCTTCACCGAAAAGCTTTCTGAAGTGTACAAAGACGCTGAGAGTCGACTTCAGGGCACGTGTGATATCATCCGAAACGTTGGAGTCGGCGAAATGAAGGTTGTCCTTTCTCAGTATGTGACCATGATGTCCAAAGAGCTGCCGCTTGTTCAGCGAACACAAGTTCTGCCAGTTCCAGAACTTGGCAGCCTCTCAGAAAACAAAGTCCGCTTGGTGGATCTGTCCGGGGATTGCACCCTCGGTACCCCTCGGGACTGTGGCATGCCTGTGACCCCAACCGTCTTTGGATGGCCCGAGGGGTCTGTGTCCTCAGTCAGAGACACGAGTCCTGAGGCGTTTCATCAGGGGCTGGTCAAGTTGCCACCAGCTTTGTCTCAGCTAAAGACACTTTCATCCCATCAAATCAAGGAAAAACTGGAATCTCTGTCTTCTCAAAAGAAATTCGGAAAGCTTCTGAATGCATTCTGGCTGAACGCAGCCAACTCGAAGCAACCTGCTCCAGAACCTGCCTGCTTGCTTTTGTCAGAAAAAGCTATGACGGTGATTTCAGCTTGCACTAATTCTGAGGATAATTTGACCATCTTTCATCATTTTGACCTCTTGGACATCCAGGAAGTCCAGATCAGTTTGGCGGGTCAACATGTCCGTGTTATCGGCTGCAGTGAAGACACAGTTTTAGCCGTCTTCACTCACAGAAAAGAGCTCACCCAGGAGTTCTGCAAGGCTTTACTGAAGGTCCGCTGTCCGGACAGGTTTTCCGAAGGTCACCCGTTGCTCTCCGATGACCTCATGGCCCTCTCGCTGGACTGGACATCAAATGTCCCTGACATTGTCCTGGACTGTGGCTTTTACATCACCTCCAGGTTCAAGCGGGTCCTTGCAGACCTGCTCTACATCGTCCATGGAAACATGCACGGTCCTGGAAAACCATCCCTGGCTAATATTTGTCCTCTGCTCTACACCAGCATCAAGGTCAAGAACTCCACCCACTTCCTTCAGGACGCCATCTTCCAGTGCCTTCTCACAGACACTCATGTAGCTCTTCTCCAGGAGGACGGAGTTTTTCATCCGGTCCCACGGGGGTCCAGTTTTGTCCCGACCCAGCCCCAGTTTCAGAGACTGAAACTTTGCAAGCGTTCAGACATCAGATGCCTGGTTGTGAGGAGGAATGACAACTGCCTGACCGTAGA
This sequence comes from Melanotaenia monticola, assembly GCA_036919915.1. Lineage (NCBI taxonomy): Eukaryota > Metazoa > Chordata > Actinopteri > Atheriniformes > Melanotaeniidae > Melanotaenia > Melanotaenia monticola. The sequence continues at coordinate 37,420,687 of JBAFSY010000005.1, read as the reverse complement.
CGTCGTCTTTAAAAGTCTGAAACAACAAACTCGGAGACGGAAGGTGGAGTTGAGGCGGGGTTCAGTGGAGGTGCCTTCCACCACCGCTGCATCGGATTTCTGGAAATTAACGTTTGGTTCGTCCTCAGAGGCGCGACTCTTTATAAATCATTTGTGTGTCTGAGGACGGACGTCTCTGCAGCACGTCTGTCCTGACAGCCAATCATCAGCCTGGTCACCTAGTCCACGCTTTGATGTCCAGTAATGGCCATGAAGGATTTTTAGATCATTTTTAAACTTTTCATGTGTACAATTTGGATACTTTCTTATAAAGACTTGGATGTCAAATGTAGCTCATCCAGCTAATAAATTTGTTAAATTTAAATAGTAAATAATTTGTGTTTTATGAAGTTATTTAGAGTCCAGAATCTTGTTTATAAAGGGAACATTTTGATTACATTAAATTTAGTCAGGAGGTCCGCGATGGAAAATGGTTGCGGGTTTAACCAGATTAAAGTTGTCAAGCTTTATTTTTTACATTGAGTACTTCTTAAATATGTCGACAAACAATAAAAAAAATCAAACTTCACTTGAATTTTTGTCTAATTTTCTTTCCTTTTGTGAGGGTCTCGGTCACATCTTTAGATTGAGTAATGAATGAAATTTCTTTTCTGTCAACCTTTACTCTTCCACCTGTTTCCTCTGTTCGTGTCCCGATGACTTCCTGTCCAGCACCTTGTGTCCCGTCCAACCGGGCTGAGCTGCGACGGCGTCCAGGAGCCCGTTAAAGTTAGCATTCCTCGTTACGTTCTTCGCGGACAGGGGAAGGACGAGCACTTTGAGTTCGAGGTGAAGGTAAGTTTGTTTGGTTGTTTTTCCTTTTTTCACAAACTGCCCAAAATGTCGACTTGTTTTATGTTTGAACCATGATGGCTTCCTGCTGGAAGTAGCATCAGAAGATGCTCCACTGTGGTCATAAAGGGATGGACATGGTCAGCAACAATACTCAGGTAGGCTGTGCTGGTTGAACCAGGCCACGTGGAGAAATTACAGTTACTGTAATGTGAGTGTGTGTGGGTGGTTGCTTGTCTATGTTGGCCCTGCGAAGGATCGGCGACCTGTCCAGGGTGTACGCTGCCTCTCGCCGGCTGGGATAGGCTCCAGAACTTGTGCAGAACTTGGATCATTTGGATCAGGGGCCTGTCCGGAAAGAAGGTAAACTAACTCAGGGTCTAAGACCTCTGGGTTAGGAGGAGAAAGAGGATGGTGAGGAGACACCGTGTTCCAGAGAGGCCAATCTCTACCCATCACACATTTTATGAAATTCTGACGTGTGAGGACTTTCCTGATGACTCGACATTTTTCCTAAAATGTTCTCTGTTGCCAACATAAATAAAGTCCCATTTACAAGAGACATTTTTAAAAAACACTGCAACGCAAAGAACCAATCTCACAGCCTCATGTTGGATACGTACGTCAGGAGAAGCAGAGTGGCTAGAAACGGTTCTGTTTGATGAGAGAAGGACATTATATCACGTATGTTTGAGTTCTAAACAGTCTTGTTCCAGCGTAAATCATTGTGTATTAATTCAGCTTCTAAATCTCCGACCAACCCACGTCTGACAGCTGCATCAGGTGGAGGAGACGGCAGAAAAAGTGTTTCTTTACGGTGAACCTGCCAGTGAGGAGCTTTACTTCATGGAGACCGTTACCATGGTAACGGGTACAGGAAAAGACTTTCCCCGCTTTTTGAAATTAAAAACGCAGATTTTCCCTCAACTCTAGGTTAATATACTTAGTTTTGACATAACCTGCTTTCTGGAACAGGCCCCAGGTGTGTTGCTGCAGGGAAACTGCTAAAACCTGCAGGACCGTCGGTGACCCTGAGCTAAAGAACAGCATGTTGACCCTCCTCTCGACATTCAGGAATAAATAAACTGCAGTATTAGTATTTTAAATGGCTGAGTGGGTCCAGGTGGATTCTGGTTCACATTAAAAACTCCTGGATATGTTGAGGACATGTTTACTAATCTGAATAAAATTCAGTATTCAGTAAAGCAAACATCCAGAAGAGGGTCAGTTCAAGCTTCAGATCACAGCCGTTACTAAATGCTGGTAGATGGAGGCTGAGGACGGATTTTACATTCCGTGGATTATAATGCATCTTCTAAGCAGACCCGGTGGGCGCCGCATGGCAGATTACGCATTACAACTGAAAGTGACTTGCGACTTGACTTGGACTTGTAAAAACGGACCTGTAAACATCTCTGCCTCTTACTGACCTGCTGCTCCATGTAAGAGCTGATGGCTGCAGCCATGGAGCAGATGGAGGGAGCGTTGTGGCGAAAGGAAGGATGAGGATGAGGAGTTTGGTCGCTACCACAACTCCTCCTCTTCCTCAGCAACCAGATGCTTCACATGGTCACAGAATTCTTTGATTGTTGAGTTGCATTTTTCCACCAACAGGAAAGGGGATGTGAAGTTTTTTGTTTCTTGCTTGCTGTCCAGCACCGAACGGGACTAATATCCAGGGATGTTCGACACATTAGATCATAACTCTGGTTTTACTTTATCACCACATAAAACTGATTTATGGCTGGAAGTCCACCCTGTGGACAGAAGCTGATGCAGAAACGCTGCGTGTTGCTGCTTCGATCAAACATGCAGCGTTCAGAGAGCTCATGTTTGCAGTGATTCCAGCGTGACCATGTTCTGCATCCCACCGAGAGCTCAGACCAGCACACACGAAGCTGATGTGGAAGAAGTCGTGTTTGAACCTGAACCTCTGAGGTCTGGTTCTCTGCATGTTCACCTCAAACCGACTTCTACACGAGTGAAGAGCAGCTGGGTGGTGATTTAATTTCATGTGATCTGAATGTCTGTGTCTCTGTCAGATCTCGGTGATGGACGAGACGTGGTCGGTGTTCAGACGTTACAGCCGCTTCAGGGAGATGCACAAAATCCTGAAGTTAAAATATCCCGAGGTGAGACGCCCAGATCCTTCTCCACAGCTGTTTGACATGCCGGAAAAATCTGCTGGAAACTCTGGTCGTGTGTCCTCACACCTCCACAACTACAGAATTACTACTTTCTGGTTGGAATCTGATCTGAAGTATAAAATAGTTTGAGTTTTTCTCTAAACGTTTTCACTACTTCCTTGTTCCTCACCTGGAGCTGGCGGGAATGAGCTGTGTTCTCTCCATGCTGGTTTTAACCTCACCGAGCTGCGTTTCTTTCAGCTGGCAGTGCTCCAGTTTCCACCCAAGAAGCTGTTTGGAAACCGAGACGAGCGAATGGTGGCGGAGCGCCGGACTCACCTGGAGGTACGACACCTGGACCGCCTTCTGAGAGAGCAGACACGGTTCAAGTCTGCTCTGATTGGCTGCTTCAGGAATATTTTAAAATATATATATGACAAAAGTGCATATCTGACTTCCTGCTTAAAGATCCAGTGTGTAGAATTACTGACATCTAGTGGCAAAGATGGGTATAGCACAGTAGGCCAGACTTCTTCCAGACAAGAAGATGTTTTCATGTGTTAGTGGTTCCAGTGGCCTCAGGTGCAGCTTTGACTGCACTACATGAGCAAATTCTTCTTCTATGGTGCTTTTAAGACATTACTTATCCCAAACAGTGCTCTAGCTCCTATCAGACAAAGCCGCTGCTGCAGTTTTAGGGAAGGATATACTTTCTGGGAGCGTACACATCAACGTTACGCTACGTCCGTGTATATACTTGTTACAAATGGCCAAAACGCTCAATACTGGCGGTCACCGCTAGGTGGAGTTCACAGCGCTTGGACTCTGAAATAGTGAAAAGTTCGACCTACCGCTCACATGGGATTTCCGGGGCATCAACCAAAACGCTTCCAAAGTGTTGCCAACTGTTAAAGCATGGGTGGCCATCACTGTGAGAAACCATGCAGATGCTGGTAGTTGCGGACAAGGTCTGAGAGACGGTCTTCAGAACTCTCCACCATTGTGTTTACCTCAAACCTGTCGTGTCGTGATCTCGCTCACATGAGCGCCAGGAATGAGAGTTTCAGACACCCTAGTAAAGATGCCAAGTATGTGGACCCACGGTGGGTAGATATAAATTAGGCATGTGCACGACTAGTCGATTAATCGATTATCAAAATGGTGCAGAACCAACGTCTTTTTTAAAAATGCCAGCGTTTTGTTTGGAGTTTTGTTTGTGCAGAGACGTGGTGTTTACAGCGCTAGAAGAGCGTGGTCCCTTTAAGAGCTGGAGAGGAGAGACGCACAGGCAGGAGGACGAGCGTCGCAGCACAGGAAGTCGCTGTGAGAAACTTCCTGCTTAGCCGTGATTGCTTTCCTGAACGAGGCCCTGCCCCAAGTCGAGGAATTCAAGTTTCCCGGGGCCTTGTTCACGAGTGAGGGAGGGATGGACTGGCAGGGCGTCCGTCTGCCATGTAAGATGAACGTCACTTTAGAGAAAAGCGTCAGTAATGTAGCGGGAGATCGACGGGCTCGGGGCACCATCTGCAGGGATCGGACCTACGGTCGAGCTGTGGGTAGAGACCGAACGAACGAGAGAATACAAGTGGCCGAGGTGAGTTTTCTCCGGCCGGGCTCTCTCTTGGTGAGGGGCTCAGAGTCGCTGCTCCTCCGCCTCCCGACCTCGGTGTGTTTTATCCGACATGGAAGACGCCTCCCGACGTCTCCCTGAGCCACCTTCTCATCTACCTGCTGAACCGTAGAGGCCGCACAATAATGTAAAAAAACACAACAAATAACATCTGACATGTTCCACATGTTTTTCATTCCATTATTCGTGACCAATAATCATCGATAATCGTTTTTGAAAGGCCTGATTAGTCGACTTCGTACCAAATATAAACACTTGGTTTTAAGAGACAATCAGCTTGTTTTAGTGAAACATTCTAAACCAATAGAAACGTTTTTAATGAGATTCTATTTTTCTTTTACTGGCCTTAGGTTAAAGCTGATTGGTCAGAGCTGCTTCCTCTGAAAACTGATTTTTTTTTACATGTTTTTACATCAGATTCTACTTTTTCAGTTTTCCGAACAGGAAGTGGATCAGAGGAGAATCTGGACTCTGACAGATCTCAGATTTTAGACGGTTGAAACGAGATGTGGACAGTTTTCATGTCTCAGGTTCTGAAGAAACCAGAACCAGTTAGAATGGAGGTGGCTATATGTTAGAAGGTCGCTGGTTTGATTCCCAGCTTCCTCGGGTTGTGTTGAAATGTTTTTGGGAAAAGTGAATGTTTTCTTTAGAATGGTTCGGGTCATCAGAACCCACCAGGCCTCACCGTGTTCTCCTGTCCTCTGCAGCGGTACCTGAAGAACGTGTTCCGGGTCATGCTGTCGTCCTCACGCCCTCCTCTCAGAGCCGACGAAGACGGTATTTTCCGTTTGTCCAAATTCGACGTCTGTGAATTCTCGCCATTCTTCAAGAAGGGCGTCTTCGAGTGCAGCAGCCACGGAACCGGCTGAACGGGCCAAGCGGCACCGGAGTCAGCAGAGATGCGGACTCAACAAGGTTCTGCTCAGGTCTCATCCATCCACAGGACTGCTGGGGTCAACTGGGCCGTTTCTGAAACCAGTTTCAGAGCCAGTTCTGATTAAATGTGAAGATTTGGTTTTTGGTTCTGGATCGGAAGGCTGCTGGTCCGGCTGTGTTACTGGACCAGAATCAGAACAGAACCAGTCGTCTGTACCAGGAAGTTTCTCTGAACGTTTATGCTCATCTCTCTCCTGATTGCTTCATTTTCAGACCTCGTGTTCAGAACCGAAGATGAAGATGAGCCGGGAGGTCGATGGGTAAATACCTGAATCTGACGTCGCCAGGTAGCCACGCCCATTCATTTGCATGTCGCGTCAGAAGATAGTAGCAACAGAAAATATTCAGTAACTTATTTTGACTGTTTTCAACAATCTATTTTTGTTTATGGTTCTGTAAATAACTGATTAAATGGGTTTTGGCTGAAAGTAAAAGTGACAGGAAACATTTGGAGCGGCTTGTTTATTTGTTGCTGTGAAGCTCCGATCCCAAAGCTTCCTGGGGTTCACAAATAATACAAGAAAACAACACAGACGGTAGAGCAGGTCGTCCAATGATCGGAAGGTCGGCGGTTCGATTCCCGCTCCCGCAGTCATCTGTCGTTGTG
>JBAFSY010000005.1:37313733-37324384 GCA_036919915.1 Melanotaenia monticola | reverse complement strand
ACACACACACACACACACACACACACACACACACACACACACACACACACACACACACACACACACACACACAACCTTTCCACCATGTCCTCTTTCATGGTTCAGGTCTGTTTTTCTCCTGAATTGATCACCTCTGAAAATTTGAAAATTTTTTACATTTGCAAAGAAAAAACATTTTAAAAATGGCCGCTCTCTTGTATTTCTGCTGAGCCGCTGTTGGGGCTGCAGGGTGTTCTGGACGAGGATGATGAACGTGTAGGAGTCTCTGTATGCCGGTGTATCGATCGCTCACTCTACTGTGTTTCATTCATTCCTCCTGTGGCACCTGGATCGTCTTGCAGGTGAATGGGGAGCTGTTAATGTGCTGGCTTCAGCTGTGTCAGTGTTTCCATCTCACTGAGCGATGGCGGCAGGGATGGAGAGAAAAGGAGACATTTATGGATGAACACACAATTTGATTGGCAGCTGGAAGAATCATGCGAGCCAAGGCCGCTGCCTTTTACTCTGTGTGCAGAAGATATAGAAAATGACCTCCTTTTATTCTGCTTTAGATTTTAAACATGAAAAACTTGTCAGATACTTCACCTGCACAGGTTTGGTTTAATTACATCTCCGTCTTGATGCTGCAGAGAAGCTGAACTTGTCATTTTCCATTAGACTTTGACTCCTGAGTGCATCTTCAGACCACTTTGTGTGTCTCTCTCTGTATTTGTGTGACAGAGCTCAGTAATCCACTCAGCGTTTAGACACAGCGATCCACACAGACAAACACAGCGGCTGTGTTGGTGTATTAGACAATCAGGCTGGACAGTCATGTCCAAATTGCTGCCTAATGAAGCAGCAAGGCTCAGTGAGAAACAAACATTTGGGACTCGTCGTTCCTCACTGATTCATATTCTGCTGAAGGAGACGTCTTCATGTCAAATAACCGTTGCAGCATCTTTAAACACACTTCCTGTTCCACTTCAACACCATCAGTGGATGCATCCACACCAGGGATGTCCAGGTATTTGCTTTAATTGGCGGGGAATCATGAAAAATGTCACATCAACGCTGTGCAGTTACAGCATCTGTTTGTTAGGGGGTGATATTCCCCATAGCACACACTGAACAAGTGTGTGCTAGAGAAGAAGAATATGGTAAATGGTCCGTATTTATAAAGCGCTTTACATCATACATCACATTCACACACTGATGGCGGAAGCTGCCATGCAAGGCGCTCAACCACGACCCTTCAGGAGCAATTAGGGGTTCGGTGTCTTGCCCAAGGACACCTCGACATGAACCTGACTTGGCCGAGGATCGAACCAGCAACCCTTGGGTTACAAGATGACCGCTCTACCTTGCTGAGCCACGTCGCCCCCCAATATTCAGCACACTGACTGGCCAGGAACGAAAGCGGCTTTGCAGTTTGTGTAAGCAGCCGAGCAACAATAAATTTCTGCAGTCTGGTTTCTGTACCTCTAGACCAGCACCACCATATCAGTAGCTTAAATGTACAAAAATCAGGTAATTCAGAAGAAGGGTCGGTTTCTGGGTCTGACAGAAGTCCTGTCGTAGGTGGAGGAGGTGAGTGTATCACCTGTTAGACCAGAAAAGGGGGATATTTATGCAGCAGCGTTTTCCTAAACCTAAACAAGTTGTTCATAATGCTGGAGCCTGAAGGCCGATTTATGCTCTACGTCAAAGAAGGATACGCAGCCTTCCTCTCCTCTTCTGCTCCTTTACGTGCATAATTTGGTCATTTTTCTTGGAGCTTGCAGATGCATTGCCGATGTAGAAAACACAGCAGTACCACTGGAAACAGCAGGGGGCAGTGTTGAGCTGTTTAGCTAACGTGTGACCAGCAAAAGGAACAAGGATAAAGAAAAAGAGATGATGTATTTACCGGCTGCACCAGGAAAGTCCAGGGGACTCGTTTTAATTGGCCGGGGTATTCCAAAAAGGTTTGCATCTTCCTTTGGTTAGGTTTACTTTTACACACTGAACCTTACTCAACCAGACCAAACCACCTAGACAATATCATGCACTTACTCATGTGATCACTAGGGGGCGAAACTCCCTGAAACAACCGCAGACCAAGAAGAAAGACAAAGAAAATCCAGCTCATTTATTTGGCCCAAACAGAAAATGTTCACAGCAGAGCAACAATAGCTTCCTGCAGCCTGGTTTCTGGTTTTCCTTTGTTCAAACGTGATCTGTTTTTACCAGAATCTGCCCAGTATAAGGAGCAACAGAGGCAGCCACATATCCACCATGTTGAGCTACATCACTTCCTGTCTGCTTCGTGTGTTTTTACACTGGAAGGGAACCCAACCGAGCTATGATCAGAAAGGAAATCAGGAACGAAATATAAGTCATCATAATCATTGTGATTTATTAATATTCTCTTGTTTTATTTATGTTATATTTGTTTAAAAAAAACAACAAACAAAAATTCATTTCAATACCAAGCGAGAGCTGAAGTAGTCCAGAGTTATCAGACCAAACAGCACCAGTGTGCATGCGCCCAATGCAACCAACAGGAAGTAAAAGAGTGAAAAATGTTCAGCATATCAAGCTCATATGTTAAAATATAAATTAAAATTAGCTGTCATAATACAAGCATCAGATTTATGTCCTTTAAAATGTAAAAATATATTTTATTAGATAAACTTGTGGAGAGAAAATGATCTAAAACTACAATCTAAAATCAAATTGTTTACAAACACAATTTTATTTATTTCTTCTTATAAGCTTAAAAATTCATCATCCATCCATCCTTTAGCTCTGTCTGATGCATCCTTAACTTTCATCCACTGGGCGAGAGGTGGACTGGTTCCAGAACCAGCAGACTGGTTTTCACACTCACATGGTGTTCTGCTGGTAGAGATGACAAAGTGGGAACAAGGTGGACTTTTTCTTCAGTCATTTAAATTTCGAGGAGCCACCTGCCAACACACTGACTCCAAACCTACCAGCTTCAGGTTCAGAGTGACCCAGATCATATATGTGGTGATGTAAGTCATCAGGGTGCGTCCTCAAGTTGAATGATGTGTTCGTGTAAAGCACAGCGTAAACCAGAACTGGCTGGATCAAATGGAACAAAGACAGATCTGAACTGTAAAGGTGTGAAAATGGTTAAAAGCTTCATCGTAAGGAACCATGGTCCTCAGCTGGAAAAGGGCAGCGTGTCCTCTTTAGGTCAGGAATGAGATCCTGCGCCAAGCAGATGAGTTCTAGTATCTCAGGTTTGGAGATCTGATAGAAGCTGAGCCAAAAGGCAAACCTCTCCATTTACTGGTTGATCTACATTCCTACGCTCACCTATGGTCACCAGTCGGGACCAAAAGAATCAGATCATGGATACAAGCAGCTAAAATCCAGCCACCCTGAGTCTCCTCCTCAGGAGCCAAATTTAAAGAATCAAACACTAAATTTGGTTTTTCAAACTGCAAATCGTAGCTAGCTAACAAGCTAGCTGAGCTAGCTAGCAGGACAAAAAACAAGCTTGGTAATGAACTGGAGTTCCCCCCATCTCACCTGCCAAACAAATGTCTTACCTTTATCCTCTGACAGTCTTTCTTCATCTGTTTTCTTCTTTTTTGCATTTTCTGTCCTATTGATGGCACAACACCAGTGGCCATTTCGTCATGAATAGGAATGAAGGGTAATTGTCGTTTCAGTCGTCCAGTCGCTCACTGCATGGCAACGATTTAGTCTTAATTATGCCACAAAAACACCAGACACAGTTTATCGCTGGAGCTTCGTCCATCCATCCTATATGATGATGTAATGCCTAGTAGTTTATGATGATTGTGATTAAAGTATAATAACTAAAAATTGTTATAAGTTACCAAGTTGGGATTAGATAAGTTATGCTTTCACCCACTCCTTTTCAACTTTAGTCTTTCTTCTTTTGGTTTTCTTTTTATTTCTATTTTTGTCATTATGTTTAGTCAAAATCAATCAATCAATCAATCAATCAATCAATCAATCAATCAATCAATCAATCAATCAATCAATCAATCAATCAACATAATATCTGTATTGAATCCGAAATCCTTCCTGAAACCTCCTTTTAGATCTGAAACACTACACCCGTGGAGACATCCAGAATCCATCCTGACCCTGATCATCTTCATCCTGTTCTATGGCTGAGCCCAGATTCCTTCCAGAAGAAGCTTGTGTTCCCTCATTTTATCCATAAACTGACACATACAGAATTCAACAAGACGCAAAGACACCTCAACTGGATCATGTAGACTGACTTTTTACCTTCAAGTCAGAACTGACTGAGATTTGTCGGCTAGAACCAAATCAGTTCCCGTTCAGACCTTTAATGAGCTGCATGGGCCGGTCGTTCAAACATTTTTATCCAGATAAAAGCTATCTGGACTTGGGAATCCCATTTTTTGGGACAGCAGATCACGTAATCCGGCTTACTTGTCCACATGTTACCAGACTAAAGACTGTTCAGGGTTCTTCATCTGAGGGGGGGAGGCACAGCATCAACATCCAACTTGTGGGCGCAGCTGACCTCATCATCACAAACTGCTTGGTGAAATGGTCGGGGTCTGTTCATGATGCTTGTTTCCTGAGGAAGAGCGCCTTGTACAGAGAGCTCCAAACCAACCGACTGGATGGCATCATATTAGGGGACAGCACCTGTCCACTCCTACCATGGCTGATGACACCCTTTCTTGCAGCGGCCACACCAGCTCAGACGCACTTCAACGCTGCTCACAGCAGATTGAAAGCAGTTATTGGTGCTCTGAAAAGACAGTTTGCATGCCTTAATTATTTGTGGGTGGAACCACAGGGAGCATGTAACGTAATACGTGCATGTGTGGTCCTGCATAACATTGCGACCAGGTGGACGTCCCTCTCTGTGACAATGTTGATGACGCACCTGAGCCCCGTGTGGAGGTACCGGCCCAACCTCCGGCATTCTGTCAGACAGGACGTGTAGGGAGGGATGCAATCATTAGAAATGTCCTTTTTTTTGACAGGTTCTTTGTGATTGATTGATTGATTGATTGATTGATTGATTGATTGATTGATTGATTGATTGATTGATTGATTGATTTTTGCAGTGATAAATAACAGGAAAATTGAAAATTTTATTTGTTATTGGATTTGTTTGGAGGTTTATTTCATGAGGACATGATAATGTCATGTTTTTATTTTTGCTACACTATGCTGAAAGGCTTAATAGGTAGCGTGTGCCTATTTAACCACTTTATCACTGTAACAGTTTAACAAGTTAGATGCAAAATACAAATATAAGCACATGCACCAAATAAAAAGTTCTATTATTTGATCATCTGTTAGGTTGTACCGCATGTTCTTCCTGAAATCTGCCCTGTATTTCTACCCTCTGCTGGGATAAAGATAATCCTTGTTTTTGGATCAAAGTTATCCAGATTCTACACTAAAGTTTTGAACAACCCAAACTGAGGGTTTTATTTGTAGAACAACCAGGATTGGATTATGTGATCCAAACCAATTTCCAGATTTCCCTTTTGGTACAGCCCATTTTCAAGATTTGAACCAATCCAATGACCGAGATCCGATAGGATTACGTTTGAACAACTGGCCCCATGTAAGTGCCGTCTTGTGCACCTAAGCAGAAGGTGGCATAAAGTTCTGCTCCTCTGGAGGACAGGCTTTCCACGCGATCACCCTCTTGTGCACATAAAGCCTCCAGGAGGTGGCACAAAGGTCAGCTCCTCTGGATGACAAGCCTTCCATGGCATCACCTTCTTGTACACCCAGTGCCTGCACAGGGCAGCATGAAAGTCAGCTCCTCTGGTCCACAGGCCTTCCATGTGATGGTTCTCTTGTGCACATAACACTTGCAGGAGGCGGCATTAAGGTCCGCTCTACTGGATCATAAGCCTTCCATGTGATTTCTTGTGTACATCCAACGCCTGTAGGAGGTGGTGTAAAGGTCAGTTCCTCTGAAAGACAGGCTTTCCATCTGATCACTCTCTTGTGCATGTAACACCTGCAGGAAACGGTGTAAGGGTCAACTCTTCTGAATGACAGGTCCATGTATCACTCTCTTGTGCACATAACACATTCAAGAGATGGCGGAAAGGTCAGCTTCACTGGCGAATGGTCTTCCATGTATTGCACTGTTGTGCACATAACACCTGCAGGAAGCACCGTAATGATCCGTTCCACTGGACGACAGGCAGTGTTCGAAATGAACTTTTTGACTCACCAGCCAAGTTGGCCGGTAGATGAAAAAATCAACCGGCCAAACATATTTTTTACTGGCCAAATTATTCAGTTATTTTACACACACATACCTCTACACGTTATTTTCTATAATACTATGTTTCTATAATACTATAATACTATATTCTATATACTGTGTTGTATCCAAACTAAAAGTGGAAGTCACAGCAACATTAAACAAAGGCAACAAGAAAAATGGTTTTATTTGATAAAGTCTTAATGTCTGAATTCATGAACTAAAACCTGATCAGACTCCTGCTTCTCTGCTCCTGGTGCTTTTACACAGTCCGGGAAGTCTGGCCTCCTGCTCCTAACAGTCCTTGTGCCACAGCATTACAGCCTTGGTGGGATCATACTCCCTGATATTTGCTTTTTATTTTATTGTTGGTGCGCAGGTGTCTTACCGCCTACAGTCAGCACGCGCAGGTGTGTTACCGCCTACGGTCGGCACGCGCAGGTGTGTTACCGCCTACGGTCGGCACGCGCAGGTGTGTTACTGCCTACAGTCGGCGCGTGAGAAGCAAGCGGAACCGGGCCGTGAAGCAGACAGATGGCGTCGCCTTATCCAAACCATCACTTTAACTGAACTTTCTGGGTGGGGCTGTAAGCTGCTGATTTATCCTCCAGTTCACCGTGTCTTCTTTTGGAAAGCTGACCCTCCTGCTAAAAATCTCCACATATTTACCTGCTTCGTTAGCCTGAGCTAAACAGTAAACAGAACTGAAACGGTGCAGCACATTCTCGTGTCACGTGCAAGTGTTTACGTCAGTGCACGTCATTCATACATGCCGACAGCAGAGGAACTTAAAGAAGAAATCCACCAAAGGGAAGATTGAAAAACATGACTAATTTGGTACAAACATTTACTCACCATTTGGCGGATAGCCCTCTGAGATTCACTCGCCAAACAGAAAATTTAGCATTTGGTGGCTGGTGAGTGTTGGTTTCGGACCCTGACAACAGGCCTTCTGCAGCATCATCCTCTTATGCTTATAATACATGCCGGAGGTGGCGTAAAGTTCTGCTCCACTGAACAATAGGCCTTACATGTACCTCTCTCTTGTGCACATAGCACCTGCAGGAGGCAGCGTAAAGGTCAGCTACTCCGGTCGACAGGCCTTCCATGTGTTTGCCCTCTAATGTACCCAACATCTGCAGGAGACAGTGTAAGGGTCCCCTTCACTGGGTGACAGGCCTTCCATGTGATCACCCTCTTGTGCACATAACACCTCCAGGAGGGGGTGTAATGGTTCTCTTCATTGAGAAACAGGCCTTTACAGGGTCTGGTAATCCGATCCTTGGCTGCAGAAACAGACCCAACCAGAAACTATTTTAGCTGAATTTCACTTCAGTGATAAAATAAATCCATGTCATAACATTTCAGTCACGTTTTTTGGTGAAAACAGATTCTCGGGGTCATTGAAGAGGTTACTATGGCATGCAGTGATTACAGTAATCTGTATGACAGAAACCATTTGAATTTGAGCTTTTTTTTTTTTGATAATTTTCTCACAAATAATCCGTTATTATAACAAAGCAGTGACGCGGACATAAGATGGTCAAATTATTTAATCTAATTGTCATATTAAACCAAAGTTTGAGCTATGATATATATTTTTTCTCATTTATTGTTTGGGAAAATGAGCTGTTTTGTAATCATTTATTTTTAAAGAACAATTCTGACATTGATGAAGAATTATTCACATTTACTGACTTTTAAATATGAAATATTGCAGAGTTAATCAGACTGTTACTGTGAAGAGAAGGTCGATTGTCTAAATGGTCAATATACAAACAACTTTGTCACTGACAGACAGTTTTATGGGAAAGTCTGAACAAAACAAGAATGAATCAAAATATGGAAATAATAAACATATTTGATAATAGAAAAAATATCTCTTTATTATATTTTCTTTTTATTATATTTGTAATTTATATGATTTTTTTATTATTTATTATTCTTTTAAAAACTTCTCCCTACTCTCTTTTTTAGGCATGAAAAGTCAAAACTCAAATTACATGAATGTATGGCTTTCCGATAATAACTAATGTGTCTTATTTTTGTATTTTATTTATATTAATAAATTAAATTAAATAATTAAAATTATGTAATTTTAAAGAAGACATAAACAAATAGATAAACAAATAGAATAAACTAAATACATTTTAAATAAATATTATTAGATGACTAAATTAGAAGATTAAATAAAAAAAAAAAGAACAATAAATATATTTGAGATTTCCATCAGTTTTGTAGATGTTTAAATGAAACATTAAAATTAAATGCTGAACATCAGAACCCTGTTGCTGTTGGGAGAAAACACCATCTGTCCCCCTGTTTATTTAAACATCATAAAACGTGACATGAACTGGGTGGTGATGGACAAGCGGAGCCACCCTGCAGTGATTTCATATAATGGAGGACAGAGTGGACGTTTGCTGCAGTCCCGTGTGAAAATATTTCTCTCTTCCTGAACAAAGAAAGCAGCCGCACATCCAGAGACGTAGCTGCCTGTGTTCAGCCTGTCCCACTTTTTACCAGGTCACTGGGTCTTTCCTGCGTTTAAAGCCCAAATATGGAAATATGACGAGGATTATAGCATGGCTTAAATTCTGGACACACACACACACACATTTGCTGTCAGACACACAACTGCAGAGTCAGACACATGCAGATATTTACAGATAATGAAAATATTTAGTTGCATCATGATACATAACCTCCCCCACCACACACAGGCTCAAAGCCCATTTATATCACAGCATCGAACCCTCCTCTGGCTGCTCGTCCATCTGCCTTAGATCTGAATCTTTCTCTGTGTGTGAATGTTGGAGCCACATGAACACAAACTGACTCACAGATCTGCACAAACAGACTAAATTAGCAGCATCTTCTGCTGTGATCAACATTTTATTAAATGGAGTCAGTAGGTGCAAAATGGGACCTTCCTACTAGGCACAGCGGCCATCTTTGTTCCTGTGTTACTGCGTCGCAGTTTGAGGACAAACACGGTGGACGTGAGCGTCTTCATTCCCGCAAACTGAGACGAAAACGCACAAAGAGAGCAGACCAAAATGTGTCGAGCAAAATGGATGCTGTGTGTGTTAGAAGGAGAATTTGCATCAGTGTGACTGTAGCCCGCGCAGAGCCTTGCTGTTGCCATGACAACGCTACAGGCAAAGTGGGTCAGCAGGCTCCTGCCACACCCCTGTTGGCATGGCAACAAGGCTGGTCAATTAAACCTGAGCTGTGCGATGACTCACACACACACACACACACACACACACACACACACACACACACACACACACACACACACACACACACACACACACACGCACGCACGCACGCGCACGCACGCACACACACACAGCAGGGAGGTGAAGGAGTGAAGCGCTGAACACATGAATGCCTCCCTCTTGCTTCCTGTAGGTTTTCTGCTCCATCTGCATGCAGACTTTACTCAGGATGAGGCTCATCAGGGTTTGCAGACTCCTGAATTAAATATATTCAAGTTATTCATGGATAAACAGTCTGTTGGGTGGAGCTGAGGATGGTTAAACAAACAGGAGACAACAGAGCTGGATGTGATTGGCTGATAAACCTATCAATCAAAGAAACAAGTACATAAAGCCATCACGTAACATTTACATCTTCCCTTTGGAAGATATAAAGACCTGGGAATCAGAATGGGTTTCTCTGGCTTTTGTGGAGGCAAACATTCATGAGATTTTACTCATCAGCTGTTGAAGTTGCG
This sequence comes from Melanotaenia monticola, assembly GCA_036919915.1. Classification (NCBI taxonomy): domain Eukaryota; kingdom Metazoa; phylum Chordata; class Actinopteri; order Atheriniformes; family Melanotaeniidae; genus Melanotaenia; species Melanotaenia monticola. The sequence continues at coordinate 37,314,401 of JBAFSY010000005.1, read as the reverse complement.
ACTTACAGCAGCACTATGAAACATTCTGACATAAAAAATGCCTTTGTGACCAGTTTTGATGACACAATGACGTTTATTCTGTTCCTTCCAGAAGTCGTAAAATCAGATAAGCAGAATATGAGACCTCTAGTGGCCAGGAGAAAAACCGCAGTTGAAGGGTAAATTATGAAAAGAATGTATTTCAGGTTTAACCATTTTAACCCAGAACCAGCTTACCACTTAAAACCTAACAAGAAATGTAACCATGGTAACCAGTAAAATCCATGCAGCCAGGGGTAGGACTTTACCTCAATGGGAACCATGTGACCAATCACATTTTTCAGCTGAAAGCAGGATCATTTTCTGACTCTCCAGACGGTGGTAAAGTGTTTTAGTAAAATATTATGTTACAAAGTTGGTCTTGACCTCATGTCTCACTGTTGCTCGTGAGTTAAAGCATTTAGTTCTTCCCCCCTCCTGCCTCCTGATGAGGAATAATGTCTGCTCCTGAATGAGATGTATTTATCTCATTCTGCTTGTAGCTGTCACACCTGCACCAGGCTCTGCCACGGACACACCCACTCTCCGGAATACTGATTAAACACACCTGCAATAGTGATGTGTCGGTCACGAACGATTCGTTCAGTTTGAACTAATCCTTTATATGACTCGGGAGTAACGGGTCCTCT
>JBAFSY010000005.1:37287679-37298650 GCA_036919915.1 Melanotaenia monticola | reverse complement strand
ATGGATGGATGGATGGATGGATGGATGGATGGATGGATGGATGGATGGATGGATGGATGGATGGATGGAGGGATGGAGGGATGGATGGATGGATGGATGGATGGATGGAGGGATGGAGGGATGGATGGATGGAGGGATGGATGGATGGATGGATGGATGGATGGATAGATGGACGGACGGATGGATGTATTAAGTGCAGGTTGGTGTATTTGGGTTTTTTGATGTTGTTCTAACATAAAAAAAAAACATGAGCACATTGAAAACACGTTTTTTGTTTGTAAAAAGATCAAAAACTAAAACTGTGCTTCTAAGATCTGAACCACCATTCTGGTTTCAGGTATCTCTGATCAGGTGATCAGATCCTCTTGCTGCATTTATCCCACTTTCAGTTCAAACCAGAGTCCCCATAACATGATGCAGCCACCTCCGCGCTTCACTGTAGGAACCAGGAAGAACAGACAGACGTCTTTTATACCCAACCGCATCACATGGATAAGGCCACTTCCTGATTGGACAGTTTCTCTGACAGCTGTTTTGTTGACAGCACTTTGAAACTTTCATGTGGGGATGATCTTAGCAGCATGGGTATGTTGGTATTTACCATCTGTACTGCACATGGAGATGAAGATATGTTGCAGAGAGACCGGACTGTAAGGAGCTCCTGAGATTAGATGAGGGATGAAAGCTTGGGACCAGATGGAGATCCAGCTTTTCAGCTGGTTTTGCTCCGATTGTTTGGTGCAGATCACTGGAGGAAGTTCACATTTCCTCCAATTATCTGCACCAGAAGAATAATCAAAGAAAAGTTCCTTTTCATGTAATTATACCTGTGAACATGATCTAATCTCTAGCTCAGAGCTGGAGACAACATTTATCCTCACATACAACTGGAAATATTGGATTTTTATAAAACTCCATGTTATCATTAAAATATATAAGAAAAATAGCAAAACTATGAATAATAAACAAAATCTGAGAAGCTTTGAACACTTTGAAGCTTGATTGGTCTTCAGGGTGGATTTAACCATTTACTAACCACCTGCTGCGGTCTGACCTGTTAGAAAAGTTTACAAGAGGAATCCTTTTTCCTTCGGAGACAGTTTTAAATAGGAACATGTTTCATAATAATCACATTAACCGTCAGATTTGAGGGCTGTCTCCATCTTGTGCCATAGAAACGGTGTCAGTGGGTCAGATTTCTCAGCATCCACCGATTACTGATGAAGCACATCCTCCAGCTTTTCCAGCAGGTTCGTGGTGCCTCACCAGAACAACAAATGGCAGACATGATGGAAAAATCTGCACAACAAGAAGAGCTCAGGTCAACATCGCAGCCCCGAGAAGAGTTTCAGACCTCAGTAACTCTGTTAGTTATCATCTGTGTGATCTGATGATGGAGGATAACAATGACTTACCTAAAAAACACAACTTATGGACAAAATCTGGAATAAAGACATTAGTTTTCATTCATGCAGAGACCTGAAGTAAGATCACCGTGTGCAACAGAACATCCAACACAGCAGCAGAGTCACTCAGTACAGATGACATCATAAATCCATAAAAGAGACAACATGTCACATCTAATTTGACCTCACAACAACACAGACCTCCAGGAGTACACAGATCATCATTACATCACCAAGTGTACTGATGATGTAACAGTACGCAAGACCATCACTGTTTGGGCCAATTAGAAGCCATGGCTGACAGGGGAGGTCCAGAGGCTGCTGAAGGCTGGGAACGCTGCCTTTAGAGCAGGAGATGAGGAGGACCTGAGGACAGCGAGGACCAACCGGTCATGCAGCATCAAAGAGGTGAAGAGGCTCCAGGAGGAAAGCTCATCGCTTCGAGTCTGTGGCGAGTTATGCAGACCATCACGGACTACAACCCCCGCTGCAGACCTGTGACGGCTCCACCTCTCTGCTAAATGAGCTAAATGACTTCTTCGCTCATTTTGAGGCACACAACAGCTCACCTACACAGAAGGCTCCACCCCCTCCTGGAGAACAGGTGTTGACGCTGTCCCTGGACAGTGTGAGGAGGACAATCAACAGGATCGATGCTCGCAAAGCTTCTGGTCCTGATAACATACCTGCTGCGAGAGCTCATGGATGTCTTCATGGACATCTTCAAGATCTTGCTGAGCCAGGCTGTCATCCCCACGTGCCTCAAAACCACCACCATCAACCCTGTCCCAAAGAAGTCCTCACCCTCCTGTTTCCATGACTACTGTCCGGTAGCCCTCACTCACATTCTTATGAAGTGCTTCGAACGGCTAGTGTTGAAACAGATCAAGTCTGTCCTCTCAACCTCCCTGGACCCTTTCAGTTTGTGTATTGGTCCAGCTGCTCGACCCACGATGCCACTGCCCTCCACACAGCCCTCACACATCTGAACGGAAAGACTGAAACTGGACCAGCTGGGAATTAACACCTCACACAGCTCCAACCTCCTCATCCAGTCTGCAGATGACTCGACTGTGGTGGATCTCATCAGTAACGAGGATGAGCCAGACTACAGGAACGAGGTGAACCGCCTGGCCTTGTGGTGTGAACACAACAATCTCTCTGAATGTGGAGAAGATGAAGGAGGTGGTTGGGGACTTCAGGAGACCACGCCTCCAGCATGCTCCTCTGACCATCGATGGTGCTACGGTGGAGAGATTGAACAAGTTCCTGGTTGTGCACGTCACAGAGGACCTCTCCTGGACCATCAGCACCACATCACTGGCCCAGGAAGCCAACCAGCGCCTCTACTTCCTCCGCAACCTGAGGAAAGCAAGAGCCCCGCCCCCATCATGGGCACCTTCTACAGAGGCACCATCAAGAGCATCCTGACCAGCGGCATCACCGTGTGGTACGACGCCGGCTCCACATCCTGCAGGAAGACCCTCCAACACATCATGGGAGCAGCTGAGAAGATCCTCTGTGCCTCTCTCCCCTCCCTGCAAACACCCCCACCTCTCCTCACCCGTAAAGCCCTCTGCATGGAGAGATACCCCACCCACACAGCTTCTTCATCCTGCTGCCATCAGGATGGAGCCTGCAGACCAGGACCAGGACCAGGACCAGCAGACTGAGGGACAGCTTGGTCCACCAGGCTGTCAGGATGCTGAGCTCTCTCCCTGCTGTGCTTCCACACACCCTGGACTCTGACGCCCCTCCTCAACACCTGAACTTTTTACCCCCTCAGGAACAAGAACAGCCACTTTAACCAGTTTAACCAGTTTAACCAGTTTAACCAGTTTAACCAGACCAGAAGCTGACTCAGTCTGCTTTGTTTGCACTGACTGTAATCTGCCTTGTTTATTCATTATCGTGTTTATTTGTTTAGTGATGGTTTGTTTTGTTTATTGGCTTATATTCCTGTATTTTATTACACCAGGGTTTGAGGGAATTTCAGTTCTGTTTGTCCTTTATGCTGCAGAACTGACAACTTGTTATATGGATGCAAATGAAATCTACAGATTAATTCTACAAGTCAGCAAATAAAAGTCAGTGGGAAAGTTTGTGCTTGTAAAACTGTTTTAAATTTTCTAACTTGCAGAACTGATTCATACCTGTATTTGATTTGTATCTGTACTTAATATTTATATACATATTACAAAACCATGTCTCTATTTGAGCTCCATAGAATCCAGCCAGATGTACAACGTGACCAAATGCATCAGGTTCCAGCAAATGTTTCCACTGAAAAGTGAGAAATAATGAAACTTTTCTCCAAAGTCTCACAGAGAAGCCTGCCCGGATAGCACCTATTTGGACTGAATCCGGGCCACTTCTGGCTCCGTTACGGCACTGGCAGGTGTTGCGTGGGCCAGAAGTGGACCAGATGTCAGTTGCCAGCCTGGCTTGGATTATGGCAAGTGAGCACGTGTGGGCCAGATGTGGTGGTGATGTAGCTGAGTTTCGGCTGCCAGACATTTATCACACTTTGTCAGGGCCAGATTTGGGCCATTTTTTGCTATCTGGGTTGTTGTTTGGTCATTTTAACCTGTAGGGACATGAGAATATTTCCCATAATTCATAGCAGGCTGTTCTGCAGATTGAGCTCCTGCACAAACACACAAACAGAAGATTTAGACCCAGTTTATATGTTAAACAGATGCCCTTTTTCATAACAAAAAAGGGCATTAAAACATAAATTAAACAGGAATGTGACTTTATTTGCATCTTTGGGAGAAAACAACTCAACATACGGACATGAGGAGTGAATAAACTTTGACTAAAGGAGCTGATCAGCTGTCAGAAACTGGCTCATGTTGTTCTCAGCTCACTGCAGTGATCATCATTTAACATGATGTAATTTCAGCTCCGTCCACCATGTTATGATTCCTGTGGTGCTGCCATCTACTGTCCAACATGTCCAACTGCAGCCTGTCAGTAAACTCATCACGCCGTTTGCTCAGAGAAGGGAAGAAATCTGCAGGTTCAGAGGGAGCAGTGAGGCGTTCAGGGACTCTGTCAGGAGGGTTTATTCCTCAGCTCTGTGTTGACCGTGTTTGTGTTCACCAGGAGCAGTAACCATCTCTGAGGAGAGGAAGGTGTGCACGGGATCTGAGAAGTTCTTCAAGATGTGTGAATCCAACGAGGTGAGAGGACGGCGTGCAGGTATGAAGGTTTGTGTGAAGCTGCTGCAGAGCCAAGAGTCACACCTGTGTGTTGTGTTCCAGCTGGACCTGACCTTCCACCTGTTTGTGTGTGCGCTGGCGGGAGCAGGAGCTGCTGTCATCGCCATGGTGAGAAGAAATCTCCTCATCTGATTGGTTGAGAGCTTTGAGTTGCCATGGTTACCAAAAGAGCTAAAGAAGCTTTGAGCAGGAAGCAGAGAAATACCTGAATGAAAGTGTTCAGTTCATGAAGCCACATAGATGACTTTTCATTTTTTCCTTGGCGCTGTTGCTATAGCAACTGTTATGTAAATATATACACTACTTACAAATAGTTGAAGATATTCAACTTGTTGCAAAACATGTTTATANNNATTAATTGTGATCAATCACATTGTTACACGCAAAATGTCCTTTTCCTCTAAAAGACAGTTACTGCTATATGAAGAAAATGCAGTAAATAACAGACTTACAAACACTAAATCAGGGGTCTTCAACCTGCGGCTCCGGAGCTGCAAGTGGCTCTTTGGACCTTCCACAATGGTCCAGAGAACAAGAATAACTGAATAATTGAAGAGAATAACTGTATTGAATTTCCACCACATAATGACACTAAAAGTACAAGTAATATATTTATTTACCTATTTTTCTTGTCATTTGGTTGGAAACTTGGGAATTTTTTTTTCTATTGAACAGTCATTTAGCAGACACATTTCTCCAAAGCGACTTACATGTGAAGTAATGAAGCTGGAAGGTGTTAATATTCATCCCCTGTGGGATTCAAACACGGGTTTTCAGCAAGGGAGATGGAGTCCCTGCCAACTGAGCTATCCAGTGTTCACACAACTTTTCACAACTATATATATATCATAGAAAATAGCATGTTCTTTACATAACAGAACATAAAGAGAAACAGTGGAAAGACAATCGTGTACAAAAATCATAATAAATTAAAATATTAAGAGCAGAAGTCTGAATAGAGATGTTTTTAACCTGGAGATGAAAGTGTCTACATGTGGTGACGGTTTAATCTACACTGGCAGTTTGTTCCACCTGTTTGCAGCATTACAGCGATCATGGATGGAAACTCCAGTCCACAGTCCTGCAGGTTTTACATGTTTCCCGGTTCCAACAGTTGAATCCATATATTGTATCACCAGGTGTTTCTAACCTGGAACTGCTTCAGCCTGGAGGCTGATCCCTCCTCTGCTCTGCCTCCTTCCAGACCAGACAGGACTAAGTCATCCATTCCCCTCCTTCTCCTCTTCCTCCTCTTCCTCCTCAGGTCCACTTCCTGATGGCTCTGGCTGCTAACTGGGGTTATCTGAAGGATGCCAGCCGGATGCAGAAGTACGAGGACATCAAGTCAAAGGAGGAGCAGGAGCTGCACGACATCCACTCCACGCGCTCCAAAGAACGCCTCAATGCCTACACATAAACACACAGCCACCAGACACGACACACACTTGCCTGTCAGACACACACACTCACACACAGCGTACACAACACATATACGATGCATTCAAATGTACAAATACAGACACGAGTAGGCAAATCTTAGACGATGGATAAATGATGAAGCACAGACGGCCTTGTCATCCTCGTGTCTGCAGCAGACCGTTGGCTCTGGTCTCCTCACGTTTTATTGACTTCTGCAGCTCCTGATGGAGCTCTCGAAGCTTCAGTGATGCAAATATCTAAATGTACAACCTTCAAAACCTAAAAATGAGCAGAAAAATGAGCAAACCTTATTTTCTTACAGAAGTCTTTGCAAAAACCAGCAAGAAAAACCAAAAACAGTCGACCAGATCAACCCAAAGAACTGCTTCTGCTGCAGGCTGAACCAACGATCCACAGCAGACACGCCTACCTGTCCAGGTGTCTGTGACCTCATCATTTACCACCCCGCCCTCCCCAACTGCAGCACACACACCTCACTGGATTTCCACACACACACTGAGACATGTAGATGTGACTGAATGGTCGGTGTTGTTCGGTGGTGTCATGCTGTGTCGTGTCGTTTCACCACACTTTGATGACTGGTGTTGCAGAGAATTAAGGTCCCCCGAGGAAATGTGTGCCTCCCAGGTACAAATGGGAAGCTTTGCCAACTTTTTCTCCCCTTCCTTCACCTCCCCATCCTCTTCCTCTCCCAGTTTGATCAGCTGTTCCTCATGGTCTCGTTCAGGGTTCATTTTTGCAAATAAAACAAACGTAAACCAGCGAAATGTTACGAAAATGAAACTTTAAGACAAAAAGCAGGATAGCGAGGAACCGATGAAGCAAACAGCTGATGAAGCAGGGCTCCCTCCTCATCCTCCTCCCCCTGATTGTATAAACTTGTGATTTGTCCTCAGAAACAGCACATCTTAGCAGCACAAAGTCTCCGTCATATTTTCATCAGTCTGTTTGTCCCACGTTTTTTGGGGGTTTTTGACACATTTTTTATTATTTATGTGTAATTTTAGCACCGAGGGTATTTAAACGGGCCGGGGTCGGGTTACGTCACATGTTCATGTTCTGAATCTGTGTTTCAGTGGTTCTGCACACACATACAGACACATACACACATACAGACACACACACGCACACACACACGTACACACTAGTCATCCTGAAGGTTTCTGTCTGTTTTCATGTTTTTTACCAACAAGCCAGAATGTGACCAAACATTCTCCGTGAGTTGAGCTGGAAACGTCTCCGGTGGCAGATGATGAAGATGATGCACGAAGCTTCATCAGGGAGGAAGGGGTGGGAACAGCAGATCATAGCAGACGTGATGAGGAAGGCGTGGACGTCCAGCTAATAAGCTAAGAGTTCAGGACTCATTTGCTTTTCTTTGGTGTCTTATGTAACCATGTCCTCAGGTGCTTCTGAGCTGGATGCTGTAATCGAGTTATTTGGATCAGCTGTTCAGAAAACATCCGTTTAAATGAGATCAGACTGGGATTTGGGATCGGCGTTCCCAGATCCAGACGAGGAATTCTGGAGATGTTTATCTGTTATCAGGGCTGTTGTCTGGCTTTCCGTTGGGTTTGTGAAGGTGAGGAGTCTCTATCTGCCAGTAGAGATGACTGAGAGGAATTTCTAGTGATGAAGATGGTGATTGAGTTTGATTTGATGAGACTACCAGCACACACACACACACACACACACACTCCACCACCGCCATCACTCTGAGCCATAATTCTTTACTTTCCACCGATGACATCTCACTATTTTATTATCAACTTTTAATCTTTAAAACTTTTTAATGTGAAATCATTTAATTAGAAAAAAATTAAATGTGTTTTTTTCTTTCCATGTGGGCAGTATGAAGCACTGTACCTGCGTTAACTCTGTACAAAGATATACATATATGTGAAACAGTTGAGGTGAGCAGCCGGGAGGACGACTTCCTATCGGTTACAGAGTCTGAGGAGGCCTGAGCGTCTGCTGCCTGCAAGCAGCTGCATTTACCAGCACGTCCTGCAGCATCCGGCGGTTGCTGCACGGCAGGACATGTGCTAGATGACCTGAAGATACATACATAGATGGAAAACCTCGATTTAAATCGATGTAAATGACAGGATCTAATTAAAATAGCCTTTTCCCCACATATTAATGACCAAGAAGAAGGAAACTCCTGCAGTTAAATGTTCATAATTGAGATGAGCCATGTTTAAAAGTCTCCAAACTGAGCGTTTCGGTTTGAATCTGCTGGTTTTGTGTTGTGTAAATGCAGCTGAATGAAAGAAAAGAAGAAAGATGCAGGTGTGTGGACGCAGGGCGCCTCCAGACTCCGTTCCTGTCCAGGTGCGTCTCGGCTGCAAACAGTCAGTATTTTTAAGGGTCTAGTTTTACAGTAACAGTATTCTATCATTTCATTGCCTGACAATGGATGTCTTGTCAGTGTTTTTAACCTCAGATAAAAGAAAAAATAGTTTTTTGTGCACTTATTGACCATTGTGAGCTCTCTCTCTCTCTTATTCTTGGTGTGTAAGTGCATTGAGCTCCCCATTGCGGGACCTGTGTATAGTCTTGCAGCATTGGTTTTAACCTGAAGAAATAATGATGAAAACGAATGAATTCATAATTATGAAGATAATCTTATTCTACATAAAAAAGACAGTGAATCTAGTTGTTGTTTGTGGCATGGTTATGCATTCAATGGTCATAATTTTAATGATTAAAATGAGAAAAAAAAATCATTCTTTTCCACTGGCGCTGTTCTGCTGTTTTCGTTTTGATTTCTCACTTTTCTGTGTGCAGTATTGCAGTTCCTGTTGCTAATGGTGTTGCTAAGCTAGCTTGCTTGCTCAGTTGTTTACCACCAGAGCAATATATTGTAGCAGTTTGACAAAATCGAGACGTAAACAAGAAATCCATTCCCTTAAATTTCCAGCATACAAGTGCATGACTCTGATTGCAAGTCTTAAGTGATATGATTATGGTGTTCTGTATTGTTTATCCTAATAAAGCGGATTTGCAGATGTGGTGTAATGTATTGCTCTGGCCACCCATCATCTCGCTCTCACCTCTGCTCACATCCTCCTCCTCTTCCTCCGCCTCTGGACGTTTAGGCTACATTCACACCTGATCCTCATGTGAGAACCTGAAAGGGACTCCTGCTCCATTTCAGGCCTTACTTAGCAGAGAGACAACACAGGGTAAAGCTTTGCCACGAGCAGTTTGCAGCACGGTTTCCAGCAAGGAGGAATTAAAGCTACTTAAACCTCAGATTTCAGAAGCCCAGAAAAGATTTGAAAATGTCTCATTTGCATGTGAACACAGATCAGATAGAGATGTACAGGTGGAGCCGGATGGCTAAAAAGGTTTGGCCCAAATGTGGCCTTGACTTTCTGCATTGACTAAATATGAGAGTAGCTGCCAGAACAAGCCAAATGACCACCACACGTGGCCCACAAGAAAAGCACCATAAGAAAGACTTCCAGTATTGGGACCACTTCCGACCCAAAAAATACTTTCCGTAATCCATGTCCAGGCCATCTGACATCTGGACCACATGTAGCCCACTGGAGGCTTGCTATAATCCAAGACAGGCTGGCAGCTTCTGGCTCACACAACACTTGCCAGTGCCGCAACTGAGCCGTAGGTGCCAAAAGTGGCCCGGATTCGGCCCAAACGTGTCTGCTATCTGGGGTGTAGATGTAGCCTAAACGGAGTTGAAGTCGAGGATTTCCAGCCTGGTTTCACAGAAAAAAAAAAGAATTAATTTCAGAAGAGAAAACTTTGCTGATAAGAAACAGAAAAATCTGAAATTTTAGTCCTGGTCCAACATGTTTCCTGTTCAGCTGAAGCAGCTTCTCCAGGAAAAGGAGATTTTCATGTCATTTGTTCTATTCAATGTCTGAAACTTTCCACGACATCCGCAGAGGTTTTCCGTGATGTTTGCGTCCCTGTCCATCTTCCCAACTCACATCTCACCATCCGTTAAATGTGACGCCGCGGCCGGTTTGGAGTCATTGCTGAAAACCAGGAGGAGGCTGTTTCAGGTTTTGCTGTGTGAGGCTGTGAGCAGCTCGCTCTCCATTCGTTTCAGTCATCCACTGTCCTTGTGTGCATCACCCGTGCTGATCCTTCGTCCTCTCTGTCTTACCCTCTGACCACGGCTGAACATGGACTCATGCTACCAATCCAGGATCCTGATGGGGATCCACAAACTGGCCATGTCAGCGTGAAAAAGCATGAATTATGAGAAAATCTGACTTCCCAGTTCCTGTTGTTGCAGCTGAGCGCTGAACGGCGGCCGGTTGATCAGATCCTCTGTGCCTCAGTAACTTCAGTCCATCATGAACTGAACCACAGATCCAAAAGCTGATCATCACCTGTTTCAGATTCATGCACCGTGTCAGGTTGGACATTTTGGACGTCGGAAGTTCTTTTTCTTTATTTTTGTTGTTTATTTTTTTCTGTTCTCCATAGTGTTGTAGTCTTTTTGTACTTCACTCTGGTTGCTTAGTAGCAGGCTTTATCTGATTCACTCCTCCATTTTTGTACATACCTGTGCCAACAGCTTGGGCAGACAGTGTTTTTTTTATTTGTAAAGACATAAACTTGCTTGCATATATAAATAAAATGAAATAAGACACTTGTGTACTTGTTATAAAGTGAAAATTTGGAGTTTGTCTCTTTTTTTTCCAGGATTTTACACAGTTCACACAGCAAAATATAACATGAAACACATGAAAGAAGTTTAATGCGGTAATGAATTTACAGCATTATTCATTTATACAGAAAAGGTAACACTTCACCAGGACCGCATCCTAGTACCGGGTCGTCCTGTTCATCAGGACCACCTTCTAGTACCGGGTCGTCCTCTTCATCAGGTCCACCTTCTAGTACCGGGTCGTCCTCTTCAT
>JBAFSY010000005.1:37265008-37287579 GCA_036919915.1 Melanotaenia monticola | reverse complement strand
GGTCTGTGATGGGGCTGATTTTAACAGTAAAAACACATAATATTATTTATCCTGACAATTAAACATCTCAGAATACATAATTACTGTATTTATAAAAGCTATTGGGTTTAATGTGACCTAAGGAGACATTTTTGCTTAAGTATTGAGAAACAAATGTATTACTCAGCAGATTTGATCTTTATCTTAAGTCTGGGGGGGCAGGAAGTTCGTTGTCATGTGACCATTTCTCACCTGAAAGGTGCTGTGACACAGTTTGCCCACCCAGTCCACACACTCGTCTTTAAAAGCAGCAAACACCAGGGTTCTGTCCTGGGTCTCCACACAGAACGCTGACATGTTCTCCTGCAAACGCAGAGCAGCTTGTTCAGACTTTTAAACGGCGGACACACGGAAACGCCCCCGTGCAGAGACACTGACCATGGGACAGGCCTCGGCGTTGGGGGGGAGCCTGAGGACGCTGATCAGCTCCGACAGTCGGACCACCTTCGCTTTCCTGTCCCCGTAAGGCTGCTGGTGTCTCCAGACCCCGGTGCCATGATCCCCTCCTGGACTGCTTGCTGGAAAACACAATCACACAACCTGGACTGTCTGAAAGTTTTCATTCCAACGGAGGAAAAATATAACAAAATGAAAAAGACTGGAATAAAATACAATTACACATTCAATGATTAAACAAAGATAAATAATAATTAAACAATATGAAAATAAATACATAGATACGAAGGAATAAAAGCAAATAAATGAATGATTTGATGATTAGAAATAAAGGACAGAAGTGGAGGCGTGAAGGGGTTAAATGAGCACAGTTGTTATAAACTGGACTAATCTGGATCCGATAACTGAGCTTTTAACTGGATTATACCAGGACTGTAATGAACTGGACTGTGTGTAAAGGTGGTTTTATTGTGAACTGATGCTGTTTAAATAAAACTGAATTACTGATCTTGTGTGAATAAAAATACAAGTTCGATGTAGGTTTAAAATCAAACAGCAGAGGTCGAAGTTTCCACGTTTGTGTCCAGCTGAGGATTTAAAACCAGCTGATTCTGGTTGCATCAGTTTTTATTTCCCATGATTTTTAGCTCTTTCTCCTCAGAATGTGTTTGTTGGTTCTTCCTCATCAACATGAGGAAAAATTACATCTGCTATATATTTCACAAAGAAAATGATATTAGGAAAGTTTTTCATCCTTAGTTTTGTACTTGATTTAATGAACCTGTAATCTGTCATCTGTAATCTTAATTCAGCCATTTGAGTGTAATTAAATGAATAATGGACTTGTTTCGTTTTGGGGTTCATTGGTTCATCTAATGGCGGTTTTCTAGTAAAAAGATTTTATTTAATTTATGTTTATTTTTTATAAGTTTTTTCCAAAGCTCATCACAATTCATCATAAAGGCTCCGACAGTGAATAAATGAACTGTGATTTCTGACATAAAAAGTCTTTCGTTTGATTCAGACTTTTTATTTTTGACAGAGTTGAGTTTTTTATCAACGTGGTTTCAGGAACTATTTTCATCTAAATGTCATTTGTTTTGTTCTTGTATTGTTTTTTTGTGTTTTTGAGTGGTAGCGGTTTTTCTGGTGAAGGGGGAACTTGTTGGTCCAGTTCAGAAACTTTAAAAACTGGTCCGAAGTTTTCGTGTTTCGGTGTTTGTGGTGGAATTTCTCTCTCCTTCGCTGTATTCTTGTTAACTCTTCAGTGTGTTCTCAGTCAACTTTCCTCTGGATGCAGCTGTTGAACCCACCTGCCTTCAGCTGGTTACAACTTTACTGGTTTGGATTTCGGGATTTTAGGCCCCTTTAAAGTTCTGTCCTGATGTGTTTCCTGTGTGCTCCTCTTCATGCACACATCATGGCGTATGGCTGAGAGGAAGAGAAGCTCCAGAGATCTGGTTTAACTGACTGCATGTCATGTTTACTGGGAAAAAGCCACAGCTGCAGTCTGAGTCGCTTCTTTCTGGCTTTGAATAATTTCTTCAGCTTTCACAGTAAATATTCCTGGGAGACGTGATGGGATGAAAGAAGCACTGAGGGTGATAATGAGGACTCCTTCCTGGTCCAGCCTGGCAGCCACTCAGACACTTTCAGGTCAGCTCACTCAGTTGGAAATGTTTTAATCATCGGCACTCTCGTTTCCATGTCGTCACGCCCGTCAGAGCCTCATCAGCCTGCACGTGGTCGGCTAACAGCTACAACACACCAGGACTCAGCTCAGTCAAAAAGCTTCCTCTTCCTCCGACGCTTACCAGCACGCCTTCATGTCTCGTTCATGTCTTGTCTTTAATTAGTCATGCTCTCTGCTATCGTCACCGTTTGTTTCCTGGTTATCTGCTCTGCACATGAAAAATGTTCTCAGCTCCGAGCTGCACGTGAGCTCAGAAATTCAGCTTGAGACAATGTGCATCGTGCAGATGGATCCACGGAGCTTACGTAACACCCTCACTGCTCTGGTTTCTATTGAAGCTGTCAGATCTGCTGCTCATGTCCTGCTGCTGCTGCACGAACCCGTCCACCACCAGCACCGCCACCCCACTTCCACCGTGGGTTGTTGCTCCGGGATTCTCCATGATTCGCCAGTAATGTTGTGCTTCACTCCTTTTCCTCAGGCTGCCTCAGGGTCATGGAAAATGTGTCTGATGAAGAAGTTTCATCCAGGTCATCAGTACGGCTGCTTCTGAACACGCAAACAGATGCAATCTAAGAATCCGTTTAACGTAAATTAACCTTTTAATCTTCAGTTTGGGTGAAAATGCTGTGGTGCACAAGCTTTGCTCATTTGACTATAAACACTTTTAAAGGAGGTGGAATGGGCTGCGAATATTTCCAAGTTCCAAGTCAGCTGTTGTTGTTCCAGTTTTAAAATCCATCTTCGAGCTGCGACTACAGACTGACTGACTGCAGAAAACCTGGCTTCTGAGCAGATCATGGACTGGGGTCCATTTCTACAGGAGCAACCAACCAGAGTTCACTTCTGTGTTCTGCAGCAGAGTGCGAGTGAGCGTTCACACTGCTCCAAATGAACCGGGCTACAGGTGAAAGTGGACCAGGGTTTGCTTAAAGTGGATATATGAGTTGGGGGCATCATAGTCTCTGGGATGATTGGCTGGGGCATTGGGGCGGGACCCATGGAGGGTGGGTATCTGGGATGACCCGGCTCTACCTGATACTGGATGAGGCCTCCATTGGAGGTGTGGGTGGCTTGCAGGGCCCTGGGTCTGGCTTTTGGGGGCGTCCTGTCGGGGCTGGCAGGCTGCTGTCCCTGGTCCTTTGGACCTGTACTTAGACACGTTGCTGTGGGGCTCTGACTGTGGCCATCCTCTGCCTCTTTCTGGGTGAGTGGGTGGTCCTCCTTGTGGTGGGCTGCCTGGTTCGTAATGGTTGTTCTCTATCTTTTGTATCTTTGTCTCCTTTTTCGTCTCTTCACTCTCTTTTTCTCCACTGTTCACTTTCTCCATTCTTTAGTCTTTCACCCCCTTTTATCAGGTCCAGCATTAATATGTAAATTCAGCCAAAAACTTAAACTTAAAAATAAAGAATAAAGTATCAGGAGGGGAAAAGCAAATGTATTTGGCACGACACAGCAGCCACACCATCATTCTGCTGCCATGATGCTGGACAGGGCAAGTAGGGAAAAATAAATAATAATAAAAAAACAATAAAAAAAACAAACAAAAAAAAAACCAAACAAAAAAAACAAAACAAAAAAAAAATTAATAAATAAACACAGGAGTAAGAAAAAGCAGTTTATAGGTTTTTTAACAGTGCAGCTCTTATGAACATATATATATATATATATATATATATGTGTGTGTGTGTATATATCTATATATATACATATATTAGTAGGGCTGTCAAATTTAATCACATCTTATAAATGAATTAAATATGATTAATCACCATTCGCGACTGCCTGAAATTTTAAATTTTAATTGCAAACCAAAATATTAAGCGTTAACTGACTTTCCCTTTGGTAAATGTCCAAGGGTCAGTAAATGCAGCATGTAATGTACTTCGGTATGTTGCTCTCTGCATAATCGTCACCACGTTCTAGATCTTAATGCAGAATTCATCCAGCATTATCTCACCAACCGTCGCCACGTGATCACATGGTGGTCATTTCTGTCAGAAAACCACCAGATGTTGACTAATGAAGGTAAACTGTAAATGACCTTCAGTAATGACCGAGTTAAACAAGTTTTCTAATCTTTATAAGTCGTATACACTGTTACAAAGGAAGCTGTTTTATTTTAAAAGTCATGCTTTTATTTTGAAGTAAATGGTGCCATAGAAACTTTCTCTACCGCCAGCAGCTGCTGTGTTAGAGAAGGTCCTGCCAACAACAAGACTTTGGGGTAAATATGTGATGGTGTGAACGTGCACGTGTTAATGCGTTAAAAATATTAATTATCAGATTTCTCCTCTCTGACTTGAGTTCATGCAGCTAACCGCTAACTTTCTCATTCAGCGAGCCAGACAAGCGGCGAAGCTAGCAGTTTGTCCAGAACTCAGGAAGTCAGTCAGCTGTGTTTTTTATGTCTGAAACTATCAGAAGACCAAAGTTGTGCCTAACTACATGTTCAGTTTTGAAGAGAGTGACAGATCAGGAAGAGTTGTGTACCTCCCATATCCTGGATCTCCAGCCGGCCCACCCCACTGCTGCTGGGGGGAAACAGAGACAACCACATCGGCTTCCATTTCTGAGAAGAAAGAGGACATTACAGGAGCTCAAAATGAAAAAAGAATCTAACCTGTTACCAGCACATCTTACCCTGATACCTCTGAATGCACCTCTGGCTAGCGCCAGCTAGTGGTGAGCAGTGCTGACAATGATTTGTATCAGTCTGAGCATCAGAAATGATTTTAGAATAAACCAACATAAAACTTTAAAGATGAATTAAGTACCTTTTTTATTTAAAGGATTTTTTGGCTGTAGTGGCCTTTATTTAGCTGCAGTTGGACAGGAAAGAGGGTCGTAAAGACCTGCAGCAAAGGGAACCAGGCTGGGACTCCAACCTGGACCAGTTGTACTTGGGAGCTGTAGCCTCTGTGCATGGGACGGCGGTGAGCTTAACCAATCTCTGCGTTCTGGACTCGTTTAAAGGTACAGTGACGTCTATTATGTATATTTCTGGAGCTGAGGTCCCAAGTCTGAGAAGCTGCACTAAACAACTACTTCCGGGATGCCACGTGATGTTGCAGCAAGGTTTTACTTCATGCGCCAGTCACATGCTCACAAATAGATATTAACACACCAACTGTTCTGAACGCACCATAGCTGATTCAGCAAAGAAACGTAAGAAGATATTATCCGTGTAAGAGCGGAAAAGAAAGAGTGGGAACAAGAGGTGAAACAAAATCAAGATAAGACGGACTTTAGCTGTCTGGAGAGATCTCACAGTACGTAATGGCCTATTTATGCTCACGCAGAAGACGGATACGCAGACGGAGGGACAGTTTCGTCCGTCTTCTGCGTCAGTTGCGTGTAATTTGTTCTGTTTTCAGGGAGCTTAGCTATCTGTCGCTTGATGCAGAAGACAGGCAACACCACCAGAAACCACGGGGGCAGTGTTGAAGAGGACCAGGTGACAGTATTAAAGCTGCAGTTCAGAGAGAGGAGACGGCAATGAGGAAGGTGAGCTTTAGAACTGTAACCTGATTTGTGTAATTAATTGAAATTTGATCATATAAATTAGGGGTGGGACTTTAACGAGATGATTCAGATGAATTAATTACAAAAAAATGAACACATTTAATTGCAGTTTGAATTCCAAACAAGGAGGAATGTTTGTCACTGCACAAGTTTCTGGTACACCGAATATACCGGTGCACACATCAGAGCTACTTTGTCCTTATATTTAATGAGTTTTCAGACACCTCGAGGGGCTTTGTGTCAAATAAGATTATTTTTCCAGACATTAATAGAGCTTGAGTTTACAATAGTAACATCTATTCTTTGATTCAGTCCTCCACTAAAATATTAAAGTATAAATAAAGAGTCTAAATTTAATAATATGTGCACAATATGTACCTGATAGGAAATTTAAAATCCGCTGAATCATTGTTAATGTAGAAGAATGATGGTTAAAAATAATCTTGTCGCTGTCAACAAGATGATTTAGTTCAGGAAGAGCAAAATTTAAGATCTGCTGTTTTAACCAGTGGACCTTAACAGTTAACCGGTGGACCTGACCAGTTAACCAGTGGACCCAGCTAGTTAACCAGTGGACCTTAACAATTAACCGGTGGACCCAGCCAGTTAACCAGTGGACCCAACCAGTTAACCAGTGAACCTTAACAATTAACCGGTGGACCTGACCAGTTAACCAGTGGACCCAGACAGTTAACCAGTGGACCCGACCAGTTAACCAGTGGACCTTAACAATTAACCGGTGGACCTGACCAGTTAACCAGTGGACCCAACCAGTTAACCAGTGGACCCAACCAGTTAACCAGTGGACCTTAACAATTAACTGGTGGACCTGACCAGTTAACCAGTGGACCCAGACAGTTAACCAGTGGACCCAACCAGTTAACCAGTGGACCTTAACAATTAACCGGTGGACCTGACCAGTTAACCAGTGGACCCAGCCAGTTAACCAGTGGACCCAGCCAGTTAACCAGTGGACCTTAACAATTAACCAGTGGACCTGACCAGTTAACCAGTGGACCCAGCCAGTTAACCAGTGGACCTGACCAGTTAACCAGTGGACCTTAACAATTAACCGGTGAACACAACCAGTTAACCAGTGGACCTGACCAGTAAACCAGTGGACCCAGCCAGTTAACCAGTGGACCTTAACAATTAACCGGTGAACACAACCAGTTAACCAGTGGACCCAGCCAGTTAACCAGTGGACCCGACCAGTTAACCAGTGGACCTTAACAATTAACCGGTGAACACAACCAGTTAACCAGTGGACCTTAACAATTAACCGGTGAACACAACCAGTTAACCAGTGGACCCAACCAGTTAACCAGTGGACCCAACCAGTTAACCAGTGGACCCAACCAGTTAACCGGTGGACCTGACCAGTTAACCAGTGGACCTTAACAATTAACCAGTGGACCTGACCAGTTAACCAGTGGACCCAACCAGGTAACCAGTGGACCCAACCAGCTAACCAGTGGACCCGACCAGTTAACCAGTGGACATGGCCAGTGAGGCTGCAGTGGTCCGCCACCTCTGTGCTGCTGTGTGTGTGTGTGTGTGTTTTAATGCAGCTTTGTGTGAAAACGTAGATGCAACGTCTCGTTTTCTTGGCGGTGCAGCAACTTGGTGCATCGCTGGCTCCAGCTGTGAGGAGTGTGGACCAGTATGCCAGATGGGACCACTGACTGGTTCATGGTGTGCAGTATCAGACGGGTCATCCTGCAGCATCCTCTAAATGTGAGGCTGGAAAACTGAGTCTTCATCAATAACCAGGAGTTTGTTATGAGTTAATGTAATAAAAGAATTCACACGTTAATTCCACAGATGAATCTCTTTGCATTAACATGCTCATTTTAACATCCCTAATTTTAATGAATGGACAATAAAAGTTTGAGCAAAATAATCCGTCTTCCAGGGGATGATGTGGGACACGTTTATGTTCCTACCAATGTCATGTCCAACCTACACCCTTGCCTGAAGTCCCCCCACTCCACACCTTTTCTTTAGAAAGGCTTCACCCCTCCCACCAGTGACAGAGGTAAACATTAGTCACCACTTTTCTGCTTCATGCTTGTAGAGGAAAGTCAGGAAAAGGAGGGAAATGTGACGCCCGTGGACATCTCCCGGTTACTGCAGGTTAACTGGGATCAGATTGAAGACAACGTGTGTGTGTGTCTGAGTGTGTGCGTCAGTGCAGGAATGTGCTGTGTTTCAACTTGTTCATCCAGATTTCTGAAGAAAGCGCTCAGCAGAGCAAAACTAAAATAAAATCTGAACATGTGTCACCTCACATGATGGACACCCCCGAAAGCCATCACCCGCCTGCCTCAGACACTCGTTTCCTGGACTTAAAGATGGTTTTAGTTCACTGAGACAAGAACAAATCTGACGTTTACTTACTTTTCCAGCTTTTTGAGGTCGGAGATAAACCTTCCCTGCTTTAGTCAGAGAGTCCATGGAGGAGGGAAACGCTGCCGTCCGGCTCACCAGCACGTATGAGACTTTTTCTGAGCAGGGACGTCGGGTCGATTGAGACATTCCTGAAATATGAGCCTCACCTGAAGCACACACTAGAGGTGGAATTTACGGCTCTTTAAAGGGAACGTTCCTTTCAAAGAGACATTCACAACACTGGCTCATTCTTTTCATTTTATTTTTTATTTAATCACTTTTTTACTATTATTTTTCAGTTGGGGTAACTTGTGTTTTTTCAAGAAAATAATCACTGGTAGCAATTATAAGGTACGATTTGGATCAGAATAATTCAAACTTCCACACTCCACCAATACGTTATATGTTGGTGGGAATTATTCTGAAATATGGGCTCATGTTTTCATTGGCACATTCCATGAGGTGGCTCCATATCTCCAGGTCCTGACAGCCAGATTACTGTTTCTCTCAGCAAAAAACGCCTACAAATAACTTCCATGAAAACCAACTTTACTCCACACAAGAACATTTCAATGAAGCAAGACAACTCACAATATATTAGAATAATAAAAATATGACCTATATAAAATCTACTGTACACAAATACAAGTTAATATAAATAAAAACAAACTAACCTGAACAACATCGGTGCAGATTTTAATATATTTCTTTTTAATTTCCAATCAATACCTTCTGTCCATAGATGCATCACATGAATGGAGCGTGTTGGACACCAGATTCCCACGATGGCACACGTGTCACGTGAAGGCAGCGTGGACGGTTTGTATAAAAAGAATGCGACTCGGTTCTCATCGTTCATTTCAGAGTCGTTCAAAAGAATCCATTTGTTTATGAACGTCACATTTCTACCACTCAGATAAGACTTCAGAAGCAAAGAGGGCAAAGTTCAGGACCGGTTGAGTGTTTAACATGACGTAAACACTGCGAGTCTGTAAAGTGAAAGTATCTGACGTCTCTGCCTCCGTGCAGGGCTTCAGTTTGCTGAGCGGTCTCAGTGAGGAAATGATTTGTCATTTGTTGTTTTTATGAAGGCCAACGTTGGTGTTACATGAGGAAACTTTGCTTCAGAGCATGAATTATCCAAAATGACACCTGGTTATGAAAGCGGCTGCAGAAAAGGTCACTGCTAAATATAATGAGGATCCCAGTTTACAAGCACAGGGAGAAAAACTGCTGCAGCACTAAGAAGGCTTCGTGTCCTCGGTGCAGATTTCTGATGACTTTCTGCATCAGTGCCCCCTCGCTGTGCTGGAAGGAGCTCACAATGCTCATTTATATACAAACATGAGCAAATCACAACTAAAATACACAATAATTTTCACAGGAAGTGTGATTATTTATTTATTTATTTATTTGTAGTAACAATAAGGCAAGGCAGTTTATTTCTACAAAGTGCTTCATATAAAACTTTAACAGCATTGAAAATGGAGCAAAGACGGCATTTAGAAGCAGCAACAAACAGAAAAACCACAAACCAAACCTGACGGGAAAATGTTCCGACCTCCGCGGCAACTCTGACCCCGGCGTACGCACAAAATCTGGGAAAAAGGGGAAGCGGCGACACCAGCGGTCCAGAATAAAACCAAGGAAATGATGTGAAATGTGAGACATTTGTACACAATCCAGTATTACCGTCCACACCACGTGTTAGATATGAAAGCTGTTTGTAGACATGAATAAAGACACATTTCATATTAATCCTCCTAAGAGCCACGCTCGGGGACAAAACTCAACTTTAACCAGTAAAACATGTTCTGTCATTGTGGAACAAAACTTCATGTTATAAAACCATCCAGATAAATAAGGAGCCAGTCTGCTGCCAGCATGTAGCAGCCAGGGTGGAAAGTAGCTTTGGTCCTTCAGTCCAGCAGAGCGGGACCAGACTGGAGGCTGGAGGTCTAGAAGTGATGCTACACTAACGAAACACAAGAGGAGGATTTCCTTTTATCTATTTACTCTTCTGGTGTTGCCGTTTCCTGTTTTTCTAGATGATGTGTGTTTGCCTGGGTCAGAGTGGGTCAGCAACTTATTTATCACACGCCCACATTACACTTAACCCCCCACCGTGCCCTGTGGACCAGAGGATAGCGAGCCCCAAATCCACCACCAAACACTCACTTCTTTACTTTTTGTGTAAAGTTTATTTATCGGTTCAAACTTCTGCACAGTAATTAAAATGTGGTGAAACCAGGAAACAGTCGAGGACGAGGAGTAAACTTCAGGTTAGAATAGGTTCAGTTTTCTTCAGCACTGAAATGCTTCTAGAAACTTTAACTCCCACGTTTTACATGAGATTTCCAGCTTGTTTTATCATCTGTTATCAAACAAAGAAACTTTACTTCATGTCGTCTTTCACTTTTATTAAGCATCTGTGTTCATTTAGTCCTACAAATATTTAAGTTAGCTTGTAGCTGTCAAACCACATTACAAACTACTAAACTTAAAACCTTTAAAGTCTTTAAAAGAAGTTGATTTAAACTTTTGTCCAAACAGGAAGTCATGTGTGTTAGTGGCTCACAAGATGTTTTCTTTGTGGGACATTAAGTGAGCTGTGCAGCTTTGTTACGCGCTAAACCACCAAATGAAGATAAATGCCGTGTTATGGTTGGATGATGCAGTTTGTAGAAGACTTGTGGTAAACTGTTCTTTCTTTGTCTGAATATCTGTCAGTTCTTCCTGACAACATTAACCTCTTCTTGACTCAAACCCCGTACAGCAGCATGAGATCCTACAGTCCAGAAGATGTTAGCAGACTGCAGCGATGCTAACATGTAGCATAGCAACATGACGGGAGGAACTGAGCTAAAAGACTCTACCAAGCATCGTCATCCAAACCAAACACAGTTCAAACCCCAGCAGCTCTATGTGAATGTAGAAACCAGGAGAACATCTCTGTCCACTTTAGAGCTTCTTCTAGTTTCTCCACACAAACATGAGTCACATGACACAGCCAGAACCAGAAACCAGGTCTGAGGCCGTGTCTGAATGTGCACCCGACATCTAACTTTACAGCTGCAACTTTTATGTTAACTTTTTAAGAATATTGCTGCAGCTCGAACTAAAAGAAGCTTAAAACGTTAGCGACATCTTGACGTGTTGTGGTTGCCGTGGTGACGGCTGGTAGTCACGTGGTTTGCGGCGAGGAAAAAATAAGCAGCTTTGTGTCCGAATCACCAAGAGAATGAGTCACCATGTAGAGAAGGAGGGGTTTGGGGCAGGGTGGACTACTCTGCTCGTTCCTGGGCTGCTCTTCTCTGGTTTCCACTGAAAGAAATGTGGTTTTATTTTAGGAGATAACATTTTCTACTGTGTTCCAGGTGAATTTACTGACACGCTAACACACATCTTGATTCTGACTCTTCTGCAGTAACCTCACCTGTCTCAGCTTTCTGTAGAGAGCAGGATCAGACGTACGGCCCTGGTAGTTGTGAAGATAAACTTGAGTTATTTGGGGTTTTTATTTGGTTATTTTGGGCTGAAAAATTAGATCTAGTCAGGTTATGTCCACACGGCCTTTCCTAATGCAGCTGGAAGAAAACGCATGACTTAAGTAGCCAGAAGGCCTCAAACTGATGCAACCCGACCCGAACAGACCATGTTCAGAACTGGGCCAGTTTTCATGTCCACAGATGTCAGACAGTAAATGTGACGAGAATCACATGAAATCATCTTAAAGAGGAAAGAAAATGTCTGCAGAAAGGCTTCAACTCTGCTCTGTGGTGTGAAGGACCAGTACCAGCTGCATGTGGGGGAGTACACCGGCGATGCAGGCGACTCTCTGGCCGACGCCCGGATGATGAACATGAACAGTCCGTGTGCGGACGGAATCAAGTTCAGCACCTACGACCACCCCAACTACGTCAACGCCGACAGAGACAACGGCCGCTGCGTCAGACTCAGCAAGTCGGGCTGGTGGTTCTGCCGGTAACACACACACACACACACACACACACTTCAGGTCGTGGTAACTCAGCGAGGACGAACACATCACCAAGTTTCCTTTTCTTCATCACCACAGGTGTGACTCCGGTAACCTGAACGATCATTACTACAACGGACCCTTCAAAGCTATGACGGACGACGGCGTGGTGTGGTACATATGGCACGGCTGGTCGTACGCCATCAAGTCCGTGGTGATGATGCTGCGGGCCGCCGACCTCAAACAGCCGCCGCCCATCATCGCGCGGTGGCCGGAGCAGTTCGTAGAGTACGATGGAAACAAGAATCGTAATTACCATCAGTAGGCTGGAAGCCTGAAGAGGCTCAGGTACACACACCTGCATTCCTGCTGTCTGCGTGCATCTGCTTCACCTCAAATAAAAGAGTTGCTCCATTTAATATCGCATGATTTTATTCTGTGTCCAAAATACAACAGAACACTGTACACTGAGGCATTCTGGGTAAAATCTGAGGTTCAGGACAAACAAAGTGACACGTTTTCAATCAGGAAAATAGGCCAGTGTGGAAAAGTGAGTCATCGTTTGGGATCGTTTAGGGCACGAGGTGATTTCAGGGACTTGTTTTATGTAAAGAAAACTGCATATTCGTCCATGTTTTACATCCAAGGGTGATTACATTCCACAAAGTAGATTAAGGTAGAAGTGAGGAGTTTACACAGAGGAACACACAGGTCAGATTCAGGTCAGATTGTTCCAGTTTGTCCACAAACACACATCGAGTTCATCCATTATTCCAGACGTCCACAACGGATCAGTGATTGAGCTTCGCTCTTTGGGAAAACATCAACCTCTTAAAAAAAGGCAAAATAATCTCAGAATCCATCAAATACCCGTCATTTTATCACCTCCACAAATCTCCATCCAGCACACAGTTTCTTCCTCATCTGCATCTTCTGGAGAGGGCACACAGGACGAGAGGAACTTCAGCTGTACAGAAAACAACAGGAGCGTCGCGCCGACGTGGAGGTTCTGTACAGACCCTGAGGTGTGCCCGCTGTTCAGGTTCCTTCAAAGAAAGAAGGACAAGTTTGTCTGAGCAGGCATTTGGTAGAGACGGGAGCGAGGACAGTCCCACGCTCTGGTTTAAGTGCACGGTGCCGCCACAGCGTCCTCGCTTCCACCTTTCATGTGCTGCCCCCAGAACGTAAAGGCCCTTCTTCTGCTGGGCAGGTGTGTGGTCGGGTTATCTGGGTGATAACGGCGCAGCTGAGTTCTGCGGTGAGCTGAACGGTGAGGTGGGCGAGAGGCGGCGGGGGCTCGCCAGCAGGTCGCCGTTGTGCAGCTTCCACAGCAGCTCCTCGTTCTCCATGGACAGACGCTTGTTGACCTTCGACTCCTTCTGCAGCGTCTGCTGGAGGATGGCCTGCTCGCTGGAGAGCTGCCTGCAGGGGGAGGCAGAGAGCCGTCAGGGAGACAGGAGGCAGACAGACAGGAAGCAGACAGACAGACAGGAAGCAAACAGACAGGAAGCAGAAAGACAGGAAGCAGACAGACAGACAGGAAGCAAACAGACAGGAAGCAGAAAGACAGGAAGCAGACAGACAAGAAGCAGACAGACGGGAAGCAAACAGACGGGAAGCAGACAGACGGGAAGCAGACAGACAGGAAGCAAACAGACAGACAGGAAGCAGACAGACAGGCAGCAAGCAGACAGACGGGAAGCAGACAGACGGGAAGCAGACAGACAGGAAGCAAACAGACAGGAAGCAAACAGACAGGAAGCAAACAGACAGACAGGAAGCAGACAGACAGGAAGCAAACAGACAGGAAGCAAACAGACAGACAGGAAGCAAACAGACAGGAAGCAAACAGACAGGAAGCAAACAGACAGACAGGAAGCAGACAGACAGGCAGCAAGCAGACAGACAGGAAGCAGACAGACGGGAAGCAGACAGACAGGAAGCAGACAGACAGGAAGTAGACAGACAGGAAGCAGTCAGACAGGAAGCAGACAGACAGGAAGTGAAACCCAGCTGCTCTTGTGTCTGTTTATTGTTTCTGCATCTTCAGCTAGTTTTAAATAAAGTTATAAAGATGGTTGTGCAGAGAAATGACTCACATCTGTCTCACATTCACACACCGGGGGTGGGGAACAGGGTGGGGAACAGGGTGGGGAACGGGGGTGGGGAACGGGGGTGGGGAACAGGGTCGGGAACGGGGGTGGGGGTACGTACTTAGAAAGGGCTGCATGTTTGTCCATCCTGGCCTTGTAGTCCTCGTTCTCCTGCTGGACCTTCTTCAGTAACTCCTCCAGCTTCACGTTGGTCTCCACCTGCAGCACGCCGTCACATGATGAGCTCACATTAACAACAAGGTGAGCCTCAGACATTCAGACACGACCACACCCATCATCACCCACACAGACAAGCTACACCCACAGAGACACCAACCAGTTTGTCCATCTCCATCAGCTTCTTCTCCTTCTGGTGCAGCTGGTTGTTCTTGATCTCCAGCACCACCTTCAGACTCTCCAGCTCCTGCTCCAGGTACACGGTGTGTGAATCCTTCTGCACACACACACACAAAGTTTAAAGAATATAAAGTCAAGATGTTTTAGAAACATTTCTGTTGGGATGAATTTTCCCAACTGAGTCGACTAAAAACAGTTTGGATCATTTAGGAAAGAAACACCACAATGAACTAATCCTGTAATTAATAAACCTGATGATTGATTTACACTTTCTGGTCTACGTGCAGCAGAGACACGCAGCGGGTGAGAGATGGGAGATTTAACCAACGGCGCCACCTGCTGAACATTTGCCAAACATTTCGCTGGAAGATTAGAAAATAATAAGAGACCACTGCTTCAACGTTCTGCCTCTTTCTGGGAAAAATCCGTCTGCTCAGCTTTGCTTGATGGTTTGTGACCATCCATCTTCCTTTTGAGGTCCTTCCAGAGGTTTCCATCAGGGTTCAGACCTGGAGGTGGAGCTGGCCATGACAGGATCTTGATGTGGTGGTCCTCCATCCAGAGTGGGCTCCCCTGGCTGTGTGTCCTGCTGGAATCCTCTGCGATGGAGAGGCTCAGCATAAGTAAATGTTCTTCTAGGATCATCTTGTATGCGGCTTTTTTAATGCATCCTTCACAAAGACCTCGATCGTCACTGGTCCTCCTCCATATTTAACAGTCAGCGCGAAACACTTTGGCAGGAGATGACCATACTCCAGTTCTCTTTCAAACCTCGGCCCGAGGTCTTTGCTTCCCACCGATGAAGGCGGGTTGTGCATGACTCCAGTCCTGGCTGCCGGGTCCTGTTTCCTGGACTTCACCCCAGTCTCAGTTCGGTCACTTGATCTCAGCAGATGGTTCTTGGGTGATGATTTTTTGGTGGTAAAACTCAGAGATGCTGATCTAAGAATAAATGCAGTGGTCTCTCATTACTTTCCAGAGCTGTTCTAAACTCCTCTAACCGGATGAAGCGGTGGCCTGTGTGCAGCGCAGCGTCGGTGGCGTTTACCAGGGTTTTGTCGCTGAGTATCCGCCTCCTCTCCTCTTCAGCTTGCAGCTTCTCGCTCAGATCGTCCTTCTCTGCCGACAGCTTGGATATCTTCTCCTGCAACAGAGACGAAGCTGAACGTTTAAAGCTGCAGCAAACAGGCATGCACTCTTTCCTCTGCACTCCTACGGCAGAGTTTCTGGAAATATCTCCATGAAAACAACTCTGAAGTTTAAGTAATAAAACATAATGTGGTCACCATGGAAACCAAGCAAACAGCAGTAGTCTGTGATGTTGTTCTTACAGAGAGAGAAGTTTCCGTCTCCTTCAGGGTTTTCTGCAGATCCTCCAGCTCCGTCTGCTGGATCCTCTTCAGCTCTGAAACAACAAGCCTTTCATGACTCTGAACATCTTTACCGGTTTACCTGAGTCAGGTGAGAACCACACACACCTTGTATGGACGCCTCGTACTCCTGTTTGAGAGACTCCATCTTCTGGCTGTGACTCACTTCCTGGTTCTTCCGCTCTGCTTCCTGTCGGCTCCTCAGCTCCTCCACCTGAGGAACGCAACCACAGATCAGAGCTCGGCTTCTGGGTCAGACCAGGTGGAGTCAGGTGACCTGGCTGATCCAAGGTGAACCAAATTTATCTAAACATCACATAACTAAATGTCACAGACTTTGAAGTCTTGACAGAGTCTGGGTCCTTTCCTGGTGGGACAGCCCCCTTGGATTTGGCTGGAAGGTGAAAGTTGACTTTGAAGTGCAGACTAGATTAGGGAAGGTATTTCAATAGGCTTGTGGTTCAGCTGTGGGATAAAGTTGCAATTGCAATTGTGAGCTGGGGGGTAGAAAATGAGGGAGGAGATGGAATGAGGAAAAGAACAGAGGGCTGAAGTCTTTTTGAAATGAGGCACCTGTACATTTGAGGCTTGCAAGAACAGGTATGCTTCCAGGGGTTAGGGGCTTTGGAGAATTCAAAGTAATTTCAGTCAGCCCAACACTCAATCTGTTCTGAGACGTGAAGGGGGATATTACGTTGATACACTTAAACATGCGTAGACTTGTTGTCAAAGGATGGGATGGATTGATGGAATCTGAACTCTCACACACATGAATACACTCACTGCACTAAAGTGGTTATTTAAACTTTTATCTTTATGATGGGACTCAGCAATGCAGAAGTAATATTTATGTCTGCTCCTTATTTAAAATAGAAAGAAAAACATAAGAAAATAATCAGGGAATTAATTAGGCCAGAATTGTCAGGGGCTCAGCCATGGGACATAGAGCACTTATTCAAAGTTTGGACTCATCTACTCAATCTAAATGAATGTATACGTGTTGAAACTGTGTACTTTGATATCAGGACATGTATAACTATGCAAATCTTCACCCATATACACTCACTAAGCACACTTGTCAGTTGGACACGCGTTTGCCGTCAGAACTGCTTTAAATCTTGGTGGCATAGATTCAACAAGCTGTTGAAAACATTCCTCAGAGATTTTGTTCCATATTGACATGACAGCATCACACAGTTGCTGCAGATTTGTCGGCTGCACATCCATGATGAGAATCTCTCGTTCCACCACATCCCAAAACTGCTCTATTGGACTGAGATCTGGATGGGAGCATATGTTGCTCTAAAACCTGTACACACATGTTAGCATTGATGGTGCCTTTCCAGATATGCAGCTAGCAGTTACATAAGCACTAATGCAGCCCATACGATAAGAGGTGCAGGCTTTTGAACTTAATGTGAATGAGGAAGATGGTCCCTCTCCCTAAATTTGGTGGGCACAGTATGATTTCCAAAAAGCATTTTAGTCATTTTAAATGAGCTTTGACTCAAAGAAGTCTTTCTAGACTATGTTTACATCTGGCTTCTTTGCATGACAGAGCCTTAAACCTGAATTTGTTAATTGCATTGTGAAGTGTGCTCACAGGCAATGATTTCTTAACATGTTCCCGAGCCCATGCTGTGATCTCTATGACAGAATTTTGCCTGTTTTAATGTAGTGCCACACAATGACCCAAAAGTATACAATAATAATTTTGTGCCAGGTCAATAGCACACAGAGACGTCTCCACCTTCTCTGAATCTTTTAATAGTATTTATTAAAGTAGAGAACTTCTGCCCATCTTTACTTCTAAGAGACTTTGCTCTTTTTTTTTATATACCCAATTACATATATGTTCCTCCAGTTGTTTCTTCTTTGTACCACTGACTTTTCCCTCAGTTAAAATACTTTTTAAACACTGCTCTCTGGAAATTTATTTTATAAATCAACATGATCAGAAAGGAAAACCTTAGGTAATCTTTGAACTACGATCACATTAAACTGTGCAACACATCACTGGCTTCGGTTCAGGATTAACTTTTGAACAGTCTCTTTAAGCTCTGCAACTGGTTGCTTTGATACATTATAGTAACATCAGGTCCACTTCAAGTAAATTATTTGTGAACTAGTCTTGTTAAAATATATATTGAAAAACAGAAGGTTAAAAAAATACTACAGTGGCTGAACTGAAACATTTGGTGGGACAGCCAAATTGTTGCCTCTAAATGTAACTGCAAAACAGCAGATTCCAAATTAACAACTTTTGGTGACTTGGTCTCTATCCAGCCCTCTCCTCACTGCCATTCCCCACTATTCCATTGCTTCTTCATTCCTTGTGACTACAACCACAGATCATCGTTCTGGGCAAGAAAACAATGCCACAGAGATTCACATCCCACACATCCAAGATCCACAAATGAAAAGCCATTTAGCATATCACTCATGCTGGTTTTAAAGAAGGAATCTTGCGTGAGAGGACATGCTGACATAGTACAACACTTTGCCACATGTGCCACCCAGTGGTTGTGTGGTAGTAGAAAGGGAAAGCTGGCGGTCGGAGTGAGGGATGGCTTGAGAACTGGTCGAGAAGAAATGTGGCTCAACGTGACTGAAAACAGATCATCCTCTATTCTGGGCCGCTTTCATGTTTGTGAGACTTATTTTGATTTCTACTGATGTTGTGGCAATGAGCAGACACATACGCATGCTCATGGACTGACACACACGAAAGATTACACAGAAGAAGACATCAAAAGGACTCCAGTGTCCAGTACACATAAAATCAATTTTCCTTCAAAATGAGATCTTTCTCTCTTTCATCACTTAAATCATTATGATTTAAGACTTTCAGCTCACATGTAGGTCAAACCTCTGAAGTCTGTCTTTTGTTTCTGAATGTTTTGATAGAAATAGTTGTGTTTAAAGTTCTCTCTTTGGCCTTTAAAATAACAGTTAACAACAAATCTCAACAGCTTTGAGCTTTGGCCGTATTTCAGAAAGTCTTTACTTTGTGTTTGGCAAAACTAAAGCAGCTTTGATTATTTAGCTACAACATTTGAAAGTGGAGAAAGATTAAGGGATGTTACTGTGTTACAATGGTGCACCAGAAGGGGCTTTATGAGCATTTGCATGGGGACTTTGATAAAAACCAATTATTTTTATTATTTTACTAATTTTTTTTACAGAAATACTTCACATTTCATTCTAGGAATTTCTAATTCTCTCTGCAAATTGTGTACAATTTTCCAAAAGCATCCACTCAGTCATAACAATGTTATAAGTCCATTAAAAAATAACATGAGGAGCAGATACTTCCAGGCATGTTTAACTCCAAGCCAGACGAGGTGGGAGAATCCCTGTCTGGGATCGTCTTATTTAGCTGTCCTTGGTACACCAAGTACACTTCTAAAGACCTTATCAGGTGTGTGAACCACTTCAACTGGCTTCTCTTAAGAAGCATTATAGCTCTTTATGAATTTCTGAACTTTATCCAGGAAAACAAAACCAATGCCTTTCCGTTAAAGATTACGTCAGAAAAAAATCCTGCGACAAAGCTGGTTTGTACAAATGAGAATGGTTTGACACACAGGCAATAGAAGCAGAGGACGTTTTTCCGCCAATCAGATGAGTCATGGAATCATATCCCAGGCTCCCAAATTTCTCATCTGCTTTAATGGTATGTTTTATGAAAGAGTACAAAGATAAAAGGAGTTTTTTTTTTTTAATGGAAGGGAAGCATTGTCAAATTCCAGGGCACACCGTGGTCATAAAAAGTGGACGTGGTCAGCAACAACACTTGGATAGACTGTGAGGTTTAAATGATGCTCAGTTAGTACTAAGTGTGCCAAGAGAATACCCTCCAAACCATTACACCACCAGTCTGAGCTCGTCATACAAGGCAGGATGGATCCATGCTTTTATGTTGTTTACACCCAATTTGAAATGAAGACTTATCAGACCAGGCAACATTTTTCCAATTTCTTATCATCCATCTTTGGTGAGCCTTTGTAAATTATAGCCTCAGTTTCCTGTTCTTAGCTGACAGGACTGGCACCCGGTGTAGTCTTCTTTCACTGTAGCCCATCTGCTTCAAAGTTGGAAGTATACCTTGCTTCTAACCATTTGGGTTATTGTTGCTCTTCTATTGTCTTAAACCTGCCAATTCTCCTCTGACATCAGCAAGGTACTTTGGTCCAGCCAACTGTTGCTGACTGGATTTTTTCTCTTTTTCAGACCATTCTCTGTAAACTCTACAGATGAAACTCCCAGTAGATCTCAGTAATACTCAGACCAGCCTGTTCGGTACCAACAACCATGCCACATTAAAAGTCACTTAAATCCTCTTTCTTCCTCATTCTGATGCTCGATTTGAACTTCAGCTAAATGCACTGACTTGCTGCCATGTGATTGTCTGTTTAACCATTTGTGTTAAACAGTTGAACAGGTGGACCTAGAAAAGTAGCAGATGAGTGTATAACTGTAGAGTTGAGGCTGATAGTTTCAGGCAATAACTGTTAGTTGCACCATTAGCCTCTCATTGTTGTGAAATGTATGTGTTATCTTTGTTACTGAGGGGGGATTGATGGCCAGAAGTTCCTGCTTGAGATGAGATAGATAATAAAAATGAATCTTTTAACTATTTTCTTTAAAAAGAAACAAATATGTGTGATGGATGTGGAGCAGTTTTGTCAGTTTTAGGGAAAATCTGTTAAAATCTCTGGAGAAGGGTGCACTGGAATCAAATAATCTGATTATTACATTATGTATAACATTTGTTAAATAAGCCTGGTTTCTCTGGATAAAATGTTGTCTGAGGTAAGAGCAGGAGGGATATTGTTCAGCTTTTTTACCATCAGTCATATGTGAGCTGTAATATTTTCCAGCTCCACTAGTGAGCAAAACAGTTATCTTTGATTCATGTACAAGAAATTATTATACGCATTAATTAAAAAATATTAAATTAAATAGAAAGTTGTCACTGATCTTAGTGAATTTTTTTTAACTATCCATTAAAAAAAAAAAACTTAAAAAGGGATGTAATATGGTCATGTGTACAGCAGGTGGCAGTAGGACACATGACTTCTGCATGGGCTGAACAGACAAGGGCATGAATGAGACAAGTCAGGTAAATACAAAATTTTTACTTTATAACATTCTTCTGATCAGTGCACATGTTTGGCATTACGAGAGGAAGAGAAAATCATGCCAAAAGATGCAGGTTCTGACTAATGGAAGATTAAAGTATATTTCATCATTTCTGGGAACAGGCAGCTTCTTTCTTGCCTCTGTGTTGCAACATCCCAGCTTTGCATCATACTGGAGCCAATCACACCCATCCAAGCAAAAACCAAATCAGCCATGTTAATGTTGGATGCACACATGGAATTTTTCATCTGGCATGATAAATTTTTGTCACTCATCATTGTGCCTGTTTGTGGAGACAAATTAGCAAAGCTGGCATATGAGGCAAGACTCCTTTTATAACAATCTAGGTGTAGGATGGACCCATGCATCAGTTTCTAATGCTCATTTAGGTAATTCATCAGACGTCCGTATCTGATAGCTGAAAAACTGCACAATCGTCTCTCTGTGTATCAAAACATACAGTGTTGTTGCAAACAGGGTTGTTTGTCAGTATGGTGAGAGCAGAGTAAATGTGGCCCATCAAACAAAAAGACTGCGATGTCAGCCCTGTACCAACAAAGCCTGGCTTATCTGGGTGGACAGAATGCTTGCAAAGACTCCAAGACAATTATGAAGGCAAAGGACAACAAGCATTGTTTCCCTGGCTGGATTTCATATCGAAAATGTCATTTAGTGTAGCATCTTTGTAATGCATCACAAAGACGGTTTGTGTGATCAAAAAGCAAGGACATCTCTTAGTGTCTCCTTTGTATTTTTCACTTGTGAATGCAAAGTGGCGGTCACTCTATCTGCACATTTGCTTGGCACACGTATATGTGCACTTACACATGTTGAGATATGAAGCCAACTGTTGGCAGATATATCAAAAAGTTGTAAGTGTTGCTGGATGAGTTAGTGCAGCTTCATGCTTCAGCTGTACTAACACTGCCTTGTGTCAACAGTTTAGCTTTGATAGGGTTGCAAGGGTGTTCATGCCTACATAAAACTGGTATGAAAAGTGTAAATGATACCTTGATGTAAAGTGGCAAGAGAAACGAATAAATGAGTAGCAGCAGATAGAAGAGAAAAAAGAAGAAGACAGGCACAAGAGGCAGAGGTGAAAGATGTGGGACGTCTCCAGGCCGCACAAACAACACACTGGACTGTGGGTAAGAAATGGCATGCTCAATTGGAAGGAGGTATATGCAAACATGTCAACACCACCCGCCCCCTGCAGCTGGCTGCTGTCCCAGGGTGTGACCCCACTCACCCTTATTGTCCAGCCCAGCTTTTCCCCATAATACCACTGTTTACACCAGAGCCCACCCCAACGAGCACACACGGGTGTTACTATTTACCCTGCATGCTATACATTCACTGTAGAAACTCGGCCTTTCCTGCAAAAGCAACTAATCATCTAAGTTCAGCGCAGCCCATCTAATTATCTACGAATGCTGTTTATAATTTGGATTACACTGAAAAGCAGGTAGTCCAAGATATTAATGATGTTTCAAAAGGTCACTTAATCCCAATATACACATTTATTTTTGTCTTTAAACCCAACACAACAAAATGTTAGATGACCTAAAGACATTTTAAAATTA
>JBAFSY010000005.1:37225220-37235985 GCA_036919915.1 Melanotaenia monticola | reverse complement strand
ATCAGGTCCAGCTTCTAGTACCGGGTCGTCCTCTTCATCAGGTCCAGCTTCTAGTACCGGGTCGTCCTCTTCATCAGAACCACCTTCTGGTACCGGGTCGTCCTCTTCATCGGGATCACCTTCTAGTACCGGGTCGTCCTCTTCATCGGGACCACCTTCTTGTACCGGGTCGTCCTCTTCATCAGGTCCAGCTTCTAGTACCGGGTCGTCCTCTTCATCAGAACCGCCTTCTAGTACCGGGTCGTCCTTTTCACCGGTAGGCTGTGGTGGTTAAACCACGTTGGTACCTCACCATGACACCAGGAGTAGCCTGAAGCGTTGATCTAAGGCAGGATGTTCTTTGCTGTCCGAGGCCTCCTGATGTGCTTCTAACTGCATGGTGAAGTTGTTCCTGCAGAACATGGCGGTTTGCTCGTGTGTGTGAATGAAACCTTTACCTTGTTACTGGGAAACCAGCAGTGTGTCCATCATTGTTATGGATGTAAGGGTACAGCGGGTAGTAGAGGTAATACTATTGATGGCGGGAGAGTGTAACAGGAAATAAAACATGAATTAAACATATTCCGCTTCTCTCTTTAAGCTTCCATGCATCTCTGAGAAGCTACAGTTCCATACAAGTAGCTCCTCCATTATTGATGAGGACTGGATGCTATGCCATGTCACTTTCTGTCGCTTCTTATTGTTCTCCTATGTTTTAAAAAAGGAAAGGAAAAGGTCAGTGAGGGAAAGAAGATGGGAGAGGTAGTCCTACAAGGATGTAAGCAGCTTAGCATTAAAGGCGCTGTAAGATGACAGCTGCATGGAAATCTCTGCAGAAGCAGCCTGGTCTGCATTAAATGAAATAATGAGATGAAGGGTTTCACTCTGAGTTAACTTCAGTGTTTGGATTACTTATCATTCAGGAAACAAGGTGGAGTGCATCTAAAATTAATCTCTCCTTCTTTTCTTTGGGATTAAATGTGAAGATGTGAGTTGTAATTCCACTCATCTGTGTTTAGTCCTGGTCCTATCTGATCATGTGGAAGCTTTCAGTTATCTGCCTGGAAAAAAATCCAAAACATCTGGTCCTTGATCAGGTCTTAAAATCCACCCTCAGATGATCAGCCTGGAAGATCACACCGCATCTTTATTTACTGAAGCAAGACAAGGAATCAGTGGGTGATAAACTACATCAACCTTTGCTGCTTCCAGAGAAATAAACAGTCAGTACCAGCCAGAAGCTGCTGATCAATACACGGATTAACAGGCTTCAGACATAAGCAGTGACCTTACAGAAGCAACTGCCGCTGCCCATCAGTCTGGGAAGGGTTAGAAGGTCATTTCCAAACCATCCGGAGTCCGTCATTCTACAGAGAGAAAGGTCATTCACATGATAGAGGCCAGTGTTTCCAGGAGTGGACGTCCCAGCAAGTTCAGTCCAAAATCAGACCATGCAATGCTCAGAGAAACTAAAAAACCCTAAGAAGCTCTACGTCAGACTCTCCAGGCCTCAGTTAGCAGGTTAAATGCTAAAGTTCATGACAGTCCAGTTAGAAAAAGACTGAACCAGTATGGCTTGTCTGGCAGGGTGGCAGGAGAATAAAAGAACATGGCAGCCCGTCTCTGAAACAGACCAGACCAAAGTGGAGATCCATCCATTTTCTTTCTCGTCCAAGGTCAGGTTGTAGAGCCACAAGTTCAGGAAGGAGACCCAGACACCCTCTCCCCTGCTCCCCCTGGGAGAACTCAAGGCATTCCCAAGCCATAAGGGATATATAATCCCTCTAGCATGTCCTGTGTCTACCCCGGGGTCTCCCCCCAGTAGAACATGCCCAGGAAAACTTCCAAGTGGAGGTGACAAGCTCATTTCTTCTGCTTATATCCATGATCTCATTCTCTCGGTCACTGTCCAAGTCTCCTGACCGGACTCAGACACTTTTATCCAAAGTGCCTTACAGTGGTTAGGCAGTAATGTTAAAGGTCTTGCCTAAGGACCCAACTGGAAGGTGTTATTGCTTGTCCCGTGGGGGAATCGAACGCTGGTCTCCTCCATGTGAAGCGGATGCTCTGCCTACTGAGCTATCCAGCCTATCTAGAAAGGAAGCTTCGGCTAACCCTCTGTCATCTATCCATCCTACCTTCACTCCTGAACAAGATGCAGAGATATTTAAACTCCACTGCTGGCAAAGACTCATTCCCAACCGGGACGTAGCACCCTACCCTTACCGGGTTGTGAAACATTGCCTCAGACCTATCTGTGTATTCAGTGTCCACAAAGCCAAGCCTAAACTTTAAGAAGAGACAGACTAGTTCATTTTCTGTGACTCAAGTACATTAAAATAGATAATGTGATGTACAGCTCACTGAAACAGCTGAAAAACCGCTCTGCCCCCCCCTCCCCCTACCTGCAGCACTTCAGCGACATACAGCAGCAGTCTGAAGCCCAGTTCAAACGGATGCTGGAATCAGAAATGCTGTGTACGGCGAGAAAGCCACGTTAGACCCGTTCCCACCAACAGGTCAGGCTCACTACGGGTCGGCTCGCTACGGGTCAGGCTCGCTACGGGTCGGCTCGCTACGGGTCAGGCTCGCTACGGGTCGGGTCGCTACGGGTCAGGCTCGCTACGGGTCGGGTCGCTATGGGTCAGGCTCGCTACGGGTCGGGTCGCTACGGGTCGGGTCGCTATGGGTCAGGCTCGCTACGGGTCGGGTCGCTATGGGTCAGGCTTGCTATGGGTCAGGCTCCCTATGGGTCGGGTCGCTTCAGGTCAGGCTCACTACAGGTCAGGCTCCCTACGGGTCGGATCGCTACGGGTCAGGTCGCTACGGTTCAGACTCGCTACGGTTCAGACTCGCTACAGTTCAGGCTCGCTACGGGTAGGGTCGCTACGGGTCGGGTCGCGTCAGGTCAGGCTCACTACAGGTCAGGCTCCCTATGGGTCGGGTCGCTACGGGTCAGGTCGCTACAGTTCAGATTCGCTACAGTTCAGGCTCGCTACGGGTCGGGTCGCTACGGGTCAGGTCGCTACGGTTCAGACTCGCTACGGGTCGGGTCGCGTCGGGTCAGGCTCACTACAGGCCAGGCTCCCTACGGGTCGCGTCGGGTCGCTACGGGTCAGGTCGCTACGGTTCAGACTTGCTACGGTTCAGACTCGCTACAGTTCAGGCTCGCTAAGGGTAGGGTTGCTACAGGTCGGCTCTCTACGAGTCGGGTTGCTACGGGTCGGGTCGGTATGCATTCTTTACGTTGCCACGGGAATTAAACTGTGAAAGAGACAAGCATACCTGATCCAAGCCATCCTACCTAGCGATTTGACCTTAAAGGGTGGAGCTTGACATGCTGCAATCCACTGATTGGTGGAAAGAATCATCGATTCCTATGTGACTCAGCATAAAGAACAAAGCAGGAAGCTCCATGTTTAAATATACGGAGTTGTTTAAAGTCACGTGATGAGAAGAAAGACGACAACCTGCTGGATGTCCACCATCCTCCTGGTTCTGGGTGGATCTGAATACTGATGACATTAATACCGGCGCTGGTATTGATCGATATTAGTGCCATGAGATGGATACTCTACGCTCCTGTTACGCTTCGCTGCAGGTCATCCTGGTTTTTCAGTCTCAGGAAGCCCTACTGAAACAACATAACTAGTTGCTCCACAAAACGGGTCAGATGCACCATTTCCTGATTTTTCTGTCTGGAAAAACATGTTTCTAGTACATGGGAAGAACTTTATTTTTTCTAGTTTAATGCAAGTCATTTGCTAATTAAATAATGGAAACTAGTTCAAATGGCTGCAGGAAATATTGCGTTTTTAGGGTTATTTAGTAGTAACATCATGTTCTGTAGAACATAGTTGACCATTACAGTGATTCTGTCTCATTTACTCCATTTACAGAAAAAATTCAGCCTTTCTAGAAGAAACTCCAAATATTTGTTCCTAACTGGCATCGTGATGCACTCCAGAGTTAGTTGATGTTCTAGACTCAGATCTCAGCTACGCTGTTCACGTGCATGTACGTGTCCACGTATGTGTGTGTGTTCCAGTGTATCAGCATTAATGCCACATTCAGCTTCATTAACAACTCATCTCTGATCACATACTGTAATATCATCAGGTTAATCACATTACACTCATCATCGCTGGCATTTATGCAGCTCACGAGCCACAACTGTGTGTGTGTGTGTGTGTGTGTGTGTGTGTGTGTGTGTGTGTGTGTGTGTGCTTGTGCTTGTGTGCGTCTGGTTGCCTCTAAATGCCAAAGCGAAGCCTGATGATCCTTAAACAACACTTATCTGTGTGTGTGTGTCAGCTGGGATAAAAGAGAACATTTCCCAAAATAACTAACAACAACACACACACACACACACACACACACACACTAACCCTTTTCAGGATCACCAACCCTTACGTTGGCATTTGGAGGCGGCTACCACTAACAGTGAGGAACTTCATACAGTCGTGATGAACTGAGCGCGCTCAGTAAACACTTATTTGACCTCCTCTGAAGATGCCGGCAGACACCAGAACGACAGGAAGACGAAAGTCAGAGAGAGTTCACCGGCAGGCCCAAACCACGGTGGCCCTGAGGTGTCTAAACAAAACAACATTTTATATAAAAAGATATGTTCTGTCCTGTTTTTTACATTTCGTGCAGGCTTCAGGATTAATTATGATCATCACAAGACAATTTTTTTGGAATTACAAGAGTCACGGGATAAAAAAGAATCGTCTTTCTAAACAGAAAAAACATGGAGGCCTTGCTTTGCCAGAGTTTGAGTTACTACTTTGCAACAACTATACAACATATTGCTTATTGAATAAATGATACGGCGATACTAGGAACCTGGCTGGATATTGAGCGGGAAGATTGTATACCCTGTTCTCTTGGTGCGATTGCACTGTCCCCCATTCGTCTCTAGAAAACACACTACAGCTCCAATCCAGTTATTCATAGCACCGTCCAATTTTGGAGACAAATAGTTAAGGAGTACAAACTTAAGGCCCTGCCCTTTGCTATGCCCATTGCAGCAAAACCTTCATTTACACCCTCAATTATAGAACATTTGGTCCCTGGAAGGAAATGGGGTTGCTCATTGTGGGACATCTGTATCTGTACGGAGCTTTCGCTTCATTTCAGCAGCTTAAAGACAAGTACATTGTGATTTTTTTAGATACCTTCAAATAAGAAACTATGTAAGATCTCATCTTCGACAATTTGAGTCAAATATGGAAACCGCTGACGTCATATCTGGAAACTGTGGACCGATGAACAGCACTATGTAGTCATGATCCTTTAGGCTGCACTACGAGACAGCACCCTTGGGGATGAGGGGAGGACATGGGATGGGAAGGTATTTTGTTACCCCTATTTTTTTATTTATTTTTTTTTTAATTTTGCGTTTTTGCCTTTTACCTTTGTGTTCTGTTATGTTTCATGTATTGTTTTTTGTGCTTGTATAAAATTGAAGCCATGGCAGTCCATGAGACAACATGTAACTTTATATGTGCTTCACAATAAAAAGACGTGGAGACTCATCAGTCCAGTCCTTGGTGAGGCTGTCTGACCAGCAGAAGTCACAGAGGAAAGTTTGGGGGTGGAAGGACAGATCTCTGTACTCATGTCTTCAGACAGCAGGGGTCCAGCGTCCCAGCTGATGGAAGTCGGACTCGCGTGTTCTCAGCTGAGCCGGCTCAGGAAGTTTGTTCTCATGGACCCAAAAAACGTGCAAACAAACATCTGAGCAACTTCCAGAGAAATTACACATTTTTATGAGAGTTTGGGCCAAGATGGCCGCAGCTGGAGCAGCAGTTTGTACACAACAACACACACACACATGCACGCACGCACACACACAGAAACATACACACGCACACAGACACTGACTCCAGCATTAATAAATATCCAGACTAAAAGAAGAATACCAGAATAATTCATCATGGCAGCTGCTGCAGGTGAACTGAGGATAGAAGTTAAACATCATGGGCTGGATCATCATTTTTACTACGGTGTCTCTGAATGGACAAACAACTGTGTGAAGCTTTAAAACTGCAGCACTGGCTTTGTTTGATAAGAGCTAGAGCACCGTTTGGAACAAAGCAGTAAAACTTTATAAAGTTCCTTTCAAGATTTAAATCAGTAAAAGACTCTTAGATAAAGCAGAAGCCGGTGCAGCTGCGTCCAGATCGGAGTTACATGAGAAAACTTTTCGTCAGAAGCCTGCCAGCAGCATTTAGAACAACTTGCGACCGTTGGAAGGAGGTTTTGCTAAAACAGGTGTAGTGCATTGCAAAATAATCCAGTCATGATGAAACATAAGCATGAATAGCGTGAATAGCTACTTGTAAGCATACCTTGGGATAGAGCCTCCTGTTCCTGCCCAGCAGCAGCCCTGGAGGAGGCTAAAACCACAGCAGGCAGGTGACGTCCCGTCTTCCCACATAGCCCAACTCTCCGTGCTGTCAGTTCAGGATGCAACACATTGGAGCTAAATCTGGCAAAATTTCTCATAAGATAAAAACAAGAACAAATCAGACTTGACATATGCTTCCAAGGTTAAACCAAGGTTATACCAAGATTCCTAACAGAGGTTTTACCAAAGAACCAAAAGTTCTATATGTGTCTCCTTTATCCCAGACATGCACCATAGAAGAAGACAGTACACATGTAGTAACCTGTAGAGCAGTTATCGCTGCACCTGAGGCCACTGGATCCACTCACACATGAAAACATCTTCATGTCTGGAAGAGGTTTGGCTACTGTTGGCCACCGTACATTCAAAGCTGTGCTTGGTGTTTTACTTCCAGGAGCAAAAATCATAAAAAGATGAGTTGTTGGCTTTACAGCCAAAGATGGTGCATCGTTCCTGCTGCGATGCCATTCCAGTAAACATTGTCTTCCTCCGTCTATCATGAGTGTAGGATCCTTCCAAGACAAAGGTTTATGGGTTTGAGATTGACTGTCACGCTGCAGCAGGATGCTGCTACTGCAGCCCAGAAGGGACAATCGGAGCTCTACAGTGGACCGGTCAGGAGTTATTAGTTTATATTTCAGCCTATGGTGTGAAATTAGGGGTTTTAAATAAAAACAGTTGTGTTAAACAGCGTCATGGTGATGAAACGTCTGTTGTTTGTCTGTTGTTGACAGTGTGAGTCAGAGTAAGGAGATGGACAGCGCTGCGAGGGCGCGACATGCACCGATGTCTCCGTCCGACTTCCTGGACAAACTGATGGGGAGGACGTCTGGATACGATGCCCGGATACGACCAAACTTTAAAGGTACTTCTGAGTTAGTTCAGAATAAGATGTAGAAAAATTCACACGTATGGCCTTCAGCAGAAATTTGAATAACAACCGTAGTTCCAGCCTGTAACTGAAGGGGGAGCCAAAGAACAAATAAAAATGTATTATGTGGTTTATGTTTAAAGCATTTTAAGCCAAAGATATCTTTCTTTTTGGTGCTTATAGTTGACCAAAGAGGACTTTTAAAAGAGTGAAAGAGTCTGTTAAAGTAGTTTCTGGAAGATGTCTGCAGTCTGAACTGTTTCCAGATATCCTGACGGGATCCAGTTCATCAGGGGGAGGATGAACTGGATCAGGAGAAAAGAGAGTTGTGGGTGAGCTCTTTAAGCTTATCCAGCTCCATCATGTTCACCTACTGGCCTATTACCAGAGCCTACCAGAAGGGGGCGCAGCACAATGTAAAAACATGGCACACTAGAAGTTTCAATGATAAAAATAATCACAATATGGTCAATTCAGTTGACTTCAGTTCAATTCAGATAAGAGATGATGTCACGTGTTTAATACAGTTGCTTCCATTCCCATCAAATCACAACAAGAAATAGCAAACCTCACCTCATTCCTCCCTACAGAAAGCAACACATGTGAAGCACAGTTTACATGGATCACATGTGGAATACACACGATTACATGTGGAATACATTTGATCACATGTGGAATACACACGATCACATGTGGAATACATTTGATCACATGTGGAATAAACTCGATCACATGTGGAATACGTTTGATCACATGTGGAATACGTTTGATTACATGTGGAATAGACATCACATTTGTAATAGACGTGATCACATGTGGAATACATTTGATCACATGTTTTAATGTTTTATTTGTCTATCAGAGTCAAAAACAAAGTGGCGGAGTTTCATCCAGAAGTCGGAACTTTCCGTTTTTACAGGGTGTACAGATATCCTCGGTGTTCCAGCTTTGTTCCCGCCCTGGCTCAGTCTGCTTTAGTTAGTTAAATTAATTTACTGTCCTTGTCTGCAGAAATGGCTCCGTGTTCCAGTTACCAATCACATTAAGTACATTTCTTTAGATTTAAGCAGTTTGTTTTTATGACTTTAGAAAGTCTTCTTGCAGCTCCTTCTGACTTTAATGAAATAATTTATTTGCTATTTTGAAGGAGAATATGAGAAAAATTCCATTTAAATGAACGTTTCCCTGGTGGAAAATGCCCTGTTTTGCCTACACTGCAGTAGGATTAAAGATTGAGGCGACACTAACTGGATGCATGTTAAATTGTTCTCGTGTCACCCGAGGCTTTAAGTTGGAGCTGCTAGAGGACAGAAAGTCCAACCTGGAAGCAAAAAGCCTCGATCTGCTTCTGTTCGCTGTAATATTTATCACCTGTCTGCTCCTGCAGGTCCTCCAGTCAACGTCTCCTGTAACATCTTCATCAACAGCTTCGGCTCCATCGCAGAGACCACCATGGTGAGTTCAACCAGCTGCAGTTGTTTCTTCCAGCATGTTAATGATTTAGGACACGATGAAAGATGAATGGGTAATTGGTGAGACATTAAACATGGAGATGTTAGATGCATTTTATATCTGAGCCCTGAAAGGCTTCCCGCATTCTGCAGCTTGTTTCCGAACACATTTGTCCTTGACAGGACGTGAATAAATCTGGGCGTTTAATGGGGAGTGCTGAATGCTTCGGGTCACCTCGGTGCAGAGATGGGCTGCTGTCGGATCAGACCACATTAACTCAGGATGTGGACTCGGGGCGGTGTTGGGGTCTGGAAGGTCTTCCTCTGTTGATTCAGATGCTAAGACATGAGGAGAAGAAATACCTGCTGCCTTGAAGCTCTGATGACCTCTCTGACAGGCTTCACTGATGCTTCACCCCAAATTGTCTGAGCTTTGATCATGAAGAGGACGGCCGGGCGTGTATCTCATAGGAAGGAAAGTAAACATCCCAAAGTGGCAGTAAACATGAGCATGTTGGTGGTGTGGTCCTGAAAGTTGATGGTTACATCTGTTATAACCGACGCTTTCAAAGAATAAACTTTATGCAGACGACAAGTCAGTTTCACTGGGATGTCGATGCCAGCGTCTATAAATTACCTACTGATGTTTAAAGTGGTTGCCAGGCAACAGAACAATGCAGCAACTTGACTCTATTGATTGATCAACCTCAGTCAGCTGATCTGAACGGTGGTCTGTAGTCTGTCTGTCCGTCGGTCCGTCCGTCCGACGGCAGAGTGACCAAACGCCCTCTTTTTAAAGTTAAAGAACTGCTTCCCACCCTCGGTTTTTGTCGTCCTCTCCCACAGTTGGTGTTGTGCTGAGAATTGCACGCCTGTCACATGAACACAAAGCTAAGCAAGCAGAATCTACTGCGTTGGGTCACGTGTAGAATCCATGTAGTTTTAAAACGGCAACACATATTCTGAGATCTGAACTTCAGCAATTCTTAGAGATGGTGTTGTTTGGCAGCATTTCAGTCAGGTATGTAAAATTAGCCGGTAACAGGTTTGAAAGTGTGACGTAACTTGTGTGTGTTCCAGTGTTCCAGTCAAATTATTTTTTTCATTATCACGTTATGGATGGTCAAATATGATGACATTACTGATGTTAGGGTTTTTAATGGCTAATACGTTACATGTATGAAACTCCCAGCTGTTCATATTTCATGAAGGACATGAAGTCCTCAGTAGAACCAGGATTTCAGTCTGATTTCCAGCTGGATGAAGACACGCGTTTCACATGGTGGGAGTGGGATCACCTGGATGATGCAGGAACATGTAGAAAGAAACGAGAAGCTGTGGTGGAATTCAGATTAATAACATCAGACTGTTTG
Organism: Melanotaenia monticola; assembly: GCA_036919915.1. Classification (NCBI taxonomy): domain Eukaryota; kingdom Metazoa; phylum Chordata; class Actinopteri; order Atheriniformes; family Melanotaeniidae; genus Melanotaenia; species Melanotaenia monticola. The sequence goes on along the minus strand of JBAFSY010000005.1, from coordinate 37,225,896 downwards.
GACAAAGTAGAAACCTGAAAATTCAGTGTTGTAGCCACAGGGTGCATCATGTGGTGGGTAAACTAAACCGTTCATGTCCTAACTTTACGTCCTGATTAGAATATAGAGCTGTTTACATTTACATGTCAGCTAATCCTCCACCTCATGTTAGAAACTGATTTCTGAAGAGAAGCTGGAATTTAAAAGATTAAATCACAATATTATTCAGAAAAAATGGTGATTTAATTTAATATCGTTCAGGCTGAGTTAAAGACTGAAACAGCCGCAGGTTCATGTCTGTTGTAAATAAAACACGACTTTCATCCTAAATCGTTCTAGTAGAAGACGCAGCTCTAGGAGTCTTTTATGTTTCATTGTAAAGAGAAGAAAAAAGCTAAAAATAAAGCTAAAAACTACGTGTTGAGAGAGGACTCGTCAGCGATGTGCAGAGATGATGACGGAGGGAGGCAGATGGAGACGGAGATCTGAGGAGACAGACGAGCAGACAGGAATAGCAGATGTGCTGCAGATGTTTACCGACTCTGACAGCAAATATTCCAAACTGACATGAAGTCGGTCCGGCCTGCACACACTGATTCCTACAATATATCACACACACACACCCATCCATCCATCCATCCATCCATCCATCCATCCATCCATCCATCCATCCATCCATCCATCCATCCATCCATCC
>JBAFSY010000005.1:37096498-37108777 GCA_036919915.1 Melanotaenia monticola | reverse complement strand
ATACACTAAGAGATACTTTTGTTTTTGTTTTGTTTATTTGTTTGTTTCTGTGAGTGAGTGTCTGGTACTTTGGTTGTAATCTCTTTTAAATCTCTTGAGATGTTGTGTTAACTTGTTTTATTTCTTAGATTTCATTGTTTCTAAATGCTTTTGGTTCATTTTATTCACTGTGAATTTATTCTGCTGTTTGGTCTAACGTGGCTGTTATAAGGTTCTTTATAAATAAAGTTGGATTGGTTTAGAGAAATTTTCTGTCATTGACACCTTATGGGGTCAATTTCCAACAAACCACTTCTGGTCTTTTTTTATTTTTTAATCCAACTAATTTATTTTACTTAATTATTTTTTTTACCTTTATTCACTCATAATTATGTTTATTTTACAACATTTCTTTATAATTTGTCTTTATTAATTAATTTATATTGGTAATTTAATATTAAATTGTACTTTTTCTTTTTTCCTGTATTTATTTTGTTTTTACATAATTGCAAATAAATCCAGATGTTAAGGCGTTAAGCCATCTTCAAGGAGAGTTTTCCAGGATCCTTGAAGGACTTTCCAAAACTCTTCTTTGGATGTTTCTGCCTTTTATTCTGTTCTCTGTCCAGATGATCCACACTGCTTCAGTAATGTTGAGGTCCAGGTTTTGGGGAGGTTCCTTCCCTCCACCGGACCTTTGGAGGACCGGGTTTTGGGGAGGTTCCTTCCCTCCACCGGACCTTTTGGCGCTGAGGCGGTGAAGGATCGGGGTTCCAGGGGCCGGCCACGTTGTGAGGTGGCTCTGGGATGGTGCTGATGTGGTTTTCAGATGAAAGGTGGAAGAAGACGTCAGATGTGCTGCAGACTTGTAAACTGGTCCAGGTCCAGGGACTTTGGCATGTTGGAAACCGCTTGTACACTAAAAATACTGACAGTGTCTCCTAATTAATGAGATTCATTTCTATCTCATCATTATGAATTTAAAACAATGAAGTTTTATCTCAGAATAATGACCCCGTCTCATAAATATGACTTTAAACCTGATGAGGTTCATGTTTGTTTTACCGGTAGCGGGACGGCGTCCATGTTCTCTGTGAAGACCAGAAGCCCAGTTTTATAAAGTCTCTGCATCGCTTCCTGTGTGCTTCCTAAGGGACTTTATAGCGATTTCATTTGTTTTTGAGGCTCTTAAAATTTTTTATTCTAAGTATTTATCTTCTTTGTCATTTCTGAACCTCCAGGTCCTCAGAAGATTATCTTTTATTTAGAATCACGCAGTTAGAAGCAGTTTTATTTGTCATGTTTTTATTCTTTGCTGAGTTACAAACCTTGTTTGAAACGGGCTCCATGGAGACCAGGTCCAGATGCATCTCTCAGGTCTGCTGGATTTGTTCCCGTTTCAGCCATCTTCCACAATGGGGTCCATTGGGAGGTGGGACAGGCTGGTGAGGACCAGCCCCATCTCCTGGACATCCATCATGACCAACACCTCCCGTACCAAACTGGAAACGACCCATTCTTCTGTGATGGAGAAGCTTCCACCAGTTTCACTCTTGAACCAACCTTTCATTTGCAGTCCCATCGATGTGTTTGGGACACTTTCAGACGCCGTTCTTCGTCCTCCACCACGCCGACTTTCCCGCTAACAGCTCTTTACCTTGCAGGTAAAATTCTGTTTCCTGTCTGATCCTTACTGGTTTTCACACGACACCAAAGACTGATCCAGTTTCAACCGGTTCTTTGCCAGGTTGCCCGTTAACTCCACCCGAGTCAGGCTTTTCCTGCCTGAAGGATTCTGAGCTCAGTTATGTCCCTCTGGAACCGGTCCAGAACTGGAAAAGCCTTTTAGAAACTAGTTCCTGTTTCATCATTTATTGGATCTGAAATAATTAAATTTGTGTAACATAAAAACAACTTTAGATGGAGATGTGTTGTTTTACATTAGACACACACACACCTGTCAATGGCCAAATATTCACCAGTCGGTACAGATAATATACAAAACTTTTATTTTTAAAAAAAAAAAAAAAGGGAAAAGAAAATCTACAAGTTTTCAAGTTCCACATTAAAAATGTCTGCCAACATTTTATTCCGACTACAGATAAATCTTGTAGTAAAATGACAGTGAAGAAACGGCACCACTACAACAGCAACAGAAGCAGTGCTTTCAGAAACGATAAGAAAAGACTCGATCCCGCCGTCGCGCAGGAGCTTCAGTCCATTTCATCTGCCTTTAAATAGCAACATGGATCTATGGAAACAAACCCGGGCTCAAACACAACAGAAGCAACCTAAGATAAAACTAAATCCCTGAACTGGAGGGGGTTTGGATAGAGGGTACAGGTCCAGCAGACCGACAGGGACAGCAGACGTTAGAGCTGCAACCATCCACTCAAAAAATAACAAAAATAAAAAAACAAAACAGTAATTAAGCTGAACAATGCATCACAAACTTCACATCCTTTATCATAGAAACTGCTTAGTCATCATCCTCATCCTCTTCATCGTCATCCTCCTCATCTTCATCCTCCTCATCGTCGTCGTCATCATCAACTGGCTCGGCCTTCTTTGCGGGGGGCCTGCCGGGACCACTCTTTTTCCCGGCGTCGCTCTTTCCTGAACCTCCCTTGGCTTTGTAGGCAGCGACGTCCTGAACAAGAAAACACATCTAAATATTCTGCTGCTCCTCCTCCTCATCATCATCAGACAGTACGCAACGTGAAGATACCTTCTCGTATTTCTCCTTCAGTTTGGCGGCCTTGGCCTCGTACGGAGCCTTGTCCTTGGAGCTCTGCGTGGCCCACAGCTCGCCCAGCTTCTTGGCGATGTCACCGATGGAGATGCCGGGGTTCTCCTCCTTGATGCGGGGGCGGTGGTCTGAGCAGAAGACGAAGAACGCAGATCTGGAGGAGACAAACATTAAATAAAAATTTAACAAAAATAGGGCTTAGAACAAAAACAGTGCTAAGATTTTTCCAACTTACGGTGGCCTTTTGGGGGCGTTGGGGTCCTTCTTCTTCTTGCCCTTCTTGGCACCTTTAGGTGGGACGTACGACTTCATCTCTCGGTCGTATCGGACCTTGTCATTCTTGGCCATCTCATCAAACTTAACCTTTTCCTTAGCAGACATGGTCTTAAAAGAGGGGGTAAAAAAAAAGTTATAATGCTAAAATTACAAAAACCACAAAAGAAAGTTAAAACCACTCCTCCCCCACACACTTTAATTTGTTAATACAGACATTAAATGAGGGGCTGAGGTTTTTTGACTCACCTTCCATCTCTCGGAGCATTTCTTAGAGAACTCTGCGAAGTTGACGCTGGTCCCAGGGTGCTTCTTCTTGTGCTCCTCGCGGCAGGTCGCCACAAAGAAGGCATAAGATGAGGTCTTCCCTCTGGGCTTATTGGGGTCTTTTGTCATGGCTGCAATCTAAAGAAACAATGACCAAATTAATTTTAGCAAGTTTACATTTAACTCCGGCAAACTCAGGTACTCACTACAAATTTACCAAAACGAAAACTTTGAAATAAAAACAGCATGAAGCTAACAAATATTGGCCGTCGTGTCGCGCTAATGTGGCACAAACAGGGCAAGTAGACGCCCCGGAGTGTTTTCAGACTCTAATCGGATTTCTGCCTCTCTGGGACAAAAAGACACGACTCCATTTTGTACCTTCCCGCCTAAACCAACTGCGCCTAAAACTTCCCCAACAAAGTATCCCAAAACAAAACGCTTCTGTTTCCACACAACCGCTGACCCCGTTCCGACTTAAGCTCCACCGCAGCCAGTACCGAGCGTGGGTCGGAACGAAACTCCGACTTCATTCAAACTTTACATGCGCGAGCTTCCGCTGTGTAGCCGCCAAGCTACTAGACCAAATGGCGTTTCAGCTGCATGTTGCGCACTCACTTGCCACACACAAACAGGCCACAAAGCCCGTTTAACCGCACCGGAAGACTACAAGCTATACATTATTTCATGCTGTTATTTATGTTAATAAGAACAGTTCTCTTCTCGGAGATAATTTCGCAAACGCTGTGATTTAACACAACAGCTGAAAACCACTTAAAAGTTCCCTAAAAGCGATATAGCTTATTAAAAAACGAAACTTGCATATTGGCACGCAGTAACAGATTTAACGAATAAATAGCAATAGTTTTGAGCGACGAAAAGAACAAATATGCATTTTTTTAAGAGGAAACATCGACGGCTTACCTGTTCTCAGCAACACAAGCTGTAAACGAGTGAATGAGGAAGAACGCGCAACTGTTTTGTCAGCGTCTGCGAGGCTGACCTAACTTGATTCGCAACTCCTCCCTGCCCTCACCGGATTGGTTGAAATCAAGCATTTAAATTTAAACACAGGACTTGACATAGATTATTCATTATGATTGGCTGTCGTTAGTGCGTTTGAACTCCTAAGTTTGTGTGCTTCTGCTGCACGCTGATTGGTTGCGCTGGACTTTTAAACCAACGGCGCGAAAAGAGTCCATTGTTTGCCGCAGTCAAAATATGGTCATCCGTGTCTGTGCAGAATAAGGTCCGACCAGTTCAGTTTAACCGTTTGTTTTCCGACAGCGGCAAAACAGTCGTAAACCCGCACTGTGACGAGCGGAATGAGGCTTTTTATTAGAGAAAGTAAAAAAATGAAAACGCTTATTAGAGCAGAGGCCACTGCTTCATAAGAAAAAACAATACAAAACATAAAATCTACACTTCCGGGTGTAGCTCATTCAGTGGTTTTAATAAATAGTCTATGGCGGTCATTTTTGTAAGTGGAAAATCACAACTTAATATAAACGTTTGCCACTTGTATTTTAATAGACTATAAATCATATATTGGTTACATTAAGCTATCTTAGTAGATAAATAGTGGCACATTTTTGTTTACACAAAGCAATGATGCCATAAAAGAGCAAGGTATCTACATTTTTGTCCCCCCTTACAGAGAGGGAAATATTTGGACATTTCTTCATCAGTTAATAGCAAAGGATTTCATGTACAATATATTCAGCTACTACAAAGCAATGGGTACATTTTAGAAAACTTATCTGTGCAAATCAGTAATCTGGTGTCCGTGACCAAAGCTGTCAATATTTTCCCATGTGATAATTTATGGTAAGCAGTTTTAGTGGGGCGAGGATGATCGGGTAAATGAAGATGACGCAGTCAAAAAACAAAAATCTCAGCACAGCTTTCTCCCTTTTGTTGGAACAAATAATTTCTTGCTAATCTATCACTAATTAACCGCTGTGAATGCATCCCCAACTTGGTTTACATCGCCAAACAGAAAATAAGACTTTTATTGTTTTATTTTTTTTATCATTTGTCCTGATATTTAGTGTTTAGCATGCAGGTGAAGTTATTATTTGTGGCTGGTAGCAGTACAGGAAACAGTACACAGAGAAAGGTTTCTTCTAAATATTGAGTTCAGCCTTATAGTATGTACTAAAGCGGTTTCATGGGGCTGGTGAAGACTTTCTCCTAGTTTTTGCAACCATTTTCACACCTGAACCAGCTTCGGCGCCATGTGGAAATAGCCTGAAAACAGGGAATTTACTTAAAGCACACCCTAAAATCTCTCCAAAATACATAGATAAAGCCTCTGGTGACCATCACAGGCCACCAACCAGAAGCTGATTATATGTAGGGAGATCAAAAGCTCCTGTGTGCAGCTAGAACTTCATATACCAGGACAGCTGTGAATGCAAATATGTGCTCCTAAGAACAGTAGGTCCATACAAAATTCTGTTTATTTGAAGCTTTTTTTCTAGTTATGAACATCTATCTGTCCCTACATCTAAACCCTTATTCAGAACGTATAATGCAGGATCCATATGATGCTTTCGATTTGTACTCATAAGTTGAATTTTCCGAGTTCCCAATCAGAAATGCAACAAGAAAGCCCCCTGAAGTCGGATATCTGACTCGGAAAGTCGGGGAGAACTCATTAGCTCCGACTTCACCCATTAAAGATGGCTGCTAATTCCCAGATCTATCTTCTGACCTCCGAGTCAAATCAAATGCACCAATATACTATCTAGATCTTCAGTGGTACAAAGAGAAATTTACTTCTGATATTCAGAGAAACTTGTCACATATAAATAGACAAATATTAGTTAAGTTAGTTAGTTAAGTTGGACATCAGTAACCATGTGTCCTGAGTGTGTTTACAGCTGTTCTGAAGGATCAGCTCCACCAGAGAACATGCTCATACCAGGTCTGAATGATTGCTAACAGGGGAGGAAGTTTGATTAACAAACATTTAAGGTGGATGGAGTAAAGAGAAAACTTAAACACAAATTTGACCTACAACCAAAATCCATGCCATATTTCCATCCGTATTTAACTCTTGTTAAGAGAACACAGAAAAAATTCTTGAAATCAAATTAGAAATACTTTATCTCCTCAGTGAAATGATCAATATCATTACCGAGTAAGTAATTAATGGAGAGTCCCAGTCTTGTTCTAGGCAGTGATGGCTACTGGCAGGAATGACCTACTTTTCTGTGTTACAGCAGACCTGAAGAAGCCTCTGACTGAACACACTCATTGTTATTTCACTGTGTTCTCAGGACTCTCTACCCTGGACGTTTTAGAGGAAACCCTACTTTAAAACACCTGAATGAAGTAAATGGCTCATTAACAGGCTTGAAGGGAGATCGGCCTACTGGGATAGATTGCATCTATCTATGGTCTGACTCCATGGTCAGGCGAGAACTTTGCGAGTTGTCGGGGTGGACTGTAAAAGCAGCGTAGCTAAGTCGGACAAGTTCACTGACATGACGATGGCAAGGATGGAAGATCTCGCAGTATTTGTCTTTGTCACTGCGCCTGCAGTTGATGTTGAGGAGATCCCCATTTTTCTTCAAGACAATGTAATTGTGCAGCAAAGCTGTAATTCCTTCAATAATGGTTCAGTGTTACTGCTCAACTAAGTAGCCTAGCCTTTGTAGTTACTGACCAACATGGACAAACCTGTCTAACCCAATACAGATGTTATGACCTGAAAAAGACCTACTCTAAACACACCCAGGGAATATGACCCAGCAGTTCTGTCTGGAACAACGATTCTGAATGTTGTGCAGATCTGATCCAGTTCCTGCTGTAACAAAGAGTTTTTCCTTGTTGCTCCGGGTACATCTGTTCAGAGTATTGAGACAGCATTGATGTTAATTCTAATTACATTTACATATACAGGTAAATGTTCTGTATTTATAAAGCACTTTTACCCAAAGCATCACAGTCACTCACTCACACACTGAGGGCAGAAGCTGCCATGCAAGGCGCTCATCCACAACCCAGGTTCGGTGTCTTGCTCAGGGTCACCTCGACATGAGCTCGATGGGTCAAAGATCGAACCGGCAACCCTCAGACTACAAGACGACCACTCTATCCAGGGATCCACGCCGCCCCCGTTAAAGGTAGGAACGCACCAATAAGTGATTGTATTGTGGGTCTTTGAATGAAGCAAATCCAGATCTTAGAGGATTGTGAAATTATTGTCAATGTGTTGCATTGACATAACCTACAGTTATGCTTCATATTTATTTAAGTATAATAACGTGTAGGCGGCGATACATTTTGAGTTGCTTTGCTGAAGCAGCCTGTCCATGTTTAGTAAAGATTAGCCTAATTACAATATTAAATACCAAAGCTGATTGAAATCATTTTGTTGTGAAGGTTACCTGTTCAATGGGTAAATTAATAAGTAACAAGGCAACTATCAGTTTTCACTGGTCAATTGAGCAACATCACCTGTAACTACTACACTGCAAGACAAAGATTTCTCCTTCCACTACATCTGCCACATACTGGGCTGCACTGGAAAGTTACATCCACGAGTCTTCTGAAAAAAATAATTTTGATTCTACAAATAATGATCAATCCTCTGTGGTCATCAGCAGATAAACTGAAATGAAAAGGAAAGAGTAATACTTCCAGGGAGTCATATAATAGGTAATATATAATATAACAGACAAATGTGGGCCAAATCTGGGTTAAATTTGGCACTCGTGACTCATTTGTGGCACTGGTGTGTTACATGGGCCAGATGTTGCCAAAATATGATAATCCAGCCTGATTTAGGTCACAGTGGCCATTAAAGGGCCGGGTAAGCTCAAAGAAAATGCAGCTTTGTACTATATGTGGTGGACATAAGGCTGAGTTCAGAAAGATTTTGAATTTAGCCACAATCAGGCCAAGATTTGTTTGGTACCTGTTGCATAGTTTAGTCATTTTCAACCACTCTTAGGAAAGAATGGCTAGTGTCCAGTAACTGGGGCTCTAAAGACAGTGATTCTGAAACCAAGATACCTCCTGAACTGGAGGAAACGGATGACTGATAAGGGGGGGAAGCTGAGAGACAGTGGAATTAAATTATCTGTAAACCGATCTGTTAGGAATTCTTACCTAATGGTGGGATACAGAGCAACTGTAGGCCGCTCAGAGAGCAGTCCCATGACCCTCTTACATACTCCATCTGTAAACAGCTTTAAATAGAGTCCCAAAGTTCCATTCACTCTCATGTGACACAGCTTTGCACGCGGAGGAGCGTCAGTTTAATTTGACTTCGCCCTCCGGACCAGCAGGTGGCGACATGCGCCTTGTTCCTCTTGTCTGGTGGAGACAGAAAGAACGGAGCTGCTCTCTCGGGCTGGCGTTGTAGTTCTGAACAGTTCTGCTGCTGTACTGGACCGAGGTGAGGAAAAGTACCGCGAGGGAACCGGAAAACGCAGCGGTTACACACCAACCACGGAGAGGAGTGTGTCCACAACAAGGAGCATTTCTTCCATTTTTGTGACAGCTGAGAAACGAGATGAGTGAAACTGCTGTGGACACGAGCACGCTCTGCCTCTTTGATGTCGATGGCACGCTCACGGCCGCGAGACAGGTAATGAATGTGTGCTTGTGTGTGTAAAATTAATTCCAAGACTAAACTTCATTCATGCAAACATATGACTGCACTTTCTGATGGAGCAACTTCCGACTCCACGTAGGCGTTGTAGTACTCATCCGGAACAATAATATCCTCCGTTGGGGGGTAAAAAAAGTTCCATCTTCAAGATTAACCATTACGGTCATACTGTCACTAGTGGAATGATTAGAAATGTAATATTGATCATTTATAGACTATTTATCACTCTGGAATAATTAGTCATTTTGTTAACGTAGCTTAGACCATAAAAATGTCATGGTCTGATTCTGACAGGAAGTGCGTGACGGAAGAAAAAGAACGGAAACACTTGTAGTTTATAAAGATTTACATTATTTTAACTGAAATATTTATTCTTAATAACAACAACTGTTTGATTAGATCGCTTATATTGGGCTTAATGTTTCATTTAAAGCATAAAAACCTAACTTCCGCTGTCATAAATCAAACAGTTGACTCAAACTACGCTGATGCTAATAACGTTTCCCTTCAAATCTCGCTAGCATTATGCTAACTAGCGGAGCTAGCATCACCTGCCCCGCTTGTAAATCCTGTCCGACTGGAAGAACTGTAGTTAAATCTTATGCATTGCCCTTTTAAATAAATACATGAAACTAAACTGCAGTTATCGCTGCGCCTGAAGGCGCTGGAGCCTCTTGCAGATGGAAACGTGGTTGTGTCTGGAAGAATTTTGGCCACTAAAGGATACCGTACATTAACAACTGTACTTGGTATTTGTAGTAATTTCTGTTCCTTTTTTTATTACAGGAAATCAGTCATTCTTATACACTGTGCTTTTAACATTGGAGACAAGCATCTTTTATCTTTTCAGTGTCCTTCTTCATTTGTGAGGTTTTACATATTAGGATATTAAATAAATGAATACATAGAATTGGTTAATATTAATAATGATTATAATTTATTTATTATTAGGTTGCTTGGTTTTTACCATTTTTCTAAATTATTTATTCATTCGTTATCTGTACTGCTTGCGGGAGCCTAACCCAGCATTTAGCAGGTGAGAGGCGGGTACACCTGGACAGGTAACCAGTCCATCACAGGGCCAAAACAGAGAGACAATCACTCACACTCACTCCTAGGGAGAATTTAGAGTGACCAATTAACCTAACATGCATGTCTTTGGACGGTGGGAGGAAACCTGGAGAGAACCCACACATACACGGGGAGAACATGCAGACTCCACACAGGAAGGCCGTGCCCCTCTTTTTTTGAAAGATGTTGGTTGTTCCCTGTCAGCTGAGTCAGAACAAGTCAAAACAAAAAAGAAAACATACTGTTAGACCAAGTAAGATGTCAACGCATCAGGAGACTCAAAGCAACATGACTGAAACTTTAAAATGTCCTGCAAAGAAATGAAGAATAAATGGAGAGAAAGAGGAGTCGTGTTTGTGAGGGAACTGAAGGAAATGGGATTTCCGTCCAGTAAAGCCGAACGTAATCCACCGCAGCTCAGCTGACTGAAGACAAGCAGTCCTGGACTGTGGATGATTGCATCGCCCACTAGTGTGTGCCATCTGAGAAGTGTGTCCTGTCATTGTTTGCATAATGATTGTGCAAGGACACGAGGACATTGTGACCAGTGGAGGTCACAATGTTTAGATGGAGGTTTAATAAGAGTGTGTTCTTGTGCAACAGACATAATGTGTAACTTAACGTTCAGCCACTGCAGAGCGAATTCAGAGAAACTGGTTTTCATGTCCATTGTCTAATGTTTTCTTCTGTGAAGCATATGGTGACGTCTGTAAATAAACTAGACTCACGGTGTGTGTGTGTGTGTGTTTTCAGTGTGTGACTCCAGACATGGCACAGTTCCTGGACAAGTTGAGGACTCGAGTTCGAGTCGGAGTTGTTGGAGGTTCAGACCTCATTAAGATCAAGGAGCAGCTGGGAGATGACGGTGAGCCAGCGGAGCAGTAAGACGCCTGTGTGGTGTCAGGATGAGCGTCTCAGTGTTTCTGCTGGTTTGTGTGCAGTGATCCAGAAAGTGGACTACGTGTTTGCTGAGAACGGACTGGTGGCCTATAAGAACGGACAGCTGCACTCGGTTCAGGTGTGTCCAAGCTTTTCTTTACCTATCAGACTATTTTCCTACCCGATGTGTGGTCGTGTGAAAGGCCACAGGAAGTTGACCTGTCTGCTCGCTGCTGTCAGTCCATCCAGGCCCACATGGGAGAAGAGCTGCTGCAGGATTTCATCAACTTCTGTCTCAACTACATGGCCAAGATCAAACTCCCCAAGAAGAGGTGAGTTGTTGACTAGAGGTGAGGAGGTGAGCTGGGACGCTGAAAACAGACTTAAAAAGAAATGATCTCAGTTATCTGGAGGCCAAATCGCAGCGTGTCACTTCTCAGGGGGACGTTTGTGGAGTTTCGTAACGGCATGTTGAACATCTCACCTATTGGACGCAGCTGCACACAAGAAGAAAGGAAGGAGTTCTACGAGCTGGATCAGGTGGGTCCCACGTGGTGAAAATCCCGCTCATTGAACTTCCAGCTGCAGATAAATAGTTAAAAAGTTAAACTGCAACAACAAGGTGAGAATCAGTCAGTCAGACTTTATACAGCACTTTTCATACTGTTTCATAACACAGAAAATCTCTGATCTGAGTCCCAGTAACAGAGAAGGCAGGTTTATTTGTAGATTCCTCAGTGCTGACAGCAGGCTGCAGAAGGAGCATAAAAAAGTACATAAAATAAAATAAGGTAAAAGTTTATTTATACGCTGCATTTTTTATACATAAAAGCAGTTAAATGTGCTTCACATAATAAAATGTATACAGAGAAATGGAGACAATTAAAATCATGTTAAGGCATAATTAACAGGGTGTGAAAAATCAAGATAAACTATAAAATCATGTGAAAAATCTAAATTAAAACGATAAAAGAGCAAACAGCAAGCAGACGAGGTAAAAGCGTCTGTGGTGAAAGTTTAATCTGGCAGCTGAAATATCAATTCAAATGATATGAAAAAGAGAGAAACTACAATAAAATAAAATAAAATATAAGACAAAAATAAATAAAAATTAGTCATTTTAAAATGTCATTTGTATTAATAACAAATGAAATAAAAAGGAAATAAAATCCAGGTAAAAAAAAAGTGGAGCTTTAGACAGGTTTGGGAGACATGTATGGGGGTATTTTCCTGTCTTTAATCAAGAGCGTAATTGTTTGCTTTGAGAGCAAGATTTCAGGTTTTCACGCTCAAATATCATCGTTCTCTCTCTCAAAACTCTGCTCTCACACTCAGAAAGTCCCTCTTTGTTCTTCCTTTCAAAACTCTGCTCTCACACTCAGAAAGTCCCTCTTTGTTCTTCCTTTCAAAACTCTGCTCTCACACTCAGAAAGTC